>SPJY01025704.1:591172-840732 GCA_005191435.1 Raddia distichophylla | reverse complement strand
AGGAGCTTCCGCGTGTGGAAGAACTCGTCTTGTGTGAAGGTTTGGAGCTCACCTACCATGTATTGGTGAAGAGCTACCACGAGTGGATTGAGGGCTAGGGACGAGAGAGTCCCGACTTCTCTGTGTGAGAAGTTTTCTCAACGGAGACGTAGGTGTTCATGTGTTGAGCACCGAACTTCGATAAACACCTCGGTTTGCGTCTCCTCGTCTCACTCTTTTACTTCCACACATTAATTTGATCGTTTGCATGTGAGTGCCATCAAGCCTCCCAGTAGTCGTGTGTGCCTCATTGCTATCACTTCCGCAACTAGACTCTAAACCTATCGGTAGCTTGTGCTCTTAATTTGACTAACTAAGCTAACAAATTGTAAGAAATAAAATTTGATAAGAGCCGATTCACCCCCCCTCTCGGCTTAGGATCCTAACACCCTCTAAGGTTCGCTGTTTGGTTTGGTTTTATTCGGTTAAGCCAAACATTGTTATTCTTATATAAACTATTCAATGTTACATTTCGTAATAATTTTTTTGAGACTTTGTCTTAAAGATATCGAAAATAGCTTTTACTGATTTGTCAGCACTTTCATACCTCTTTTTAAAGGCCTTCAGCTTTTGACTCAACAAAACGAACCACGAATCAAAAAGGGCCATAAATTCTTTGTCTGAATTTCAAATAAATTGTAGTTTTTAGGTATCGTTAACCATCAGGTATAGTCGACATCATTAAGGAGTGGTAATTTTTCGAGCTTTAGGTATGAAGAATTGGGTATCGTTGAATATGATACATCATGTATTGGGTATTGATAGTATATATAAACAGGACAGATCGTCCAACTTGCCTAATTCGGTCTTTGCTTGGAATACATGTTGTTTGCATCAGCCTTTTTTGCAATACGCGGCTATTAAAAACTAAAGTTCACTACATTGACACGGCGATTGATTTTCCCTATTAAACAACCTTACAATACTTTCCATGAGTAGCTAGTCAACTAGTTTCACAATCAGATAATCGCTCATCCACCCTTTTTGAATGGTGTGCAGGAGGCTCTCAATCTGTCCCTAGGAAATCTGAAGTCTTACCCATTCGTCCAGAAAAGAGTGGACGACGGAACACTGAATCTGATTGGTGCTCGCAACGACTTTGTCGATGGCACCTTTGGGACTTGGAATCACAAATGCCAAAGTGCGATGTGGAGGCCCTAAAGTCGTATATATGTTCGTGTGGTTGCTGGTTGCATATGTCTAAGCTGCTGTAAGCATGGAATCCCTATTTACACTAGACGATCGAAAAACCTTTCGATCCTGTTGTCAGTTGTCACCATTCACCAGTTCTGAATTAAAAGAGCATCCATAGCAATAGTTTCAAATTCTCACTCTATAACATCTACTATATTCCTTCCTCTAAAATTTCTTTACACTCTACACTACACTCTAAACGATACTATATCAAATGCTGCATTTTGCCGCTCCTCCAGAGAACTGCTCTAGTGATAACAATGCATGACATCCAACATGTCAACCTGATGTGTGCGAGTGCAACCAATCTCTTTGACAGGCACGCATCTCAACCACGTTAGCCTAGGCCGAATCCAATATATATCTTCCCAAAATCATGCTATGCAGCCCAAATGAGTTGTAGCTAACGTCAGATTGAGGTTGACCTGTTGAAAATGAAAGACCACCTCATGGTGAAACGGCAACGATGGCTAGGGGGTGGAAATGAGCCGAGCTTTAGCAAGCTAGGGCTGGCTCGGTTCGGACTCTTCAAATGATTGAGCTGGGAAGCAAGTCCAGCTCGGGCTTGTTTGGCAAGCGAGCCGAGCCTAAGCGAGCTAGGCAGTCGCTCGAGCTAGGTTGCAAACCCTAGCGAGCTGTCAAGCAGAGGAAAGAGAGGTAAAGATGTCATTTGCGTGGGACGGTGAGACAAAGAGGGGAGAGGTGGTGTCGTCGGTCGAGAGGAGGAGGGAGAGGCGAAGGAGCTCAATGGCATAAGCTGGCCCAAGGGCAGTGGCAGAATTCGACTACGCAGACGTAGATGGATATATGTGTCATCGACCGAGAGATAGAGGAGGGAAGAGGCAGATCTGTCGACATGGAGGAGGAGGGAGGAGATGGCGCTGTCGGCAGGGAGGAGAAGGGAGGCAGTGACGCCGTCGACCGGGAGGTAGAGAATGGGGGAGGTAGATTGTCGGTGGGAGGAGGGAGAAGTGTCGATACCTTTGGTGGGGAGGAGGCAATGATGGCGTTGTCAACTGGGAGGAGGATGGAGCTGCGGTGGCATCGTCTGGAAGGAGAGAAGGGGTGTCAGTCGTGTCTTGTCGCCCTTTTTGCATCAACCATGCGGGAAAGGGAGCGGGAGAGAGAAGGGGGAGGAATGAAGGAGTAGTGGCGGGTGGCGACACTGGGGTGATCGAGGAATCGGTAGGGAGGAGTGAGAAATTTAGGGTTAGAGGGGTAATACCATGGTAGTGGGCTGAGGGTAGAATGGGCCAACTAGGAGTGGCTGAATAGGCTTTTTTAGGTGACCGAACAAGCGACGAGTGAGCAGCAAGCGAGCCAGAGCTGGTTCGGCTAAAGCGAGCTAAAGTGAACGAGCTAGGCAAGAGGGCCAACTCAAACTCGTTTACCAACAAGCCAAATCCAAACTGCTCACGAGCCTTGGGCCAAAGTTTCAACTCTATTCGTCGCTGCCCACGGCCCTCGCAGAGGAGTAACGCGAGCGGCTGCCGTCTTGCGACACGGCGGCCATTCCTGCCTGCCAACCGAACAAGGGCTCAACTAGGACGGAAATTTTGCGCGCCTGTAGATGCTGTAAGTGCAAGTGTGCAACCGATCAAGGATCCAACTATGAAGGAAATCTTGTGCTGTAGATGCTGTAAGCCTTTACCTGTACATGCATGTTGTGCCGTTATACCTTTCGCTAGTAGGCATTCGCGATTGCTACATGTATGTGGCCTGTGGGTCTCGTTGGCTGCTGCAACACCCAAGCCCAAGTATTTCGTCCGAAATGCTGATTCGATGTAAAGACACCAGGCAACCAGCAATGTTTTTTTTTTCCTTCTAAAAAAAACAAACGGCCTTCTTTACTTAACAGGGAAAGTTACAATGCAAACTAACTAGAAACCAACGAGACTCAACAGTAAAAACCACCAAGCAGTGACAGACCTACATAGAGTCAAAGCTATACAGATTTTAAACTCATTTTAAGGGGAAAAAATTTGAACAGTACGCCTCAGCCCACTACTCACGACACTCCTGATGGGCCTCATGGTCCATTGGACCTAAACTGCACGTCTCATCTTGACTTTGTTCCCATCACGGCCTTGAGCCTCCCATCTCTCTCTCGGTGAATAGGTCTCTCTCGACCTCAAGCCCTGATCCGATTCAATCAAACGAAGTCGCGACCACGAGCAAGACCGCCACCATCACAAATTCACAATTCTCCTGTTTCTCCGTAACTCCACGTTAACCGTGCACGCTGTAGTGACTCAGCGGCACGACGCGTGATGGCAGGCGGCACTGTGTGAAGCCACCAAGCCCCAATCGCCTCCACTGGGCCGTCGCTGGCGCCAAGTGCCAAGCCAATTGGCTCCTCCCTCTACCCGTCCAACACTCCGCGGCTCGCCCCTGCCCACCGGAGTTCGGACGCCGCCTTGCCAGTTGGAGGCACAACTACATAGGTAGGCCCCTAACCGCGAGTGGTGCTGCCCACTCCGTTATAAAATAGTAGTCGTTTTAAACGTTGACGTGGTGTTTAAAATAAAACTTTAACCATAAAAATCTTTTAAAAAATTATTTATAATGCATTATAAATTATAATATTATGAATGTTTTTTCCAAGACGAATCTATCTATATGTTTTTTTATGTTCTCAATCTAAATAGTTTAAAAGTTTTCTATGCATAAAGTTTTAAAACTTTGACTTATGACAAGTTTAAAACGACTACTATTTCATAACTGAGAGTATTAACTAGTGACTACTGATTTTTTTTACTTTTTATTTTAGTACAATGGAGCTAAATTGACTAGTTTATATTAGAGCATCACTACTACAGAAAGTCTCATAGAAGATACCTCATCAGAGATGGTTATAAAATTTGCCCCAAAAAATAGTGAACACAAAAGTCGTAGCAAATAAAAAAAAAGCATTTTTTCATGTTGTAATTTTTTTCTTTTGACCAATTATTGAATTTATAAAAAATTAAAAATTCATTTGTGCATTGTTGTGTGTGAGGATGAGCTGAAAGTAAGTTTTTGGTTTCGGTTGATTTGGATGTTTAAATTGCATTGCATTTATTGTTGATCGATTGATGCAAATGGACAAACTTGTAGGATAGAGAAGGAAGAACTGTGGATTGTGTAAAATGGTCCGGTACTTGTGGGTGTAGGTTTGGAGACAACCATGGTCAACGACGATATCGATACTAGCGGGAAGATCAAGGTTTAGAATGGTGAGGATGTCGCGGGATGGTTGCGCTCAAGTTTAGGGCGCATGAGGACATCATAGAGAAGGATTTGAGATGGCTCATGGGTTTCTGTTCGGGTTGGAGGCTCGAAGTTGCAGAAGTAGAGTAGTCTGGTGAATAAAGGCATGTTGCATTGGGTTGATGGTTCTGTGTAAAGACCATGTATGCCTTGTGTGACCATATAAAGCCCATATGTGAGGCTAGTTGGAGAGTGAGTAAGGTGAGATCCTAACCCTTAATAGGGTAGTTTAGATTCTAAGAAATTCATCGAGGGTGGAGGTTCACTTGGTTGTCCTATATAAGGAGTGGGGATGCCTTCATCACAAGTCTTAGGTAGGATTTTTCATGCTTGTATTTTGCTCCTTGAGAGCTTTGCCCACCATTGTATGACTATGAAGAAACCCTCCCAAGTAAATGAAATTAGTTGCTCAAAGTTCAAGCTTTGCTCTTTGTTTTCAATTTAGTATTCCTTTGTTTCTCTGGTTGCAAGACGTTTCTTTGCCTCCCCTCCTACTTGTTATATTGCTGATCTAGGAGGTGTATTAGCAGATAAGTTTGTCTCTTTGTTGGCAGTTTTGACATATTCGGATGGTTTGAGGAGCAACGTCTCTAAAACTCATAGAATAATCATCAGGTACGATTTTGAACTGGTTCTTGCTTAAAAAGTTGCATGACTTCTATACCTATCATGCCTCCAAGGGTTAATTGCATGGAGTCACCGTTTGGGCACAATGAGGTATTTATTTGGGACAAAATATTCTTTCTGAAATTCTGAGTAGTTGTGCTTGTTATTTTTGTCATATTTTTTTTCTACTCATGATTGTAAGGAGATCTTTTGTGGGTATGTTCCTGACTCCATATGTTGTTTAGAAAAAATCTCAAAAAAATAAATTGAGTTCTTAAAAAAAGAAGAAACTACTATGTTTTAAGATTTTTATTGCTGAAATCTGCTTTTACTTTTTCGGAAAGCAACTAAGCCTAGTTATTTTTTTCTCTATATTTAACGTGGCTTTTGACTTGATTTTTTTGGTTGGGTTCTCAACAAGGGGTACATCATAAAAAATTCCCATGACCTGTGCCACGGATTTTTATACGTGGAAATTTTATTAGGGGTATATGTTGTTGTCCTGAAGATGACCCATAATTGCACCTGATTTTTTAAAGATTTCTTTGCTCAGTTTGATTATTCTGCTTGTTCTTTGGGCATGCAATTAAACATTGCGTTAATTACCATTTGGTGTCTATTTAGCCCCCTCTAGCCGCTTAACCTGATCTTACAAAGTTCCATAAAGAATAAACCCAAGTTTCACAAGATAAAAGTGAAGTTTCATATGAGCATGGCTGAGATTGATGGTGAAAATGGGCATTACATCTCGTTCTTGTCGTCTTTTTCTCTAGATTAGGCGAGCCCCCACGCCGTGCTCATCTGACCTAGCTGCCAAACTCACTTATCCTTATCGGAGATAAAGAAAAGAAGGAATAGATAGAAAAGGTGACGTGGGAATTAAGGACAATAAGAGACGACATGAGAGGGCGGCACTACCTATGAGTGGCTCTCCAGTGCTGCCATAAGCGGCCTCCTTTAACGAGCAGCTTTCTTTTCAACTTATTTGAGTTAGTTTACTTATGTACTTATTTGCTTATCTTTATGTAAAATATAAATAATTTGATTTTTCAATTTATCTGTTTAATTTTGAAGGTGTGACTGAAACTCTCAAGTTATACAAAGGGAATTTGACTCTCAATTCCGGCTTTAAAAGCTCTCGAAGTTAGAAGATAAGTCAACCACCACCACCTACAATGTCGTCTGTTCGGTGCGTGGCGAACTTGAGGCGTGTCACTTACGCTCCTGGCTACACTCGTTGGGCATGGGATGCGGCAGGCTGGCGGTGGTGGAATCACGGGTTGTGGCGTCCGACTGCGCCTGGCGAGGGTTTTCGATGAAAATATAATATTTAAGGCAAATCATCTTATAAAAGAAACTCGATACTCCTATGTTTTATTAGTCCTTTTACAAAGGAATTAATTCTTGACGATTCAGTACCAAGAACACCGTATATGCTCTATATTTCATTTCTGACTAAAATGCACCAATATACACCGCAAAAAATACACGACTGGTACTCAACATCCTCAGTGAGACGAGTAGACCAACCTATATCAGGCCATGCTGAATAGGTTCGCCGTGGAGATGACCGAGCTCGCGGCGAGCGCAATGAAGCCGATGAAGGACAGCCACACCGCGCCGTTGATCTTGCTGTTGAACGGGTCCTTGCCGAACGTCGACACCCACAGATCGCGGCGAGACGCTGCCGCCGACGACGCCGACATGAGGAGGTACGCCAGAGCCTGCGGCACAGCCAGGCGGATCAGACCAGATCGGCAACATGACATGGTCATCGAATCGATCGATGCGTGTCTTACAGATCAGAGCACGCCAAACCATATATATATGAGCATTTGAAAGGAAAGAATGCTCTGCACTTGCCTGGTCCAGGAGCAAGCTGAAGTAGTAGCTCGAAGTGCTGCGGTACATGAACCTCGGCCAGATCAGACGGCGGACTTCGCCGAATGCCTGCGCGATGGAGTAGATGCAGACCACCACGTTCACCCCGACGGCGTATCTGCCACCCCAATACGCATTCGCGAAGAAAGAAATGATCTTTCATGAGATGAAAGAAGTAAAATGGGAGTATGTGTAAGCAGGACGAGCTTACGGATTCAGGGAAAACAGATAGTAGCTGCTCGGCAGATAGCGGAATTAGCAAGAATTATGGTCATGTATAATAAGCGTTTCGATTTGCACAAAACTCAACGGTTGTTTTGAGTGTTGATGTCCCAACTCCCAAGAATGAAAAGAAATAGAAAACAGTAGTCGGAGTAACGACAATGCCTCCTCGACAGTAAGGACAAACCCATTGACCCGACAAGAACAATCCAAATTTTAAGATCAAACAGACCAGTTTCCCAGTGATGCAACATCATCAGTGCTAAAAAAATTTGAAAATTTCAAAAACTCCATGTAGCCTACCCCGGACATATCCTAATCAAATGTAGAATTTAAAATTTTAAAAAGAAAGAAAGAAAGAAAAAAAAAGAAAGAAAGAAAGAAAAAAGAAAAGGCATGTAGTGTGGCGATGATCACCGACCTGTACTGCTCGTAGCGGCCGTAGTAGTCGCCGTCCCAGCCAGACGTCCGGGCGCTGGCCATCACCGAGAACGCCGCCAGGCTGAGCACCGCCGTGGCCACCCGCAGCGTTGCCGACAGCGACCTCCTCTCCCCGACGGCGGCCACGGCCGCCACGTCGGGCGGCACCGTGCCCCCGATCCCGTTTTCCGTGGCCTGTGTCGTCGCCGTGAGGTAGTGGTCGAGCCGGGCCTTGTCGATGCGCAGCGGCGATGTGATGGCCTCGTCGACCGGGTCGAACTGCACCGCGATCGTCGCCGAGGCGGGCGAGGCCGGCGGCTTCCATGCCTCAGCCGCGCGCTTCGGCGTGCCCTGCCTGCTCTTGCTGTTGGGTGTGGCCGCGGCGGCGGGAGCGGGAGTCAGCGGCGACGGCGGCGTCGGCGACGGAGACGGCGAAGGGGACCTAACAAGGGACCCGTGCGGCGGCGTGCGGAGGAGCCCGGTCTCCAGGTGAAGCTGCGGGCGGCGGCCAGGTGGCGGTGCATGCCCGGCGGTGCCTTCTTCGCCTTTGCCGATGGGGGAGTTGGGCGGGAGCAAGAGGTGCTGCGGGGGCAGGCGGACGGGCGAGAGGGGTGGGCTCTTGGAGTTCGCCGCGCTCCCGTTGGTTCCATGCTGCGCCGGCGGCGCCTCCTCGCGCGCCTCGTCTAGGGACGGCGGCGGCGTGTGGTACTCCTCCCGCGGCGTCGACGGCGGCAGAGTGTGGTACTCCTCCCGCGGCGTCGACGGCGGCGGCGAGTGATACTCCTCCTCACGCGGCGTCGATGGCAGCGACTCCGGAGGCGGCTCATAGGGCTCGGGCACGGGCACGGGCGGCGGAGGCCTCTCCGGCGCCGTCGTCCGGTGAGTCTCGGCCATGCGTGACCGTGGCCGATGCGCGCGGCAAGAGGAAGCGAATCGATCGATCGGAGGGATGGGCTCCGGTGTTAAGAATGGGCGGTTACGTGTTGCTTGCTCGGTTTATTTGCTTCCTTCCCTCCCTCCTTGCACTTCTTCGAGTCCTTCAACTTCATTTTTTTTTTCTTCTTCTTCTTCTTATGGGTCTCAGACTCGTGTCGTGCTTGCACTTCGATCTGTTCGTTGGTTTTACACACTGGCATGTATATCCAATGTCCAAGTAAAACACCTGTCCGCCCCCCTTTTCTTCTCCGTTCTTTTTGCCTCAAATTTATTTATTTTTGAATAAGTCTTTCCTTCCAATTTACTAGTTTGTTTTAGGGATAAGATTAGTTACGGAATATATAGTACTCCACCACAGTCATATATACTATACTGAACTGACTTATCATCAGACGCCTGAGAGTTATTTATCTCTCGGTTGATTTTTTAGACCTTTGATCAAACATCTCTATAGGACATAAAAGATCTAATGATAGAATCTAACTATGTGAAAATCGGCTCAGACTTATTTAAAAATCAATCGCATGTGCAAAACCGATACCGTACTCATTTGGAACTAAGTATCTTCCCCATCAGTTTCTAAAATAAAGCATTCTATTTTATAGCGAGCCCGTACGCACAAGACGTTTTGCATGATCCCAGACGGTGCAGACTGCGGAGCAACCGAACGCAATGTCGTCACAGATTCTGCAGCTCTTCGTTTTTCTGTTCATTTCATATCAATTTCATGCAACGTGATAAGTTAAGCCACGCGTGTGATGCAAGTTAATTAGATCCAAGTGGCGACAGAGCGCCTGATTAATCAACGGCCTCATGGAGCTTGGCTGGCATGATAGCTTGCATTCCGCGGTGTAATCTTAAATAATTGCCCTGTCCTCTTCGGCTCTTCGCCGGTAAGCAACTGGGACATGGGATTTGAACTGGATGTTATGCGGATGAAACATACAATATAATATTATTACAAAAGTAAAAGAATTATTGAAACGTGCCAATTAAATTATCAGAACAAGCCAATAAAGCTGATGGAACATAAAAAAAACTATGAAATATGTTAAACCATAGTCAATCAATATTAAAACATATTTAAAAAATGTTAGACCATGCCAAAAAGAATGCTAAACCATGCCAAAAACTAATAAAAATGTAATGTTTGACAGTGAATCATCTTCCACATACAAAGTATATGCTTTGCGAGAACAAAATGATATTTCAATAAACAAACTCGAATATTTTATACGTGTGTGATGTTTTAAGGAAAAAAAATCATGGCACACCTCCTCTTGAACACCATCTTCCTCAAATCCAACGAGCCTCGTCGTGCTCGACAGATCCAAACCACGTAGCTCGTCGAGTAGGAGGTGGATTAAGGAATGGAGGGAGAAGACATGCAAGTAGAGAGAGACACAGCTAGATTTGGACAAGCAAACAGTAGGGCATCAATTAGGTGGGAGAGTGGAGGACGGGAGGAGGAGGCAGCTCGACGAGGCTACAACACACACAAAGAGAAAGATGGAGATGGGGCACTTAATAATTTACCGATTTTAAAAGATCATCAGTTTATGGCCTAGTTCTTTTCAGCTTAACGGCTTAACGACTTATCTACGTTTTGAAAACACACATGCTTTGAGTTTTTTGAGTCTTTTTTTCGCTGTTTTAAAGGTGGGTCCTAACACATTAAAAAGCAAGTCAAACGAAATGTATCCGAATCTCGAGACTACCACGAGAAGCTCTCGAAATTTAGTCATTTCAGCCGTTCAGCTGTTCAGATCAGCTCAAAAGAGCAGGGCCTAAGACTTGTTATGACTTGACAATTCTTTAAATGTCAATATTTGTAAATCCTAAATTATTGTTTTTAATTGTTGCCAGTTTTGTATGATGACTATGATTATTGTTTTTTGAGATAGAATTTGCCAATTTTAGAAGATTGCCAATTAAGAAATTGTCATCCCTTAACAATTCTTTAAATGTCAATTTTTTTGGCGGCAATTCCTAAATTTTTTGCTTTATATTTGTTGCCAGTTTTGCATGATGACTATGATTAGCAAGATGGACCCCCTGAGGTTCTTCCAGAGAAACAGGCACAATCAATACTCATTGTGGCATTCGCCATGTCAATTTCCCTCATTTATGTCGCCTTGACATATGGTACTACGTTTTAGAGATTGAAAACTAGGGTTTCCCGTAGATAAATTTCCTAGGTATTTCCTTGCGTTGCGCCCATAGATATTGTGCGTCAAGTGGAAACTGAAACAAATCCTGAAGATGAACCAATAAGATTTGACTGATTAACCGTGTATACGCCCCAATCGTCATGGAATGGCTGCAGAGGGTCAGTTGGTCACCCATAAGATGGATTGTATGTTGAATCCTTGTCACGTTACCATAGAGACCTGAGGGCATGTCCAATGCTACCTCTTTTTCTTCCATATCTCATTACTATTCATTCACTTTTCAATCCCTCACTATATTTCACTCTTTTATATTTTATTTCCTCTCTCTGCTACGGTGATAGTTAGGAGAGAAAAAAAGGATAGGGTTAGGAATGACCTGATAAGCATCACTAACAGCTTCTCTCTAAAAACACTATTAACGTTCTCTATTTATCTCTCTAAAATTATTTCGTACTATATTCTAAAAAAATTCTTCCCTGAAATAGCCCCTATGTAGCAAAGTTTCTTCCTCCAGCCGTCCCTCTTTGTAATTACAGTATTATGTAGAGTTTGTTGAAGATGTTTTTAGTCACTTTCACGCTCCCAACAACAAATTGAGTAGCATCAAGGATGCTATTACTAACAGGATTAGCCGTGTGGGGAGGGCATATGTACATTAAAGAATTAGGTGCCTTGAACCAGAATTTAATAGAGGATGTCTCGGAGGAGGGCCCCATGAAAAGCTTGGGCTACATGTACATTTATTTTAGGGTATTTTAAGGCGCAAGTAAAGAATTAATTCAAAGTGGACTTGACAACCAGAATCTCGCAACCGCTGTCGACTGTCGTCAAGGCTACTGCTACTACTGTTGATCAAAGCATCATGCAAATGCATTACTTAAAACTTGGCCCAAGCATCTCCTATCAACTGAAGTAACCTGGAAAAAAAAATGATCACTCGCAGGACAATCTACACATGAGCCGGCGGTCTTGGTCGTCAAAACCAAGGTGCGGTCGTGTCGACGACCAGTTTGGCGGCAGATTAGTGCTAAAGACGCCCAGTATTTGTGCTGCATAATGGAATTGCTTTTGGAAAGAAGGCGCTTTAACCGGTGGGGGCGCTTGCGTTAGATCGCTCTGCTTTCTTTACCCACACCCAGTACAGTTAGGGTGGCCAGGCCCAGGCCAGGTGGTGGCATGCACACCTTAATGGTTAAGGTATCTCGAGCCAGGGAAACCTCGTTGGCCATGGTTACTTTCCCGTCATTCCTGCGCGTCACACTGATACGAGAAATTCATCAGTCGAAGGATCCGAGCCTTTTGGAACCACCCGTTTCAGGGTTGGCTTTGGCAACTCGCACCTCATCAGAAGCTATGTAGAATGCCAAAATGACGTGTATTTGAAGGCTCCTCTCATCTTTATTTCATAAATAGCCCTTCTTGTACCGAAATAGTGGGAGATTCAGGGTCTATTTGGTTCGTGATTAAAATTGCCATGCTTGGTTAGCAGTCTGGCTAAGGTTAGCAAATGTGTGGCAGTGAAAAACACCGCCTCATCTTAAGCGAAAAACATGAAGAGAATGCACTGCTAGATGCCTAACTTTGTTTGGCGCACCTAACCTTAGTAACGAATCAAACACCTACCTTAGCCACTGCGGCACGTCTAAACTTAGACGTGTCAATGTTAGACAACGAACCAAACAGGCCCTGATCAGTCCTTCTTTGATTCAGTTCGGTTTGTGTCAAAAGCTTATGGCCTTTAAAAAGAGACATGGAAAGGCTAAAAAGTTAGTTAAAAAATATTTTTGAGATCTTTAAGAAAAAACTCATGGAGACTAAAAACTAATTACAAAATGTTAAATTGAATAGTCTATATAAAAATAACAAATTTTGGGTCAATCAAACAAAGCAAACCAAACGGTGAATCAAAAAGGGCCTAAATTAGCTAGTTGCCAAATTACCATTCAACGGTAAATCAAATGGGGAGCATATCAAAATACCAAAAAGAGGCCAGAAATCAGGGTACATATATCAATATGGAATGCTTGAGTTAGATACCCAACAGATTAGCTGCGTAATATGTCGAAAATGTGTTTTACATAAAAAGATTTAACTGATCACTGCACCCTTGTCTTTGTCAAATTGTTCTCTAATACCTGTTTTACTAAAACATTACATGCCATTACTTCCTTGACTTTGTCAAACTGTTCTCTAATTTCTGTTTTTCTAAAATGAGTAATGACTGTACTAGTGTGCTATTTGGTATCACAAGGCCACCTGAAATTTCTCAGGTACACGGAGCAGTGGTAACTGATAATCTCCAGGCTCTCCTAGCTGCCCGCAGGCAGCCATCTGATCATCCCCTCGGCTGAGTCGGACAAAAACAAAAAGGCCACCTTGAATCAAAATGTTGCGGAATTCGATGATTTTTTCATCAGGAGTGGGCTTGAATTGGGACCCACTATGGGGATTGAAAGAGATTAGGTTGATCTTGCAAGGGATCCCATTGACGAGCTCTATAAGCCTCTTCGCATCATCCATACTGTAAGCACAGTAATTTGACATAAATGTTGAGTGTATGGGGTAACTTATTTTTACTGTAAGAGCTTCAGAAAGGTTATTTGAAAAACATGAGAACTTATTGTAAGAGTGGCATAGATTGCCCCGTGACCTACATGTATGAAACAATTTTCAAAAA
This sequence comes from Raddia distichophylla, assembly GCA_005191435.1. Lineage (NCBI taxonomy): Eukaryota > Viridiplantae > Streptophyta > Magnoliopsida > Poales > Poaceae > Raddia > Raddia distichophylla. Next base: position 827,337 of record SPJY01025704.1, on the reverse strand, counting down.
AGAAGTAATCCTGAATAAGAAGGCAGCATTTTGTACATATGAAAGATATCTTATTCATATTTATGAGGATCCCATGGGTTGTTTTCAGAGGTGCCTACTGGCTACGACATTGGGCACTATTGCACCATGAGGATGAAAGGCCGCATACATCTCATAAGGTGTAGAGGCGGAATTTAATTGCATTATCTAAAAAATCATACATATTTCAGCTAAAATATCTAAGCTCTGTTAAGGTAATTGCACAAAATAACACAACATTTACAATAGTATGAAATTATTTTTAAAACCAGATTCCTGACCTGTCATTCACTCCAGCAAGCATGACATATTCAAATAATACTATGTACTTCGTTTTGAAACGAAGCTCCTCCCTTAAAGTGCCAAGAAGCAAGTTAATATTGTACTTTCTGTTAATGGGCATTATCCAGTTTCTAACCTGAAAGAATACGTTAGTATACAGAACAGAAAAATTATGTCAACCAATTTTACCACAATAGAATAACCAATTTTGGATTCACCTCATCAGTTGTTGCATTAAGACTCACAGCCAGAGCACAGTTGGATTTACGGAGGAAGTGTTTTATCTCTGGGACAAGCCCACTTGTGGAGACAGTAACCTTGCGAGGACTAAAATGAAGGCCCTGATCATCAACCATTATAGCTGAAGCTTTTAGTACATTCTCAACATTGTGCAATGGTTCACCCATGCCCTGTACAAAAATTAGAGATTAATGAATGATTGTGGAAAAGGGTGGTAGCATGTTATCCACAAAAAAGGAACAATATTAATGTTATATAAGTTAACAGCACCTATGTAGGCCTCCATGACACTGTTATCACTAGATTAGTAGAGTTACTAATTCAGTACTCCCAAGACTATGATAAGGAAGCAATAAAACCAGGGCAAACAATTCAATAAGACACTGAATTAAAGAATACCAAATACATATGCCATTGAATATGGAATGCAGACAAAAGAGGAATAATGCTGTCAGAAAACATTGCTAAGCAAAAGAAACAGATACATAAAAAAACCTGCAAGTTTCAAATTAAAGAATTACACAAAGGACAATTTATATGGGTTCAAGATATAAAACTATAAATGGTGACAGTATGATGTCAGTTGTTCACTTAATCAATATAATATAGCTAGTCTCGTTGGCTACCACATAGAGAATGCTTACCATAAATACAACATTTGTAATAGATCCCAATTCATCTGAAAATAGTCTACGAGCAAAGACAGCCTGCTCAACAATCTCAGCTGTAGACAGGTGCTTTCTCAAACCCATCCTACAGAAGCCCAAAAAAAAAGATGAGCAGCATATAAAACAAATACTACAGACCATCAAAACCAAAATGCTATTCAAAGAGAGTAAATAGACCTTCCAGTGAAGCAAAACTGACAATTCATGGCACAACCCACTTGGCTTGAAACACAGACGGTTGTCCTGCCCCTAGTGCAAGGAATGACAACTGTTTCAATCACCGGACCATCTTCAAGAGAGAATAAGATCTGTAACACCCTGTGTTCCAAAATCAATCACATTCTGAAAACACTACAGAAGATATTAGTATCTAGTAACACTGAATAAGTTACCTTCCGGGTTCCGTCTGAAGCGGTAAGAATGTCTTTCACAGTTAATGCCTTGAGATCAGCATGCGCAGCTATCATTTTCTTGAAGTCTTTGTTTAAACCTGAGCAAGAATAGGAGCAACGGACCAAATCCATTCAGCCAATATACTATCAAGTAACAGCGCGGAAAAGAAAAAAAAAAGCATAGTTGCCAATTTCACAAGTATAATTCCCAAAACAGAAACCGAGTAACACAAAATCATAATGGCGGCAAGCTAGTGAGGGAAGGATCTGAAACAGCTAAAATTTACAAAGTTAGAGTCACTTGTACTTGCAAAGTTACTGGTTGTTCTTATCTAGAAATAATGTCTAGTTGACAGAAAATATCCTCTGTGATCCTCTATATTTACATAGGCAAAGTACTGAAAATACAACTAAAATGGAACATGACTTTTGAAAATGCCAATGGCAACAATTAATTGGATTTATGCCATCAATTTTCAATTTTTTCACCCTCACAACATGCAATCAAAGGCATAAAAAATTTTCCATTCACAAAATTTAGGAAGAGTCATATATACAGTATATTAGATTTGTTACTCCCTTTGAAGGTGTTAAAAAAATGCAACAAATATTTGCACATGCTCATAAAGTAGCATTTTTTAGCAACATTCCATTCTTCAAACCAAAACAAATGAGTTAGGTTCGAAATTATGATCAGAGGTCCCCCTCAAATCAAACATACTCATTAGTATATTCCTAGCATCCCTTTCCCGCTAGATTGATTCGAATTAATGTACAAATATACCTAGACCTCACTCCTGTCTACTGTGTGTTCTTTTGACAGTAGATAACATAGGAATCAAAACATATCGAATATAGTTTCCTGGCATAGAACAAAAGGTGCAACCTACCAGACAGTTCGTCGTGGCAATGCGCCCAGACGTTGTTCCCGTAGAGGCATTTCCACAGCATCATGGCCTGCCCCGGCCGGAACCCCTGCGACCGCACCCATTTCTGGGCAAACCCACGGCAAATCAGCTCACGTGTATGCTCATACCAACAACCCGAAAAACCTCCCCTACACAACTGGCAGACTGAGAGTACACCCCTTACCTCGAGTTCCGGGTAGTCCATCCCCTTGAGCATGACCATGGTGCCGGCCTCATAAAGGACGGCGGCGGAGGGGCGGCGGAGCGCCGAGAAGTGGCGGCGCGACGGGGGAGGGGATGAGTGGGCGCGGAGGGAGGAGGCGCCCCACCGGAGGAGAGGCAGCGCCGCCATGGGAGCTGCCTGAGCCTGCTGGTAACCTCTCGCGCGGCTGGCCGTGGCCGGCTGGGAATTTTCCTCCACGCGAGCAAGGGGCAAGGCCTTCTGCTGTGGTCGGGCCTTTCTTTGTTCGGACAAAGCCCAACATTTTGCTTTCTGGGCCTATACTGAACCGAGACGGCAAGACTGCTATTACACTGGGCCAACTTCGGTAGTCAAAGTTTACAGCTCGACGGGCCAACGAAAAATATTTTGTTTTTTTTAAAAAAATCTTTTAGCAAAAATGCCCGACGGTTTAAGGATCAAACAAAAATAGACGCCGGTCGATCGCCCTTTGAATGGGCGACCGGTCGGTGCGCAATAACCGTTGCAGCAGGTTCTACGAGCTGAGCAAGAGGACACAAGAGCCCGACATCCATCCATGCAACAGTAACTCACGCATGCACTTATTCATTTTTTTCGCTATATATTTTGATTAGCATCTTCGATTACTGAAGCGATTTCAAAAATGGGTTCCTGATATTTTTTCGGCACGGCACGTCACGGCACGTCACGATTATCTTTTTCTATAAAAATGATTTACATATATGTATATGAGTAAGTGCTAATATAGTATTTGCACAACTGCGTAGCAGTCTGGTGGTGGCTAGCAGCGTTCCTTCCCAAGCCAAGGACGCGGGTTCGATTCCGAACCCCGCCGAGTGCATCAATTTTTGTAAAAAAAAGGAGCTCGCGTCAAGGCAGGCCGTAGAAGCTAGCGCGTTGTAGTGGGCCAGCTCGCTCTAGCCCAACGGGCTGCCGTGTAAACGTACCAGCCCGGCATGGCTAAGCAAGCCTCGTGCCGTGCCTGGGCCTCGGCCCATGGGCTGGCACGGCACGGCACGACATGATTAGTTAAACGGGGCGTGCCGGGCCCGACTTAAACGGGCCATGCCTTAACGGGCCCGTGCCGAGCCGCCCGTTTGGCCATCTATAAGCTCGACGGGCCAACGAAAAATATATGTATATATTTTTAAAAAAATCTTTTAGCAAAAATGACCGACGTTTCAAAGATCAAACAAAAATAGACGCCAGTCAATCGCCCTCTGAATGGGCAACCGGACGTTGCTCCAAAACCGTTGCAGCAGGTTCTACGAGCTGAGCAAGAGGACACAGGCGCCCGACAGCCATCCATGCAACAATAACTCCCGCGTGCACTTATTCATTTTTTCGCTATATATTTTGATTAGTATCTTCGATTACCGAAGCGATTTCAAAAAGGGTTCCTGACATTTTTTTCGAACAAAACTAGACCACATTTACCATATAAATTTTAAAACATTAAAAAAATTATTTTTGTAGGGAGTTATGTTGCCGCTGTGTATAGGCATGGATCCCTGCCCGTCACCCTTTGGGCGGCGAGCGAGTCCTCTCACTCGCCCGACGGGCGATACATCTCAAACCAGCTGCAGCAGCTTTGAAGCATCGGTCGGTCGCCTGTCCAAAGGGCGATCGCCCATCGATCGTCCATCCAGGAGGCGACCGATGTCTATTTTTATTTAATCTCTAAACCGTGGTCATATATTTGCATAATGGATTTTCAAAATATATATATAAAAAAAATCCAGGCCGACCTCTTGAGTCTTGACGGCTTCGGGTGGGGCCCGCGACACGAGACACTCCTCCTCGGTCGCTTGCCCCAAGTGGCTGCCTACTTCGGCAACCCAAACCTCCATGCGCTCACATGGAGCCCCGCGCACGAGCACGAGCCACCTCCGTCTCGCCATTCGCCAACACGTCCCCTTCCCTGTAGCATAGCGAGCCAGCCACCACCACCACCGCCACCTCCACTCCCACTCGGCCACTCCCTCTCCAGGCTCTCCTCGCCGCGGCAGCCACGCCATCTGAGGCCTTCCGCGCCAACCCGCTCCGCCCACCGCCGCCTCTACCTCGTCCAGCCGTCCGGCCCGGGCTCCAGCGCCAAGCATGAAGCGAGTACCCAGCGCGGGCGGCGTCGGGAGCGGGGACGCGGGGTTCGTGCGCGCGGACCAGATCGATCTCAAGAGCCTCGACGAGCAGCTGGAGCGCCACCTCGGCCGCCCGGAGCGGGGCGGGGCCGCCGCGCTTCTGCAGCCCGGGAGCCGCCGCGGCGAGTCCGCAAGGCTGGGGGAGGAGCCGCAACAGCCGCTGTTGCAGCAGCAGCGCGGTCGCCGGGAGGACTGGGAGATCGACCCCTCCAAGCTCGTCATCAAGGGCGTCATCGCCCGCGGCACCTTCGGCACTGTCCACCGCGGCGTCTACGACGGCCTGGACGTCGCCGGTACGTATCTTCTCTGCACCATTTCCGATATACGCCTGCACCTTTTGCTTTCTAGTTAGTGTCCTTAAGCTGCTCGATGAAATCCGCGTTCGATTCTTCCTGGTTCTGATTGATTATCACTTTCGCGAGTTCTTGGTTAATTGCCGCTTTAAATTGTTTTCTTGCTTGTATTCCATCGTCCTGGCTTAGGATGCAATTGTGAGTTGAATTGTTTGATCGATCGATGGCGATGTCATTTATCCCAGGTGGTTGCTTCGCGTGCTTTTGCGAGTTGTTTTCGCTGGTCGTGTCGCCGGTGCTTTTCCTTGTCAGCAAATTGCAAAAGTTGATACCCCTGCTTTTCTTGATTCCATGGTGTATTCCGTGACTTCGGGTAGATAAGCCCCCGCCTTTGGTGTGTAACACCCCTCATGTGATCGAAACCAACCAACTGTTAAAGTTTTAGTAGGCGTGATTCATGTGTTCATCTTATGATGAGCCCCTGGAAGTTGGAGATTACAGATTAAAGGAGCTGATTTTTTGGACAAAAGGTTGCAACTTGCAACAGGCTTGGTGCTTTTCAGAGACCGAGGAAACTGCTAAGCATCCGAAGCAGGTTTTGGGTTTCCAGAAATATGCACGTTTGCTGCAGCGCTGCACTGACCCGCCAAACGTAATCACATGGCACAGGACAGAGCGGATGCAATGTGTTTGTCTGTCCGGAACTTTATGAACTGTTGCATACTGTTTTCCATATGTTTGGTTCACCAAGCAATTTAATTCAATGTTTTGGGAAAAAAAGAAAATGTCATTTATTGTAATCATAAAGTCCAATTGGAATGTCATACCAAATGTGCTAAAGCGTTTACTAAATTGTTGATTGGCCTGTTCTGCCTTCCTTGCTACTTTGGTTTGTGTGATGATTTCAGCTTCCTTACTGTTATCCATGAATAATTTGTCAGTTGTCACTATCTATTCTTCACACATTTGGATTTGGCTGTATGTTTGATTTACATGTTAAACCCTTTAGGGGTATTGCTGTTTCAGTTTTCCACCCCAGAAAAAAACTGTAACCAATATTGACATCTGAATGATTTTTCAACACGCATAACTAAGTAATCTTTGAAGAAAAGAAAACATAGGGACACGTTCACTGTAAATGTGTCCTGCTCATAAAAATGTGTCGCATTTGATCCGCAACATGTGTTATCCTACCTATTGAGATATTTGACGTGATTCTTCTCTTCCACAAAGCAGTCACTGTTGCAAAGCATATGAGCTCACTAGTATAGAGTATACGTACTGCTTAATGATAATTTGTCTTTTTTGTATCAACTGTTCATAATCAGAAATTTAAGTTTACTACTGCAGATTTTTTCCATCATTAATTATTTCATTTTATATTCCAGTGAAATTGCTTGACTGGGGGGAGGATGGTCATAGATCAGAACAAGAAATCACTGCACTAAGGGCAGCATTTGCACAAGAGGTCTCTGTCTGGCATAAGCTTGACCACCCAAATGTTACTAAGGTAATCTTCAGCTAAAGAAGCCCTTTTTTACCCCTTCGAACTTCATAGTTCAATTTTTTATTTGAGCTCGTCTATGGCACTCCAACTTACCATCTAGGGAGTAAGAGATCACTAGGTTATTGGGTCAAATATAATGAATGGCCCAAAATAGTTTGGGTGCTTCCAAAAAGACCCTATTTAGATTTAGCTTTAGTTCATAAGACGCAGATTGCAAGTTTACAACTGTGACCATCTGAAAGACTGAAACTGCTGTCCAATGATGTTTGTCACAAGTTCACAGCTACATGGGCAATTTTTTTTTACATCGCACTTCTATAGTGATACACTGAAATGTGCGATCAGTCATGCCTTTGGTGTGGCATGCTTTCATTACTAGATATGAACAGTATAAGGACATGGGTCATGTTTAGCACGGGCAGCTATATTAACGCTCTCAATTTTACTATTTGATTTGGATTGTGCCATGTTTATTAAAGTCTGCATATTTCCACATTTGGACAAAAGAATTGTATGATATACATTGTGATATGATCCTAGACGAAGAACATTACAACCTTGTAGGAGACTGTAATAATAGTACCATAAATTTTTTTTGGCAATAGCACCAAAATTACATTTTGTATCATGAATTTGCTACACAAATTGGTCTAGAAATATGGAAAAAGATCTGCCAAGCAATTTGTAGAGGGGCTCTAATTTTGCCATATATGCAACTCATTGTGGACAATCAACAATTCTCATTACTATTTAGGAGTCATCCATTATGTGCCACTAATGTCTCGTTGACATGTGGGACCAGGCCCCACATGTCACCCTTACAATGAGTGGCATATTAAAAATCATGTGGTCACTCAACGGCATATTATAGATTTATTTATTTGTTTCTCAAATTTATTTTTAAAAAACTAAATTTCTCTGTCAGTCTCTACCTGTATATTTTCTTAATGATTGTTGTTATCTTCCACTTGTCGGTTAGCTGTCCTAACAATATCTTTTAACTTCAATTAACAGTTTATCGGGGCCATAATGGGTGCAAGAGATCTAAATGTACAGACTGAACATGGACATCTTGGTGTCCCAAGTAATATTTGTTGTGTTGTTGTTGAGTACCTTGCTGGAGGTGCACTAAAAACTTTTCTCATAAAGAACAGGAGAAGAAAGTTAGCCTTTAAAGTTGTGGTCCAAATAGCTCTTGACCTTGCAAGGGGGTAAGTAATTACTTTTTTTCTTGGTGTTCGCCTTCAAAGTTTTTTCTATTATGCCCCTTTAATCTTCAAAGATATCATTGTGAGCTTTGCATATCAATAGGTTAAGCTATCTTCACTCAAAGAAGATAGTGCACCGTGACGTTAAAACTGAAAATATGCTTCTTGACAAAACAAGAACCGTGAAAATTGCTGATTTTGGTGTTGCTCGAGTTGAGGCATCAAATCCCAGTGATATGACGGGTGAAACAGGCACACTTGGTTACATGGCACCTGAGGTATTTGATCATTAATTATTTGGGGACATTTTCTAATCCTATATTATTTATCATTTGTTTATACGCCTTTTTGTTGGAGTATGTGTATTTAGGCCCTTGTAGCAGACCCATGTGGCCCATGTACTCTATCCTATTTGTACCACCCTTCTAGGGTTTGGAATATAAGGCAATAATTTCAAATCTAACACTTTTGTTATACCAATCTATCAAGATTAAGTAGGGAAAATTTTGATGCATGGCGCTGCAAAATTTCTTATTTTGAGAGTTGAATTGCAAGATCACATCTCATTTAGTTAAGTCTTCATGTTTTTGGTTATGTTCGTTTGTGTTTCTTCGAAGTTGCGACCATCTATTGCGTCGTAATTTCACATTGACTAAGGCAACAGATTGTTTCTATCTATCTAAAACTTGTGTTAAAGGAAAAAAATGAATATCAGGATCATACCCCGTGACCCCCAAGCGTTCCTCCATGTCGTCGCCTTTTTCGGCCCTACCCCTCTCGGCCAGAGAGGTGGCATCCGGTCTGGCCGCCCCCTTGCCCCTCCTGTTCCGCTTTGTTCGAAGAGGCGGTAATTTGGGTTTTACTCGTCACAGCGGTTGACGGGTGTTCCAGCTTGCTCGTGGGAGGCGCTTCACTAATGTTGATGGCTCGTCCATTTTGCGAGCTCTGGGGTGTGGGTTCAACCATGGCGCTTGGTGTTGCTGCGGAGGTCCTCAGTGGCTGATGCCTGGTCACCTGGTGGTGTCGTGGTCAGCGAGCCATCCCGCACGCTGTGCGGCGGCGGTAGAGGCGACCGGAGTGCGGTCTCGGTGGTTCCCAGCGGCAGGTGGTCGGATTTGAAGGAGGTGGCCGAATCAGTTGACCAGCTTCGCCCAAAGATAAGGCTAGCAACGAGTCGTTCGAATGAGCTAGGACCTAGTTCGGCTCAGCTGGTCACCATCTGGCTCGAACCGAACTCAACTCGGCTACTGCACCAGCTAAGGAAAAAGTTCGGCTCGAGCTGAGCACTAGCTTGGGTTGGCTCGTGAGGACTCGCGAGCCTGAGAGAAGGATGGAGGTGGATCACCTAGATCTGGCTTGACAGGGAGAGGGAGCGAACTGCGAGCACTTGCCTATGCTGGTGGCCGGAGCGGCGAAGGGAAGAAGGCCCGTCGCCGACTGGTGCTTGGTGCCATCATCGATGTAGACAGGAGTGGATGCTACAGGCCCTGCTACCCCTCTGGACTAATTGGAGGACGCGATAGATCTAATTGGAAAGAGGGGACGATAACTCTGGCCTCCGGCCAAGAGAAGGCCGAAAGGAGGTGATGCTGCGACTGCGAGTTGACGTATCGCGATTCTGCGATTCGCCTGCGAAGCTGCGATGGGCAAATCAGGGACCGCGCAAGGAGACGAGCCTCGCTCGCTAGTGGAGCGCTTGTACAATACGCTGGTGTTAGCAAATTACTAGTCGTCTAGGCTTCCCTAGCTTGTGAGACATGGGCCTAATGGCATGGTCCATAACCAATGGGCCATTTAGTGATCCAGTCAAGCCACAATGGTTGTTGCATTTTGCGCTTATTGGCCTGCTCGTTGGGTTGTGGAATGTTGCATTCTTGCCTTATGGATCTGGTCGTTGGGTTGTGTAATGCTGATAGGTGGAGTTGGGAGTGGGGGGCAGGCCTGGCACATGGGCTTTCTGTGAGTGGCGACGAGACGACGAGCCACGAGCAGACTATCACTAGGCTCGACGTGGCATGTTTTTTGGAGCGAGCTACAAAAAAGTTCGAGCTCGGGCTCGTTTGCCCACGAGCCAAGCTCGAGCCGAGCCAATAACGAGCTGCTCATAAGCAGCTTGCGAGCTCCGAGCTAGATGCCAGCCCTACCCGGAGATCTCCTACTCAATGGCGTTGCCCCTTTACCTCGGCTCCTTCGAGGTTTGCTGCTTTGCTGTCAACCCCTGCGTCAGTCTTTGCTCTGCTCCTCCCTCCCCATTATGGGAGCTCGACGGCTTTGGGTTGGCGAGGTGGACAGTGGTTGGGCGGCTTTCTTCAGAGGTGCTCTGGCGGCATTGGTGTTGGTCCTCCTCATGACCCCTCTTCAGCTCGACCTCGAGGTGGGGGTGCACCCGGCGAAAGCCCTGCCCTCAGGGCCGACAATGGAGACGTCGTTGTGGCACCGTTCCCACCTTGGTGGCATTTGCCGAGGCGACCCCTCCCTCATCCTGGGTGAAAACCCTGTAGTTCGTAGGCGATGGGGGCCATCTCATTGTTGCTTCCTTGTTGAAGGCGTCGCAGTGGTCCTCTATTGTGCTGAGGTTGAGGCCACGCCGGCATTGCTTGGGTGATGGCCTTGGAGGGTGTTAGTTCGTGCCTCGGCCAAGAATCCGGCGTGACGACGGGGTGCCCTTCGTGGTGGTGATGGTCGACTCACCGATCGAGCACCTGGACTGTGCATCCCATATGGTAGTGACGGCTTTCTTTGTCAAGCTCTATTTGGTTTTGTTGACGTTTTGACCATGCATCCCTTGTGGCGGTGGCAGTTGGTGTTTCCTTGCACACCTAGCGTTGTGGTTAGCCGAGGTTGTTTGTGCTGCTAAGTGTTGCGTGTTGGTGTGTTTGTTGAGGTCCTTGTTTAGTTGGGTCCTCTCTTGTACATTGCATTTCTCTCCTTCTTGAATGGCAGAGATACTGGCCTTTGTGTTCAAAAAATTTTAGACGTGTTTTTCACCATCCAGTCTTTGCAATAAAGTTCTTTTATGAAGAAAAACTTGAAAGCGCTGTGGGAAGTCTTTAAGTTGGATTCCCAGCCATACTTAAGCAGTGGTGTTCCTTTGTTTTGCTCTTTCGAATGATAGGAACAGTACATGTGGGTTAAGTTATGCTGTTCCTTTGTTTTGCTCTTTCGAATGATGGAAGATTGTGGGTTAAATTATGTTGGCATCGATGTGCAGGTTCTCAATGGTCATCCTTACAACAGGAAGTGTGATGTTTATAGCTTTGGAATCTGTCTCTGGGAGATATACTGCTGCGACATGCCATACCCTGACTTGAGCTTCTCAGAAGTTACTTCTGCTGTGGTTCGCCAAGTAAAATCCTGCTCCTAATCTGCTGCTTTTCCACAACGCTGCTATCTCTGCTGCTTTTCCACGATGCTGCTACCATCTCTCTACTGTGAATCACTGAAAAAAAGAACATTACTATCCTGGACTTGCAGAACTTGAGGCCTGAGATACCACGCTGCTGTCCGAGCTCTCTGGCGAACGTGATGAAGCGCTGTTGGGACGCGAACCCTGACAAGCGGCCTGAGATGGCTGAGGTGGTGTCGATGCTGGAGGCGATCGACACGTCCAAGGGCGGAGGCATGATCCCGACCGATCAGCCACAGGGATGCCTCTCCTGCTTCCGGCGCTACCGAGGCCCCTAACACTCCGATGATCTGAACGTCACGGCTGTAGTACATCGCTAGTTCTCATCAGTGTAATCTAATTACATGCGTTATGGCTAATGCAGGAGCTCCTCTCTCATGTAAATGCTTGCTTGTTGACGAATGAGCTGATCAGCACTTCAACTTCATCCCTGTATGCTTGCTGCGCATCCTAATGCTTGACCTAACCATATCCATAAAGACCAAAGCTCAGAGTTTGCTGTGGGCCTGACAGAGCTGCTCACAGGTTTGATACTTTCTCATGGAGTCATGGTCATTAAGTATACTCACTGTACTAGTGTTGCAGTATAGATATTATATTTAAAAAATGTGAATAAAAACATGAATTAGAGTGCATAATTGAATTCTGTTTCGATGTCCTGCTACAGCTTTCAGAAATAGTCCTGAATAGCAGAATCATGTGCTCCCTCCATTTGCCTACGAAAAAAGGGCGACTAGGGTTCCCCCTAGCCGCTGGCAAGCACCGACGCCACCGCTGTCTAGGTGTGGTTTTGATCTTTCTTGGAGCCATAGCTACTCATTCCATACCTTGAGAGCACTAAATTGTTGACATTCATCTTTCTAGGTGTCTCTTTTCCCCAATTATATGTGCATCATGTGAAGCTCTTGATCCAACGAGATCAAGACACTTCGAGTTTATTAGTCTTTTCTTTGTAGGCGTGAGCCTTGGCACTTGTGTTAACCCTCAAGTTGGTGTACGAGGTATTGGAGTCAATCTTGTCAGAGCGACTAAGGCTTACCCCGAGTGGAGATGGAGCTGTAGGCTCGAGTGGGAGCCGATCCTTGTGCGCAAAGATTTGCCTCAACATGGCTTCTTTACTTATTGCATTTAGTTCTCTCAATTTCATTTCCTCTCTTTACTTCCTCATTTACTCTTGTAGTTAATTTACTTGTGCTTGTTACTAGTTCGTTGCGGTTCACTTTGGAATTTGACTAAAGTTCCACGTAAACAAATATTTAAAATTGCATATTCACCCCCCCTCTAGGTCATGTAGATCCTTTCGTCGGTGTTATCTTCATTGGAAGATGGAGTGTGTCATTATCTTATTCCTTTCCCTCTCCTTGAGAAGCTGATGTCACCTTCGCAAGAAGATGAAGCAGATCATCTTCTTTCTCTTCCATTTCATGTCCCGAGGAGATGACATCATATTCTTTAGAAGATGTTGATATTCTAGTGTCACCTTTTCGGACAAGTTGGAGCTAGCATCCGAGCAATCTATACTGCCGTGGTTGACGACCTCATATCAGATGGTTGATTCACGATTGTCGCTCTCGCACGACCTCCAATGCTAGAAAAAGAAGCAATGTGAAGTTGCTAAAGCAATTGGGAATCCTTTAAAACGATGGAGAGATCGATGAGTTGGTGATCGAGACCTAATTGGTTTGCTTACAGAGCTCGAGGTACTAGTCTAGCTCTTTTTATGGTGGTGGTAGTAGTCTCTTCTTTTAAAGAATGAGTCATTCGACATGTTTGGCCCTTTCACGGCAAGGTTGTTGGAAGCCATCTTTTTGTTGTGCCTTCCTTTTTAGTTAGACAAATTTTATCGTGCCTACTCTTTTGAAACATTGGTCATAAGCATATGCCTTTAATGTTTTAAAAAATAGCAAAATCACAAGGAATTCAAGGGTAGGCGATTGAGGCGGGGCCTATTCAGTTTCGTTAAAAAAAGGAATAGTATAGAATAGTTTGAATGGTAGATGGCACTGTAAGTTTCCAAAACTGCTGGTTAATTAGGCTCCGTGGTTGGCTGGCTAGCAAAACTGCAAGATCAAACCATTTAAAATTCATGAAAACGAAATTTGAAATGAAAACATGTATAAATTTTGTAAAAATAGTATTGATTATTCTAATCACTTTGGCTTAAATAATATAAAAAATCAATATTTTTCTCATTATTTTATGTGATTTTGTGTTTAAAAAAAACGCAACTAACCGCCAAAAACCGTTAGAAACCACGGTTAACCAGTCTAAAATTTGATAAAATTCAAATATCAGTTTGGATACCATAAAAAACGGCCGCGTGTGCAGTGGTCGGTTCGGAGTTTCGAAACGGTTTTGCAAACTTTGATGGTACTGGATGTATATAAATTTTCTGTAGCTCAAAAGAAAGTCTTTGTTTTTTAGTGGACCTCAAAAGAAAGTCTATGCACTTTCCAAGTATGCGGCTGACACGTACGAACTGGGAACGGTTTTCGAACACGGTCCGTGGGACGCGTCACCCAAAAAATGGACGGTTGGATGATCACAGGGCATACGGCAGGCTCGAGAGGTTAGCCGTCCGATTCCACGTCTCTGGGCACTCCTCCCCGCGCACCTACCATCCCCGGCTGCCCTGTTCACCAGTACCAGGGAGGAAGAGAGAGGCCGCCGCCGCCGCCGCCGCCTACAGCCTACAGCCTACTCCTCCGTCCTTCTCATTGATCCGTAGCCGGCCACAAGCTCCAACCCGACGATCTCGAGCCTCGCTCCACTTCCTCTTGGATGGCCGTAAGCTCGCGGCTTCCCACCGCCGGCCCTCCCGCGCGCGGCCTCCTCCGCCGCTCGCCGCGTACCCTCCCGGTATCGCTCCCTCTCGAGCGCCCGCCGCTTCGCTTCGCTCCCGGGGTTCGGGCTGTCTCCGGGAGCCCTGCCCCCGGCGGATCGCCCGTCCCCAGGAGGCCGCCGGCGCCGGCAGACGCAGCCCCGGTGGCGCCTCCTTCGCCGGCGTCCCCAGCGGCTGCGTCGGCCTCTTCAGCCATTGATTTTCTCACCCTCTGCCACCGCCTTAAGGTACATGACAGTATCACACGATGCTCATCGCAATCAGTCTCCATTTGATATGTCTTCTCCAAGACATGGCCTTCCTTCTGCGAGACTGTGACCGCATGTAGTGTACGAGACGATCGGCCCGGTGATTTTCCTAATTCCTAGCAATATCTTAGGAGATACCTTTTGCTCTGAAAAGGGCTTGAATGATCAGTTGCCTTGGTGAATTGGTGACCCTTTGAAGTCTCACGAAGAGACAAAGAGTGCCCTGCTAACAATGTAACAATGTCTACTTGTCTAAAGTATTCACAATTTGTGGTGCTTGAAAAAGGATTTGGACTCGGTTCATGCACCCATTGATATAATGTTTAGATATCTAGGTTCACAATGTCGCATGATTCTGAAACCCATTATGTTTCTCAGTCGTTCTTGTTCTATTCTGCAGACCACTAAAAGGAAAGGTTGGATAAACCATAGTATAAAGGGTCCTGAATCTATTGCTGATCATATGTACCGTATGGCCTTGATGGCTTTGATTGCTGGTGACCTACCTGCAGTAGATCGCGAAAGGTCTGTTTTTTTCAGTTTTTTTAGTATTGAAGTGTCTTTCCTTCTGATCTTTTGTCTTATAGTAGTTTTGATTCTACCAAAAGTATCCATTCTAGGCTTACTTTCATAACAAGCATTAGTAGACTACTAGCAAAGCATTTATCTTAGGCTTACTTTCTATTTCTTGTTGATGACAAATTTATTTTGCCTGAAACAGGTGTATCAAGATTGCTATTGTGCATGACATTGCTGAAGGTAGGTCAAATAACATCTTATCGTAGAGAACTGTCCATTGGTTGTTTCTATTGATTATGTGTGCCACATTTTGTGTGGCAGAAGATTATTAGTTTAATTATGTAATTCATCTACAACTAAGTGTCAAGTCTTCTCGTAGCATATTTCAGTTTTCTGGAAAATACTATTCAAGTATCCAAATGTTCCTTTTGGTTTAACAGCTATCGTTGGTGACATCACTCCATCAGATGGCATACCCAAAGCAGAAAAAAACCGGCGTGAACAAAAAGCTCTAAGCGAAATGTGTGATGTTCTTGGCGGAGGACCAATAGGTATATATGTCTATTTGGTACTTTTTTTTTTTTGAGACAAATGTCTATTTGGTACTTGAAAAATGGAAATTTGAGCTAGTGAAGGAATGTTAGATGAGAGAATTGGTTTGCCAAATTCTAATTTGCTGTTTGTAGCTGATGAGATCAAGGAGCTGTGGGAAGAATATGAAAACAATTCTTCAATTGAAGCCAATCTTGTAAAGGATTTTGATAAAGTAAGCATACCTCTATTTTCTGAACTGTTTACTTGTCACTTATCTACAAATTTTGAACATGTGTGTTTTGCTAATAAATATTATTTTAGATTTTCCTATACCGAGTATCTGTATTGAAATATATTATATATATCAGGACTATCATTTTTGTTCTTACACAGTTCTGTTTCAGTTTAGAGTTTAACCCATGGTACAGATGCATTACATTGAACAATTTTACCCTTGTAAGTTTATAGATGAGTGTGTTATTGAACTGACTGGTCAATCGATATTTGCTTCCACATTTGTGTTGGCATGGATAAAGTAGATTAGCATAAGAAATTTATTGTATGAATGATCTTATTTACCAAGTCACGAATTCCAATAATTTATTAGGTTGTAAGTTGTAACATTTTGGTTTCCAGACATGTGTCAAGTTCAATAATAGTGCTTTGTTGTTTTCATTACATCAGGAGCACGTCATGCAACAACTTGTTTGGTTGCATTATTGCAGTTTACTAGAGTGCATGCTTCTTTCTCTTTTTTTTTTGTATTTTCTGTCTGGTGCAGGGCATTTACCTGTTACTGTATTTATTTTTTGTTACAGGTGGAAATGATTCTTCAAGCATTAGAATATGAGAAAGGTATTAACTTTATGTAATAGTTGGTTTATGTGTATTCAGAAAGTGAACTGGTTACTAATTTTTACTAGTTTGACTAGGCTATATTGAACGCTCAATTTTAACTTTTAAGCTTCCCTATATGTGACTCTACCAGCGTGAAATTGGCTCTTTAGTCTAGTCTCTAACAGTGGTGTCTTATGATGAATCATCACTTTTTTTATTGTACCATTCCTTACTTTGCTATTGCAATAGTAATGCAAAGCAAAACAGACATATTATCTGGGTCTGTAAGGCTATAACTTTGCAATGAGTCGCTCTCTTTCCATGTAACAACATCCCTAACATTGAGGGGAAACTGAATCTGTAACACTGTAAATTCCCTGGCTTCCCTCCTAGGCACCAAATGTGTCACGGACTTAGAGTAGGAGCAAAACCACGTAATTTGTAGTATCTCAGAGCTAATTTTCCCTAACATGGAATACTTTAGGCACTGTACTATAGATGGTTCTACACGCACGTAAGTTGGCATCTTACTCATCTTGCACTTATCTTTTGTGCCACTAACTTGGCATTTCTGGAAATTTTGCAGAACATGGTAAAGTGCTTGATGAGTTCTTTCTCTCTACTGCTGGTAATGTGGCATCATTTTGGCAATTGCCAAAAAGGTGATAACAAAATTGTGCTATCTCCTTTTGTTTAACTTTTTAAAACAACGACTTATTGCAGGGAAGTTCCAGACAGATATTGGCAAGAGCTGGGCTGCTGAAGTGAATGCAAGGAGAAACAAGAGGTGCGGAAAACAGAAGTAGGGTGCTCTCGCCGATTGCTTTACAAAGCCGCTACTGAAACACTAGGGGTGGTGTGGCGAGCTGAGTAGCTGACTGCTCCTAGCCTAGAAATCAAGTCGAATACAAGCTTAATCGATTGCCACAACGATCTAGCCTTGTTAGGGAATAACATAAAGGGCATTGTCTAGAACTCATTATCTATGCTTGTTTAGAGCTTAATGTGCCGAATTTGCAGAGACTTGCTGTAAGTTCTGGACATTGATGTGTACTATTAGGTAGGGATTAGGGAAAGATATGTTTTTTGTTAACTGAGGGAAATAAAAGAAGCCGACCCTGTTGCCCCCGTCCTTCCCCCGTCCTTCGATTGGTGTAGGAGTAGGAGTGTGGAACTGTAAAGAGAATTACGTAATTAGAAGCCGACAAATCTTACCGGAGGACAACAATGGACCGGAAGCCAAAACGTCCAGAATGGTTTATCAATAAGAGACATTCGGATATGGTTAACAAATGTTCATCACAAAGTGGGCACGCGATGGTTAAGGGTTTTATCACAAAGTACTAAGTACTAACTACATTTCCACATCAACAAGCAGTATGCATTTATCTTCCCAAAAATAAAATATCCTTGCATTGGTTTATATATTTGCTTAGTCATAGTTTTCAATGAAGTTGGCGGATTCCTCTCAGTGTCCAGTGGGCCCGCGTGTCTGCATGCTGGTGGTTGGCACTTGGCAGGGGCCAGGGAACACCATCGGTCACATCTAATTTTGTTCAATTTCGAAGTTTTTATTTTCGTATTCATTTCGAATATGTCTAAATAATTTGAAAATTTTCTTGATTTTTTGGATTTTTTAATGTTTTTCTATATTTTTTTAAAAAATATTATGAATTATCTGCATTTTTATGATTTTTTTGGATTTTTTTGGATTTTTTTAATTGTTTTTTGTTTTTTATGATTTTTTGAGGTTTTTTTAAATATTTTTTTCGGATTTTTTGGGCCACGTCAACGCCATGTCAGCACTTAACGGCCACGTGGGCGCCACGTCACCGTTTAACGGAATTTTTAACGGACCCTAACGGCCCAAGACTAACCGTGCAAACGGAGACAAGTTCCGGGAGCTGAGAATTCAATTTCAAAGTTTAGGGGATTTCGTGCAACTTATTACAAGTTCCGGGAGCTACAGTGCAATTTTCTTTTTTGAAAATACATAATGCTTTGGGTTTTTGAGCTTGTTTTTTCGTTGTTTCGAAGGTGGATCCTAACACTTTAGAAAGCAAGTCAAACGAAATGTATCCGAATCTCAAGACTACCTAAAAAAGCTCTAAAAATTCAGTCATTTCAGCCATTCAGCTCTTTAGCCGTTCAGATCAGCTCAAAAGAACAGGGCCTAAACCAAAATACCCGTAACCATATCCAAAATAATAGTTAACATGGATAAGGCTCCCACATTAACAGGTTTGACAAAGGCGGTGACAAGTAGCAGCGGCTTCCACTTGCTTGGTCATTCTCGAGAGAGCCATGATAAAGCATCAAGCTGCCAAGTCTACTGCTAGAGTTGATCTATTTCTCCATCCCCCAATTGAGGGTGAGGCTGCAAGAGGCGTTGATGGTGGCATTGTCATCTCTAATGTTCATCGTTGTCGTCGTCATTGTTGGTGTAAGCAGAAGATCAAGCCTCTTTTAGGTTGTAGCAAATAAGCTATAGGGTGAAAACAGGGTGGATAACATCCGCCTAAATTTGGACCCATGTCCAATTATTATTGATTTGGGACCCATTTTCCTATTCAAACAAAAACTAATACAGATACAGATAATTATTCGAATTTCTAAACGAGTACAGATAATTATCCAAACTTTTAAACGGATAGATACAAATACGGGTTGGGGGTTATCTAGCGGATATTATACGTATACAAAAAGAGATTGGATTTAGGCCTACCTGCGTCATGATGTTTCAAAGTATGAGCTAGTGCTGATGTATGGCTTGGTCTAGATGCCGCTATGCATGGGTAACTTATGGGCATGCTATTCAACGCAAGTCCACCTACCTATATTTTGTCTTTCAAATCATATTTTATCATATTGTAATTTTGTACTACATATTGTGCTTATGTAGATGAACAATGAAGTTTCGTTGATTTTTTTTTATATTGATGTATTCTAGTAAAATCCAATTTTATATTCGTATTTGATGTGCATCCGATCCAAAACCGTATCCAACTAAATTCGTATTCAAATCCATATCCAACAATATCTATCTTCAAATCCTTGTCCAATAAAAAATACGGATACAAATATGGGTTGACCTTTGTCTGATCATATCCGACTCGTTTTCATTCACAATACATCAGCTTATAGACACTTACATTTTTAAAATTTAGATGAATGGTTTGGATTCCACAATATGACGGTATAGAATGTGAGGAATCAATAAGTCAATGCAAGAAAATAACACAAAATATAGTTATCTAACAATAAATATATAACCCATTTTCAATTCATTGGCTAACTGCTCATAATCTCGATCTCGACTTAGTTCTGCAACCACGGGAGAAGTTACAAGAAATACTGATTGCTAACTAAGAACTATCATCAGCTCAATGTCACAGAAAAGAAAAGACGAATGACACATCACACAAGCTGCAACATACTAAAAAATGATCCTCAGGCCCAGTTTGGAACACAGGACCTTTTCTCTGTTCCTAATTCATGTGAAAGTCCTATAAAGTTCCTGTGTTCCACATGGGGCCTATCTGTTACATGTTACCAAAAACATTCTTGTCCCTTTACATGACTTCTGGAGCTATATCCATTCTACCTGAACCACCATCTCATGCCGGCATTTATTGGGTCATGAAGAAAAGGGGTGTAACGGTGGATATAGGGGTTAATAGTTCGGCCAATTTTAAGCCAGATGGCTCTGTGATAACCAGCAGTAAAAGGAGAGTGATACATGAGCTTCAACAACTGCAATACCGAATAAAGAGAGTGAGATAGGAATTTGCTGAGAAATCGTTATACTGCTAATATATAACAAGTCAGTATACAATCTGAAAACAAAGAAAATATCACGCAACATCTCTTGTCATCAAATAAGTGTTGTTTCTTGAACTGGGCAAATAAAGTTAATGGTACTTCTAAAAAATATTATAAAAGCTAGCCAATGCTATCAATTTGGACATGCACAGGCAACGATTATTTATTAGAGAAAAAAAGTTTTTATTAGGAAACAGAAATCTGGCAGCCTAGTTACCACTTACCATCATTGTTTTCAGAAAACCAAAATCAAGCAAGTGTTATTGTTGACAAATAACAGTACTGACTACAGCACCAATTCAACAAGAGTTTAACAGAATAGCAGGAGTAACGACCATTCTTCTAAGTTCTAAATGCAAATGGCATATAATATTGTACAGTCAGTTGATGCAGCCATCGAGAGCATTTGCTTGCATGGTATGTTGGTATTATTGAAAACCATTCATCCATATTTTCGTGTGGACACATCATGGATATTTACTACATTGATGTAATGCAAGTTTATAATTATTATGTGATACCATTTTTTGTTTGCTGTAGAATTCAATAAGCACTTGATATAGGGGGAAAAAAGGCAACAATTAATACATCATTATAAGTGATCAAAGGTTATATGCTAATCTAGGTTCAACTACTCAGCCATGCAGAGGATTAACCAATCCTAAGGTGATGAGCAGTATAATCTGCGAAAAAGTCAACATTGCAGTTAATAGAAAATGAGAAGAGTATCATTTGGCGAAATTAAAACAAACCTGCCAGTACATGAATGTTAGCATAGCATCGCGTTGTCGCCTACACAAGTACAAATAAATAAATAAAATTTTCTGCCTAATAAGAGGTGGGAGCGAAAATAAAAGAAAACATATTGTTTTGGCCCCTGAACTACGACCCTCGACCCATTTTGGCCCCTAAACTCCAAAGCTAGGTTAATTCGGTCCTTGAAATGTTAAAATCAGACACAAATGATCCCTTAACTGAGTCAAAAGTAGTTTTGGTTGGTGAAAGGTTGTTTCACCAATGTGTTGTAATTTTTTTTTTCCATCAAACTATTTCATGAAATCAAAATTTAACTATATATTTTATTTTCTTCTGACCACCTAATTTCATAGTTTTCACATAATTTCTAAACTTTGCACAATTATTTAGCATTTTTTCTACTTTTAGACTACTTAAAAATTATACCACATGGTGAAATACAATGATTTTTTTGGACTCTAAAAAATAATTAGGAAGTCAAATATACAATTTACAACATGTTCAAAGTGGCTTATGCTTATTTGGCTAGAAAACTAATTTTGTTTTTAGTCCAGTTTTTTTCTATCATCAAACCACCTCTAAAAAATCTTTAAAATAGCATAAACGAAGCGGACCAGTTTCATGAGGCATATTCAACAATCTCTTGAAGTCCAGCTTAACATTTAGTTCATTTCAGCTCAACTAGCTTATTCGTTCAGCTTAACCACTCCAAACATGCTCTTAGTTTGGATTTCGTGGAATATTTTTTATGTAAAAGGACATGTAACACTTTGATCAAACCAATTTTGACTGTCAAAACCACTCTTTGACTGGCGAAGGGACCATTTATGCCCTGCTTTGATATTTGAAGGACTGAGTTAACAGGTTTAAGGTATAATGGGCCAATGGCTATAGTTTAGGGACCAAAACAGTACTTTTTCCAAAATAAAAAGTTTAGGGTCTACTGACGAGAACAGTGATAAGATTAAAAGAAATCCCAACAAAATCTGTGCATTTGAACTTAAAAAGTTGACTGCAGTTGCGTTTGTCTCAACCCATGTGCAAGGTTGCTCCAGGTATGTCCTACAAATCAGTACGACACACAATTCATTATAATCTGTTAACTAGCATGTCCAACAAGAAAATATTACAAGATGCTAGCAGTATTCAATCAATCAGTAGACAGTAGCGGCTATTTACAATGCACATTTCCTACACATAAAATACGTCCTTTAGTGTCATGCAACAAATAGACAAGGGCTATCCAACTGTTGTGTTCACAATTGCATAAAAATTCTACGCAGAACACCACCAAGGCAGCTCCATTCACTAGTCTATGTAAGCCTAGAGAAATGAAAGTAACTTGTCTCATATAAAAGATGGAACCAAGACAACTTAAACTAGGAAGGCCAACAGATCATACCTAAACTATTACTCCCACCATCAAAAAATTATAAGGCGTATTTTGTTTCGTTAGGACAAGATTTTAACCAACAATTACTTCATTAACATGTCATTTGTGTGATACAAAATCATAGTCATATGTAAGTACTTTTGAATACAAATCTAATAATATTAATGTTGTGTCACACAAATTATGTATTAATAGAGTAAATGTTGGTCAAAGTCCTGCCCTAACAAAACACTGAGACTTATTGAGCGGCAGTCGTGAGCACTTTCCCCTCGCTACAGGAGAGAGCAGGCGGGCCAGGGAGACTTGGGGGATCCAGCTTCCCTCGCCTGGATCCGCCGCTTCCCTACGCCGTCGCTGGCCTTCGGGCTGTCGCCGGTGTGGGGGGGTGGTAGATCTGGGTAGGGATGTACAGAGGTAGGTTTAGGGGTAGTGGTTTTAGCCAAAATAAAGAAGAAGGCGGCGAGGTGGTGCGGGTCAGGAGGCGCTGGATGTCGAGCTTGGTTGGCGGCGGCGGTGGTGTTGGCGCCGGTGAGTTCTTGGCTCCATCCTCCCCGATTTGTGCCGTCTTGCAGGTCCGCTATAGCAGACCCTGCGTCGTTGTTTCTTCTCCTTTCTCTTTTTCTTCTTTGCTGAAGAAGCTTGAGGCGGAGGTGAGCCGGCGTGTTGGGATAGTAGGATTAGCCAGTGAGAAGGTTGGGTTAAGCGGTGTTGAGACTCCGTCGCTGGTGGTGCTGATGTTGATGGCGGCGGGTTTCGGTGCTGGCGGTCTCGTTTCGGCCTCACTGTGGGCTGCATCGAAGGTTTGGGCGTACACGTTTTCTCTTGAGCTTGCTCTGTTTCTCCGTCACCCTTGGTGGTTTGGGCCTGCGAGGTGGTTCGTGGCGGCCTCACCGGAACCGGCAGGATTCAATGTCGTCGCCGGCGTGGTGAGAGGGATGAACTTCTTTCTAAGCTTTCGTTCTAGCCTCTTGGACCTTGATGTAATTTTGTGTTGTTTTGAGGGGTCTGATTGTATGTTGAAGTTGCATCTGGAATGAATGAGGTTGATTCCTTCTCAAAAAAAACAGAATATGCCTTATATTTCTGGACAGAGGGAGTAATTCTGTATCCTAAAAACTGTCAGTGATAGAAGCATGGTACATGCATAGAAGAAAAGACATTTTGTGCCAAGAAATTTATCAAGTTCATTACCTGTACAGGGAGGAATTTGTAAAATGGCGCCGTAGAAATCTGGCCACATGCTCGAGTGCCCAACAAATTACTGGTACCAAAACAACTGCCACAAAAGAGCAACTCATTATGCACAAAAAATTGGTATGCTTAGGTAGTACTCCCTCCGTTATGAAATAGTAGTTGTTTTAGACTTTTCCTAAGTCAAGGTTTTAAAACTTTATCCATAGAAAACTTTCAAACTATTTAGATTGAGAACATAAAAATCACATAGATATATTTGTCTTTAAAAGAACATTCATAATATTATATTTTTTAATGCATTATAAATAAATTTTTAATAGTTTGTATGGTCAAAGTTCTATTTTGGAGACCGTGTCAATGTCCAAAACGACTACTATTTCATAATAGGGAGTAATAAACAAATTACTTGTCAAACTAAACAACTCGTATGCTTACGCTTCAAGTGCAATTTAGATGTAACAAACATAAGGCAGTACATGAATGGTATAAATTCCTTCGATGAAGTTACATTATGAAACCATGCCTGAAGAGCCTGCATGTTTCCTGCTCTGGGTAGCTGATAGGAAGGGGAAATTATAAATAAGTAGTACAAGCCTGCAAGGTATCTAAAGTGGGAATAACAAAATAAAAATTAGAATACATAATCTCATGTTACTGACCCTATACAAAGCAAACAAAGCATAACCTGTGGTACAGGTTGTGCCAAGAAGTGACAAACGATATCCCTTGTATTGCAGTTGTCGTGGTGCCATTGGAACTATGCCAATCAATGCAACAATAAGAACCTGCAAGAAAAAGAACAAGCAGTGTATGATAAAGATAATGCAACCATTTATTAGCTAGAGTATTCAGGACATGTCAATGCAAAACCATGCCATCGCTCATCATTAATATGTGGAAGTTAAAAACAAAACATAGACGATGATACGGGTGTTCACGCTCGAACGCCCGTGTCCCTGGCCTTGACCCTGCTCTAGAGGTGGAGGGCGTCGCCGGAAGTCGCCCGCGCCCTATAATAACGGCTGTACGGAGCCACCGGCCGGTTATCGTCGGCAGCGCCTGAGGTTTAGGCCCTGTTCTTTTGAGCTGATCTGAACGGTTGAAATGACTGAACTTCGAGAGCTTCTCAAGATAGTCTCGAGATTCGGATACATTTCGTTTGACTTGCTTTTTAAAGCGTTAGAACCCACCTTCAAAACAGCGAAAAAACGGACTCAAAATAATCAAAGCATATGTGTTTTTAAAACGTAGATAAGTCGTTAAGCTGTAAGACGTTAAGCTGAAAAGAACTAGACCTTAAGTTCTTCGGCAACAAGCTGCCGTCCTTCTCTTTCCTCTTCTTTATTTATTCAGAGCTGCCACAACGCAGCTAGGCCGGAGCCTCCTAACAATCATTAGCTAAAAAAAGGGAATCTAACCGAAAAGGATAACTAACAGGAAAGATTAAGCGATAACTCAACTCCACTAATCCTATCTCAACCCACAGACGCCGGCCTTGTAACCGGGCTACTGCGCCTTCTCCTAAAGTAGACCCGATCTGGCCCAGCCATATCAATACTCCCTCCCTCCGGCACAAGCTTGTCCTCAAGCTTGAAATCAGGAAAAGATCGCCGGAGCTCAATGGCATCAATCCAAGTCGCTGCATCCCGAGGTTCACCCGACCAATGAACTAAGAACTGACGATGTCCTTTGATGAAGCGCCGACCCAAAAGCTGGTGAGGTGATGCTGAAGCTGGTGCAGCCGTTGGGGAACAGAGATCATCTGGTAGTGGAGAAGTTGGAGGCGTGCCGCTAAAAGCCTTGAGCATGGAGACATGGAACACATCATGAAGACGAGATGTATCTGGCAGGTCCAGTCGGTATGCCACCTCCCCCACCCTAGTCAAAACTTTATATGGGCCAAAGAAACGAGGGGTCAACTTGTGCTGAGCTGAAGGTCGTAAAGAAAGCTGCCGATGAGGTTGAAGACGGAGCCACACCCATGCACCTGGCTGAAAAATAACCTCACGGTGACGAGCATCATATTGTTGCTTCATGCGGTTCTGTGCAGCAAGAAGATGAGCCTTGGCGCGAGCTAACAAGGCATCCCGGTCAACCAATTGACAGTCCACGGCGTCCACCACGGTGGCTCCCTGACTGTAGGGAACAAGAGGAGGCGGAGATCGCCCATACACCAATTCAAAAGGGGTCATGCGGAGGGCGGAATGGAAGGAGGTGTTGTAGCAGAATTTCGCCCAAGGAAGCCAATGGACCCAGGCCTTCGATGTTCAGCCGTGAGACACCTCAGATACATTTCAATGGTCCTGTTGACAACTTCAGTTTGCCCATCTGTTTGAGGGTGATATGACGAGGATGTGAGCAACCTAGTACCACAGCGCTGAAAGAGCTCCTGTCAAAAGGTGCTAGTGAAGACTGGGTCACGATCTGAAACGATGGACTCTGGTACCCCATGTGACAGCGTCTTCTCCACTCAACCACTGCGGATCACACCCCTATCAGATTTTCTAACTTGCTAGCCGATCAGCTCGCGCTCGGTTCGATTTGAGCGTCGGGCACGACAAGGAGCGACACGCAGAATTTACCCAGGTTCGGACCCCCTCGCGGGTAATAGTCCTACTCCTGCCGAGCCTTAGCTTTTTTCTTGCTGTGGTTGTGTGGAATGCGTTGCTGTTCCCTTTGGTGCCGAGATGGCAGCGCAATCAGCTAGGGGCTCATGGGCGCGAGACAGAGCATCCGCCACCAAGTTGGTACGGCCCGGCTTGTACTCCACGGTGAAATCGAATCCCATCAATTTGCTCAACCAATGCTGTTGTGGAGGTGTAACCAGTGCTTGATCAATAAGAAACTTCAAGCTAGCATGGTCTATCCGGACGACAAATGGCCGGCCCCAAAGATATGGAAGCCAGTGCCGAATCGCCTTAGAAAGGCCTATGAGCTCCTGCTCGTAGGCTGCCAATTTCGAGTGACGATTGGCCAGGCGCCGGCTGTAAAACGCCACTGGATGCCCTTCCTGCTAGAGCACAGCGCCCACCCCCACACTGGAAGCGTCGCATTCCACTACAAAGGCAGTATCAAAATCCGGAAGTCGGAGAACCGGCGCAGATTGCAACGCAGTGCGCAGCCGGCTGAAGGCATGTTGAGCATCATCAGTCCATTTGAAAGTCTGCTTGCGGAGGAGATTGGTAAGTGGCTCAGCAATTGTAGCATACTGGTGGATGAAACGGCGGTAATAACCCGCCATGCCAAGGAAGCTACGAACAGCGGCCACCGAGGTGGGAGTTGGCCAGCTAGCTATCGCCTGGACCTTATTTGGATTGGCCGCTACCCCATCAGCAGAGATAACATGGCCGAGATAGGCCATTGTGTGTTGAACAAAGGCACACTTGGAACGCTTCAAGGAGAGCTGATTTTCCTGGAGCTGCTGCAGGACCAACCGCAAGTGATGGAAGTGTTCCTCTCGTGTCTCGCTGTACACCAAGATGTCGTCAAAGAAGACCAAGACAAATTTCCGAAGAAAAGGAGCTAAGATTTCATTCATCAGGGCCTGAAAGGTTGACGGTGCATTGCATAGGCCGAACGCCATCACCAAGAACTCGAAGTGACCATGGTGAGTGCGAAAGGCCGTCTTCTCAATATCCTCCGGACGCATACGAATTTGATGGTAACCGGAGCGCAGATCAAGCTTGGAGAAGAATTGCGCGTCGTGCAGCTCATCCAGGAGCTCCTCAACCACCGGAATTGGAAACTTATCTTTGATAGTCTTGGTATTGAGCTCCTGGTAGTTTACACAGAAACGCCAGGATCCATCTTCCTTCTTTACCAACAGGACAGGTGATGAGAACGGAGACCTGCTAGGTCTAATGAGGCCCTGGGCAAGCATGGCAGCACACTGGCGTTCAATTTCATCCTTTTGCCTGTATGGATATCGATATGGTCGAACCACCACCGGGCCGGACCCTTCCCTCAAACAGATGCGGTGATCACAAGGCCTAGAAGGGGGTAAGCCTTGAGGTTCCTTGAAGAGGTTCTCAAAGGTGGACAAGAGTTCCTCTACCTCACTATCTGGAATAGCTCCCTCTACCACCAGGGCTTGAGCTTCTGAATTGCGACCTACTCCTTTGAGCTGAATGTCACGACCACCCTCCTGGAATGACATCACTAGGGAATCAAAGTTCCATTATATGTTGCCCAAAGTCTTCAACCATTGAACTCCCAATACCACGTCGAATCCGTCCATTGGAATGATGAGGAAAGGTGCTTCAAACCGGTTGGTTCCGACCATGAATGGACTAGTCTTCACTTTGCCTAAACAGGGCAGATGCGCTCCACTGGCCACTCGCACCCGCTGGTCTCCTCCTGCCTCATGTGTGACACCAATCAACCGTGCGGCATGGCAGCTAATGAAATTGTGTGTGCTGCCGCTGTCCACCAATCCCAGCAGTCGATGTCCCTCCATGTTGAGCGGAATTTGCAAGGTGTTTCCCGCCTTTGGTCCCCGTACTGCCATAGCGGACAGCACGGGATCCTCGTCAATGGTTGCTTCTTCCTCCTCCCCGTCACTTGCCATCTCTAGGAAGAAAAGGCGTTTGCAGCGATGGCCTTTCAAGAAGACCTCGTCGCAGTTGAAACAGAGCCCCTTTTCCTTCCTCTCAGCCATCTCTTCTGGTGTCAACTTCCGCCGGTACGGTGTGGAACTTGCCGTCGAACCCTGAGAAGCTGCTGGAGCAGCATGGCCTCCAGGAATGGTCGCCGCTGTGGCGGCCGAGGAAGCTGGGGTGGCCGCTCGGGATGGTCCCGAGGTCGTTGAAGCGGTGCGCTGGAACGCCGGAGACAGCAAACTGGCCGCGCCCGAGTTTCCTAGGGATGCCGTGCCACTACTGAAGGGAGGGCGAGCCCGGCCCGACAGTGCGACTTCCTACCTGGCGCGAGCTATCCATGCGTCTTCCCTCTGTTCCGCTTCACGAGCGAGGGCGACGCCTTCCGCCAAATCCCTGGGTCGGTCGCGCCTCACATCTGCCGCCAGAGTGACCAAGAGACCTGCTGTGAAGGTCTCGATCTGGTAATTCTTCTTCATCCTGGGAGCCCTTGCCAATAGCTTCTGAAATTCCCTGGCATACTCGTCAATGCGACGACCTTCTTGTTTGAGATTAACCAAATCACCGATTGATCCCGAGGATGGATATCTCGTGAATCTCTGAACAAACGTCTCATGGAAATCTACCCACGAGATGGTCTTCTCTTCCAATTCCCAGTTATCCAAAACCTCGTGTGCTTCCCCACGCAGGTGCAAGCCCGCCATCTCCACGCATTCCGCCGCCGACACGTTGTGAACCCTAGCGAACCGCTCGCACTGCCGGAGCCACAGCAGTGGATCCTCTGTTCCATCATAAAGGGGAAGATCATACCGCGGAGTTCGCGGCGCCCATCTTCGTCCTTCCTGATCTCCTCGGCCTCTGCCTCTGCCACGGCCAAGACCCTCCTGGTCTTCGTCTCCATCACTCACCGGGGGTTGAAGGGAAAGGGAGGGTCGCGGTGCCGCATTTTGAGCATGCGCATCACTGGCCTCAGACCCCTTCTCCCGCAAGTCTTCCTCCCGCGCAGGCTGTTTGCCTGACGCCTTGATGAACTCCATCAGAGTCTTCTCCAGAGTGGCCACGGAGGTCTTGATCTCCTCCACGGACGACTCCAACTTGCCAAGACGTTCCTCTCCGTTGGACATTGTGGGAGGACCGATCGGCTCTAATACCAGTTGATACGGGTGTTCACGCTCGAACGCCCGTGTCCCTGGCCTTGACCCTGCTCTAGAGGTGGAGAGCGTCGCCGGAAGTCGCCGGCGCCCTATAACAACGGCTGTACGGAGCCACCGGCTGGTTATCGTCGGCAGCGCCTGAGGTTTAAGTTCTTCGGCAACAAGCTGCCGTCCTTCTCTTTCCTCTTCTTTATTTATTCAGAGCTGCCACAACGCAGCTAGGCCGGAGCCTCCTAACAATCATTAGCTAGAAAAGGGGATCTAACCGAAAAGGATAACTAACAGGAAAGATTAAACGATAACTCAACTCCACTAATCCTATCTCAACCCATAGATGCTGGCCCTGTAACCGGGTTGCTGCGCCTTCTCCTAAAGTAGACCCGATCTGGCCCAGCCATATCAGAAGATTAAGCATTCCACAGACTAAAGTAAGGTACTATAACAGGTTGGGGCACTGATATTCATTAGACCTGTACTGATAATTTAAGACACCTCCAGAAACATGCACACTAAAATACGCAAAGAAAGCATGCTAAACAAAAGATAGTAGATCTAGTCATTAAGTTAGATGTTTAAGCAAAATGTGCACTAAGTATTGTCCCTACAACAATTAAAGATCAAATTGTCCTCAAAACTTCAAATCTAATAAACAAATTATTAATTAAATGGCTGAACAGTGAACACTGAGTTCATGTGGATAATATATGCTTATTGCAGAGGTACAATATGATTAATGAATCCTAACCATCCATCACTTAAGAAGAGTTCTGGGTCTAGATGAAGTCACTCTCGTAGAATGCTAGCTTGCAGACCTGGCCAAAAAAATCATCCTTGGACTAACGGTTGGTCTGATTGATGGTGTCTCACTTCCATGATTTAGCTGTTGTTCAACACTAATCTTCAACTAAGACTAAACATAACTATTTGGTAAAATAGCGTGCTGAGATGGATCTGCTAATCCAGCAGATATGCTAACTGAGACAAGACCAAGATATTGGCAAATGGATTGAAATCAACATATAGAACCTTGCATGTGATACAATAACTTATGAAAAAAATGTATTATTCATTCATTTAAGACATTTACCCAAGCACTAACGGAAAAATGTAATGACCGCTTATCCAACCGTAGTGCAAGCCTGCTTCTTGTCGGTGTAGAAGAATTAGTTCCTACAAATCCAAGAAGATCAAATCGCAGGTGAGAGGTAAATAATAATTAGGTTTTTGGTGCAGAGAGATCATATAACGAGGTAAAAAATAATTAGGTTTTTGGTGCAGAGAGATCATATAACACAACAAGGTGTTTCTCATCACCTGGATCAGGAGGTCTTGTATCATCACTAGCTGATGTAGATGCTCTTTCTGAGGATACCGAGGGCTGAGCAGAGTTGGTTGAGGACATTCCTTCAAGAAACAAAATCAGATAACCAGAATCAGCAAGAAACGAACATAAGCTCTTGTGGAACCATGTTCATCATATTCAAGCATAATAAGTCCTCAAAACGAGAAGATTTATAATCACAATCATTCACAGCTCTAACATGACAAAGGCAAGGTCTAAAACATAATGACAGAGTTCGGTGACTTGATTTGGGCACTTGATACATAGAAAATGGCACAGTAATTTCCATCTTATATTATTTTCTCAAAGAAAAGGGTTGAGTTACAAAATGTACGTAGTCCAGAACGCAGATAAAATGGCAAATTTATCACTATCTACCTAGTACCTACTGTAGAAATTTAAATTATTTGATCCTGCTCATTGTCTCATATTCCAACATTTTTTTAAACGCTACCTTAGCTCATCTCTTCCCATTTGCATATTTCATAATCATATATACAGTTTTTTTAGCAAAGATATATAGTTTTTTAAGTTGCATAACGCAAGGCAATAGACTCACAACCTAGCACGCCGACAGAAATCGGTCTCAAATGGGCACTGAGCAGGGCCTATAGATCACTCAAATGGGCATTAACAAAGCGCATCTATTCGTGCCTGCTTACCCAAAGACTGACAGCATCAAAGAAATGATTACATGTACATTATATCATCTTTCATATCACCGCAAGAATGAACAAATAGCTTCGGCGCTGTGTAGCAAGGACGTATGATCACCTACGACTTTCTATGCAGCGCTAAACAGCTAGAGGAATTGAGTACACAACAAAAACCGAACAACCTGCTCTTTTTATGAATCTCAACTGATGGAATCTAAATTGTTCTAGGCAACTTGAAGGGAGTGGTTAGCTTGGAAGTCGGAAACATGTTACGAGGAACCAAGGACCGATTGAATTATTGAGCGAAAGAAAAGAGGGCCTTATTCGCTCCTCCTTTCCTATCCTCAAGATGCCTAATTCAGAAGGAGAACAGAATCTATGCGCCATTGCATCGCCTGCTGCGTGGCAAGCTCGAAACCAAACAAGGAGGAAGACATGGGCGCAAAGGGATGAGAATCTTGAGCTTCCCCAACCCTAAGCAATCCTTTCAGAAATCAAGCATGGCTGGCTTACAGCATTCGATCCTACACTCTCGCTCAAGATCCCCTCAGGCATCACACTTCTTGCAAACAGCAAAAAAAAATGAAATCTTTTTATGGCCAAACAAACAATTCAGGTTTATGTGCTTCAAGGACGCCAGCAAGAGGGGCAGCTGTGCACAATGCGGGGAGCCAAATCAGATTTGGGGATTAGTAAAGTCAAATGAGGTACTCAGTACTACAGAACAGAGGAAGATAAGCAGCAGCCAAAACCAAAAAAAAACTAACCTGCGTGTAAAACAATTCTTGGCTTGCACCGTTGGAACGAAGCCAATCGCAGATTTCGATATATCCCAGGCAAGAAGGGAGAGAGAGGGGAGGGGCAGCTCCCACTCCTCGAATCTGAAACTTGGGCGAACCCCGAAGCAAAGCGAAGGCTGAGGACAGTGGGGGGCAGCACGGGGACAGAGGAAGAAGACTGACTCGCTGTCTCCCTCTCCCTCCTCTGCACTCTCGCCGGCTCAGGCTTCAGGCTTCACACCTCCCTGATTTTTCCTCTTTGCAATGCAGGCCATTAATTACTCGTTATGACGCCGACTCGCGCACACCGGCTCACGGCAAAGACAGCAACCACTGCGCCGAGAGGGCCCCGTGACCGCCCCCGTGATTCTGGACAGTTCAGGGGCGAGACCGCAAAATGGGATGGCACAAAGATTCCCCTTTAAAATCGGGGATAATTTACTTTTTTTCCCTTAAGTTCATTGGCAATCTATTATTTGCCCCAGCCAACTTTCTTCTCTATATTTTGCCCCAAAGTTGATTGGTTATCTATTATTTGCCCTTTTTCAAATTTTTGTCACAAATTTGAGATAATTTAGATGTATAAAGACCATCTTGCCCTTCTCATTTCACTTGTATTCAGCCCTGTCCTCTTCTCTGCCCGTGCCCTGTTTGTTCTGTTCATGCAGCGATGGAGCCCGCCGGCGGCAGCCTGCCCGGCGGCGCGCCCTCCCCCGCGGCGGCTCTCCCCGGCGGCGCGCCCTCCCCAGCGGCGGCGCTCCTCGGCGGCGCTCCCAGGCGGCGCGCCCTCCCCCTCGGCGGCGCTCCCCGGCGGCGCTCCCTCTCCCCGGCGGCGCTCCCTCCCCCACGGCAAATAACAGATGTTGTATTGGTGGGGGCATAATGGTCTTTGTACATCTAAATTAGCTCAAATTTGTGCCAAAAATTTGAAAAAGGGCAAATAATAGATAACCCAATCAACTTTAGGGCAAAACATAGAGAGCAAAGTTGGTTGGGGCAAATAATAGATTGACAATGAACTTCAGGGCAAAAAGTAAATTATCCCTTAAAATCGGCCCTCGCATAAAAGAAAAAAAATCGGCTGGGCACACCTCGGAGGAAGAGGGCGACGACGGCGACGACGCACTCCTCGGAGGAGGACGCAGCGGCAGCGGCGGCCCGGCGTTCCTCCAAGGAGGAGGAGGAGGCGGCACCGCGACGGCGGCCGCCCGACGCTCCAATCGGAGGAAGCGGCGGCGGCCCCGCGCTACACGGAGGAGGAGGAGGTAGCGGCGGCCCGGCGCTCCACAAAGGAGGAGGAGACAGCGGCGGCCCAGTGCTCCATGGAGAAGGAGGAGGCGGCGGCGGAGCTGCGGCGGCACACGAGTTGGGTTGGAGGAGAGAGATCGGAGAGTGGATTGGAGAAGAGAGAGAAAGGGAAAGAAAGGGAATGGACCCAGGGATGCTAAGTGGCAAAAAAAACCCCACGGGGCTAATTTCCCTGGGGTTTATTTCCCATTTCTTCCAAATGAGCCCTTATTATTAGAAAAAAAATATAGATCACCTGAACTATTACCATATTATAAAATAGTAAAATACCCTTCTTAACTCCAAAACCAGAAATTTAACACACTAAACTTTGTAAACCGGATAGATTACTCGCTGACTCAGTTTTTAGCTAGTTTTCGACAGATAAAAACTGTACATGGCAGCAGTCCGTCCAATACATAAATAAGCAATATTTTACACATCATGCACTAAAGTTTTGGATTTAAATCTCTACATAATTGCTTAAATCTGTTTCTTATATGAACCTAATTACTTATGTGTCTTGTGTGGCTTACATGTTCTGTTTGATGAATTGGAGACAAAACTTTAGTGCATGTCATGCATTGGATGGACTGCTGCCACGTATAGTTTTTATATGTCCAAAACTAGCTAAAAATTGAGTCGGGGGAGGGGGGTAATCTATCCAGTTTACAAAGTTCAAGTAGTTAAATTTATGATTTTGGAGTTGAGTGGGGTATTCTATATTAAGACAATAGTTCAGGGGTAATATATACTTTTTCCTTATTATTCTCTCTAGTTTCATAATACTTATCGTTTTAGGTTTGTCCTAAGTCAAAGTTTTAAAACTTTATCTATAAAAATCTTTTAAATAATGGATGGTCAAAGTTGTATTTTGAAAACCGTGGCAATGTCCAAAACGACAAGTATTATGAAACTGGAGAGAGTATATTTTTCTCTCTTTCCGTGGACAAGGCAAAAAACGAGAAGGGTTTTTGAGTTGAAGAAGAGGAGTGAAGAGAGCAACCGCACCAATCTCAGAAATGTTCGGACGAGGGGTGGATTGAAAATGCAGTGTCAGAATTTGGGCAGTGCCGCAGTGTAAAAGTGGGCAGAACAACGAAGACATTGTTCTTTTCAATTTAAATTAAATTAAATTAAATACGTTTTTTACAAGGTAGATGATGTAAGTACTTTGTAGTCTTTTTTTTTAAAATATTTTTTCTTATAGTTACTAAAATAACTTTTTGATAATTTCTTGAACTCTCTAAGACCTCTCCGATGAGTAACAACTATTTAAAATTAAAACCTTCAGTAACTTTAAGCTAAAATAAACAAGGCCGAAGTGGTGGTAGAACTTGTGGTTGAGATGGTGGGCGTGAACAGGGGCATGGACTAGGAAAAATGGGAAAAAGAAAGAGAGTTTAAAATTAAAAAAGTGGAAGTTCAATTCCCTGAGTGACCCGACTCATTTTCCTATCCCTCTCCTCGGTTCCATAGCTGCCAATCAAGCTATCAGAATGTGGGATAACTAATAAAACCCAACCAAAGCATGGAGCACACTAAACCAACCGAACAATGTATAATGATTGTATTAATTGTTAAACATAAAACTTGAATTAATCCAAGCTAAAGTAATCCAGTTGGGTTAATGTGCTAACCTATTTAATCTAACTTGAATCAAACTCCGTAGAGTGTTTCTCCACAATTTCATAATTTCACTATTTACAATAATAGATCCTAAAGCCTTTTTGGCCACTAGAGAAGTTGGTCGTAAGCTCATATATAGCAAAACTAGCAATATGGAACACAAAATCGACTATGATTTCGGAGCTCAAAAACGTTTTGTAATAAACATTTTTTTCCTACAAAATTAGGGATGGCAATAGGTCCCATTTTCCTATCCCGATGGGGAATTTCTTTATTAGGGGATGGGCATGGGGAAAATCACCCCCATGGGATGGAAATGGGAGGAAAAAAAATGTCCCCATCGGGGTTGGTAGGGGCGGGTCCGTTACACCCTTCCCCGTTCGGGGCCCGAGAAATCACTAACAGGTGGACCCTCCCCTGAAAATATTGCTTATGTTTTTGTCTTGTCAATTATTCATTTGACCATATCTTCATGTTCTGTGAATTATCCATCACAGCTATGTCATGTATTCATGTTTTACAATGTAATTCTGTGCTAGGGCCTAGAGACTGGAGTACTATTGCATAGTTGTGGTCTAATGTAGCATGACCAAATTTGTTATCGGGGAATTGTACCCATCGGGTTCCCCGTATACCCGATTGGGGCAAGGACGAGGAAAAAATCCTCCCTTGGACCGGGGATGGGGAGCAAGGAATTTTGGCTAGAGTAAATTTCACGAGCGGTCCTTAAACTTGTCCCGAGTTCTCATCTAGGTCCCGGTACTCTCAAAATGCACTTCTGCCTCCTTGAACTTGCATGTGAGTTTCATATAAATCCAAAAGCCTCTCCAAAATCATAAATTTATTTTAAAAATAATAAAAATGTATATAAAATTATAAAAAATCTAGAAAATCATAAAAAAATTCCAAAAAATCATAAAAAATTCTAAAAAATCATAAAAAATTATAGAAATTTATAAAATCATTAAATATTCTAAAACAATCATAAAAATTGAAATTTCAGTAAAAAAATGAAAAACATGTAAGACACAAATTTGTGTGTCAACTAGCCGACATTTGTGTCGGTTGTGTGGGCTTGAGAAGCTTGCCATGGCATGTGGGAGCCTAGAGTGTTGAATTCTATGAATTTTTATTATTTTTTAGAATTTTTAATGATTTTATGGAATTTTTTTATGATTTTCTACATTTTTTATAATTTTCTATACATTTTTATTCTTTTAAAATAAATTTATGATTTTAGAGAGGCTTTTGGACCTATATGAAACTCCCATGCAAGTTCAGGGAGCCAGAAGTGCAATTTTGAACCTATATGAAACTCCCATGAAAGTTCAGGGAGCCAGAAGTGCATTTTGAGAGTACCGGGACCTAGATGAGAACTCGGGACAAGTTCAAGGACCGCTGGTGAAATTTACTCTTTTGGCTATGTAGGGACTAGGTAGGGGGTTGTACTCTCCATCAAGGGATGGCCGTTGCCATCCCTATACAAGATAGGTACATTAGTGGCATGAATGCTGACTCAGACACTTCAAATATTCTAAAATCCAAGGAAGATCCCTTATGGGCCCTGATGGGTGAAAACTACTGCGAAATACAATGTGTCAAGTCAGCATCTATGTACACATAAATTATTATATCTAAATCACCTTCTTACATGCATTATTTCAAATTGAGGGGATGGGATGGGCTTCATTATTTTTTACAGAATGAAGAAGATTGTCACTTGGAGCCATATAGAATTTGGAGTTGTGCCTTAAAATGACGTGGCTAAAAATATTAGGTTGGAGAATTTTAAAAAATATATTTTCTATAGCATAATCTCTAAAATTAATATGAACATATAACTAATGATGTGCATGCATCTTTGGAATTAGTTATGCACTAACTTTTAATTAGTGGCTAGCCTTAATCCCTATCCTCCCTTTTTCTCCTTTACATAAGGAAAAAAACTATGTTAAAATCTCAACACGAGCACAAGCAAAGGCCCCACAAGGTTATCGCACTAATCATTGATGGAGAGGAACGCATCCCTGGACACGGAAGTACAGCACAAAAAGGGTTCCACCAAGTTTCACACCCGCCGAGCATAGTAGTGCTAGATAAGGTGGTTAACTGTCTCACCCGCGATACTACAAAGCACTCGGTTGGGTTATGAGGCCAAGCCCCTGTCTGCCAGCCTATCTGCCGTTAGAATTTTCCTCTGGATGGCAACCCAGAAGAAGAACCTGCACTTTGGCTCTACATTGGATTGCGAGATGCGTGTGTACCTATGGTCCCCAAAGGAGCCAACAAATTGGATCATATAGGCCAATCTAGCAGTGTACAAACCGCTCTAAGTTAACATCCAAACAACATAATGCTCCTCGTAGACATTGAGACAGGCAATGCTCCATATGCACACGAATTTTTGTAGCTGCTTGGTCGTGGATAGCCCTCTCAGAGCCCTTATCCAAGATCCTGTGGACAAAGCCTAAAAAAACCCTTCTCCCCACACAAGTTTAAAGCACTGCATAGCCATGTGCATCAATGGTGTCCCTTGGCGCCAGGGGAGTTCCATAAAGAGGCTCGCCCGCCATTACCTATCTAGACTCTGGTTGTTGTATGGAAGATTGCTTTGATCTTGCTATCACCTGTAAATGCCAGTTCCTTCCAAGGTCGTTCGTCGGTGCTCCATTGGACCCTCAAAGCACGTCCACACTTTGTAATGTCGTTAACCCCTGGATAGCCAACCTCTTTTGGGCAACACACTTATGCCTAGTTAACCAGGAAATGGCCTCCGTCGCACTCTTGTTCACCTTGCCAGAAGAAGCTACATCTAATCTTTTCTATCCTTTTACCTTTAGGTATGTAGAGTTGGAGTTGCCACTAGCCAGGAGGTGGCGAAGAATACCTCTCCTTGCAGCTTCGAGCATTATCGTTGTAACCCTCTGTAGAATGTTGGTCATCTTCAAGCAAAATCCTCTTGCATTTCAGCCTTATGACGTTTCGAGCGACTGAGGCTATGCTCAACAGTTTAACAAATTGGTTAGGATTAAGAAAGGCCTTTGTTCAATTATACCTTGCTTGGCGAGTATAAATCAGATTAA
Organism: Raddia distichophylla; assembly: GCA_005191435.1. NCBI lineage: Eukaryota > Viridiplantae > Streptophyta > Magnoliopsida > Poales > Poaceae > Raddia > Raddia distichophylla. The sequence goes on along the minus strand of SPJY01025704.1, from coordinate 789,402 downwards.
ACGAGAATTTGTTATTTTCATATAAACCATATGATGTAGTACTTTGTAGTTATATTTATGGGATTTATAGCGGTTCTGCTAAAAAATCTCAACACTATTTTACCAACCGTTTTTCGAGAACTTTAAACTTTTCATTTATCTAATAAAACAGGGCCTTGATCATGAAGGTTTGTGCAGGCCATGCTGCCAAATATATAATGACAATACTGTTTTTTAATGTGGAAAAAATGTGTTGGTAAACCTTATCCAGCTAGCTAGATGCCTGCTTATACGTGTGCATGGTACGTGACCTGTACTGGAACGAAATTTTCTATGGAGAGCATATAGCCATATACATGCACTTGCTACAGGCATAAACTGTGTATCTCTATATGTTATAGAGCAAGTGATGAGTGCATAGCAAGTCCTCCAGGTCACCTGGTTTTCCGCCATCGTCTGATTGCTTGACTGCCCAAATCCAACTATCCACGCTCCACCGCGAATGTTTTAACAGAAAAACTCTTCTATTACGCGCCACATTGCATCCATTCCACCCTGCCCCCTGGGGGGCAATGTGTCATTTCCCCTTGTCCTCTACCCATTGGTCACCTACCCTGGGAAAAATTGCTTTAATAATACGTATATAAATTGATTTTCGAAAAGTACGCCACATCTTTTGGATATTGCAGTTTTGAATGTAATTTCCGCCATGGGGGTGGCTTCCACCATTGGACAAGGCGGAAGGCCGGCTTCCGCCACCCTGGATGGCTTTAGCTATCCCGGATGGCTAAAGCCGGTGGATTCCTCCATGGGGGATGGAGGAAGCAACCTGAAGCCACCACATGTCAATCAGCTCGCTGCAGCGCACACGGCTGTTGCTGCTCTGTTTTGGTGCTGATTCCCGTGACTAAATGTATAAGTTTCGTATAGATGACTGAATGAGCTTATGCCCAAATATTAGGCAAAATATTCTAATGAGTTGCCGGTGTGTTTCGGTCTGTGTTTAATGAGTAAGTAACTAATGAGTGACTAATAAATGATGTGGTTATGGTAATTTAATGCACAACCATTGGCTATAAAAGGGAGGAGACGTCCTTCGTCCGCTGCACACCATTCTCGTTGCCCCGGGTGCTCAGTGAGGCTTCTGCTGTATATGGTTTCTCACTCTCATCATCGAGTGCTCTGGTGTGTTTGTTTTTCTCATTATTCATGCGTTTGAATGCGAAGGTGTTGGTACCTCGGTTGGAAGACGAAATTATCACAAGGTACACAGTTTATTAAATCATCATGAGTAGAATTGTAGGATCTGCATAGATTAATGAGTAAGTATAGAATAATTTATAGTAGTGGTAAGGAAATATTAAGGCTAAATCTGCATGTGATATTAGCTCATACTATAGATATTAGTAAAGTCCTTATATTTGATCTTACTGATAGTTCTTAACATTAAATGTAAAATAGTAAAGGTTTGTTACGCTGCATGCATGAGCATGTAGAAAAAAGTTTGTTATGCTGCATGTTTAATAAAACCACTTAGTTAATTAGTTTGTTATGTTGCATGCATGCGCACGTAAAAAATAGTGTCCAGTGATAGTGCTTAGCATTTCTTTCCATTCTACCCTTGCTAATGGTCTCTAAGCATTCACTCGATCTCAACATCTAGTTTCCAATCAACGGATAGTTCAATGGCTATTTTCCAATGGATAGAAATGCAACGACAGGGACCTCTCACCCTTTAAACAACAGAGGACGACAGGGTTCTAGTTTCGTCTAATTCCATCACAGGAGTATATTTTTGCGTAAATGCTTAAAATAAATATAATGTTCCTAAATATATGAGAGGAGGTACCCATAAAATGTTACATTATTGCCTAAGCTCATTAGAATGCAACTTAACAAATTGAAAACTTGCAAATATTTGGACGGGAAATATGAAAACTTATGCACTCAGTCACGGGAATCAGAGCCAGAAGAGAGCAACAACAGCCGTGCGCGCTGCAGCGAGCTGATTTCCACGTGGTGGCTCCAGGCTACTTCCTCCATCCCCCATAGAGGAAACCACTAGCTTTAGCCATTATTGGCTAAAGCCATCCGGGGTGGCGGAAGCCGGCCTTCCGTCTTGTCCAATGGCGGAAGCCACCCCCCTTGGCGGAAATCACATTTAAAACTGCAATATCCAAAAGATGTGGTATACTTTTCGAATATCAATTTATATATGTATTACTAAACCAATTTTTCCTCTACCCTGGTTGTTTCCATTGGTCTATAGTTTTTTTTGTGGCAGGGTACATGGCAATAATAGTGAAAACGGGTCGACTAATATCTGACTCCTATCCATACCCGATCATGCTTTTATCCAAAAAGGAACGGGGTATTTGTATCCGTTGGATACGAAAACGAGCATAGGTAGTACCTGGATAATTTTGAAAAAAAAATCTATATACAAGATTCCTTTTAAAAAATCTCTTCCTATATTTCTCTCATCTCCAACACGTTATATTTATCTCATCTCCAACACGTTTTCTATGTGGAGAATTGTATAGGGGAAGGAAAGAGAATCACTACATATAAGGGAATTTAGAGAAAATATCTATTTTAGGGAACGGAATAGAGAATGTTATTGTAACGATTTTTTTCTATTTTGGGGTAGAGGATGTTTTAGGAGAGCCTGTTGGAGACAGCCTACCCAGATTTTGCCAGCCAGCGGCCCAGTCCAGCTCCTTCCACTCTCGGTCTCAGCCCAGCCCACCAAGAGCACCGTAAGTACAGATTGCATTACAGTGCGGTTATAGAGCAATTCAATGCATTGAGCCCTACAGACTTGGTGGTAGCTAGTTGGCCTAGAAACGGCCTAAACTCAGCCCAGCTCACTTTTATCCCGAAGAGAATATTTCCAATTAAATTAATTTCAAAAAAGTAGAAAATAGTAGGTAGCTCATAAAAATATCATGAAAATATATAGAGATTAAAAAAATGTACAGAACCAAAATATATGATTAATTTAAGGTATTTATGTGCGATGTGTAAAAACAAAATATAGGTGTGGTTTACAGGCCAACCAATTGTAGCCTATTTGCCTACCACTTGTACACTAGTATGTTGAGAATATGTGTTAAACATAATACAAGCTATTGCCTATGCTTATTTCAAATTTTTTTATCATATGTTTTGATATTAGGTAATTCGCGTACTACCTTATTAAGTACACATTATTGCGTATTTTACCCTTTCCAATATTTATTTCTACCGTTCGTAAATACCCATATTCAAATTATCTGTGTACGTATCCAAAATACTCCCTTCGTTTTTTTATTTGACGCCTTTGACTTTTGAACCCGCCTTTGACCATTTTCCTTATTAAAAAATTTAGTGCAAGCATGCAAAAATATAAGTCATGCTTAAAATACTTTTAAGGATAAAACAAATCACAACAAAATAAATGATATATTACATAGTTTTTAAAAATAAGACGAATGTTTTACTGTAGCAAAAGTCGAGAGTCCTCGAAAAGGGGTATAAAGAGTCTGAAAAAATAATAAAAAAATAGTTTTAAGATCTTTGATATGAACACTAAAAGTTTGAAAAAATTGTTACAAATTATTACAACATATAGGCTATATAAAAATAACAAATTTTTTTACAGTAAAATTCAATTAAATGTTACGCTGAAAAAATAAGGCCAAAATCATCAAATAAAAAAGACTGGAGGGATTTTTATTTTGCCAAAGGGCCAAAGGCCCCACTTCCATTTCCTTCCAGAAAGAAAACAAAAGCATCTGGTTCATACACCAAGAAGTTAAACTCGCATTACAAAACAGCTGTAGAGGAGGTACAACGTACCAAGCTCTAACCCGACAAAAGCAAGTATTAAGGATCAACAAGGATTAGGAAACAACCACCTTACAGCCATCATGAAAACTACTACCACAAACAGAAAACAGGGCCTATACAGGAAAAACCAAGTAGCACCACCAACAGAGGCAATCAGGAAGCAACAGGAGGAAGATGATTACACCTCCTTCAGCTTCTTGTAAATCCCCTCAATCCCCATCTCCAAGAGGTCCTGGTCATTTGCTTTGATAAAACCTGCCTAATAAAGAAACAGAGAACATACAATGTAAAGAGCCAACAGGGGGTTATTGACCCTTTTTTGTCAAAACAAGAACGATTTCTTAACATCCAGTTAGCCCAACATATGAAATCTATTCCCATCCCCATCAACATTTTGTGGTTGGTAAGAATTTTTCTCTCCCAATTCCAGTACTGCTTTAGATTACAAGGAGTCCAATTAATCCTAAAACAAGAGGTCAGCAGACTCCAGGTTATGTTGGCTATATGACAGTGGAAAAACAAATGATCTGGGGTTTCAATGTCGTTACAAAATTCACAGGTTGGGTTACCATTCCACCCTCTTTTTCTCAAATTAGACTTGGTTAGCAGAGCATTTCTCTTCAACAACCACACAAAAAAATTTGATTTTCATGGGGATTTTGGTTCCCCAAAATACCCCATCCATATAAGTCTTCTCATTCATGTGGCAAGACTTGTACATGGAGTTGACACTAAAGATTTCATTCTTATTCAATAACCATTTTACAGAGTATTTCATTGCAATCACATGAACTTCTCTTGCTTTTGTTTGAATTCCAAGCCATTTAGCTTGAAGATCTTCATATATCCATCTCCTAAATTTAACGGCCCAATTCTTACTTGTACAATATGCAACTGAAACATACCGTTCAGAACAGATATTGAATAACTCAGGATACTTTTCAGCTAAAGGCTTTTCACATAGTCAGAAACTTATACTACACCCATCCCCCACCTTTTTACTTCTTTTACTAGTGTATAGGTTTCTAACCTTCAGCAAATCAGACCAAATAGCATAATCAGTTTGCTTTTTGTTGTAATGGGAGATGGGAGCATTTTTTTATATATTTAGCTTTTACAATATCCTGCCACATCTCTTCTTCCATCTCCAACTTCCACCACCACTTACAAAGTAAACTTGCATTCATCATTTTTAGGTTGGTCACTCCCAAACCCCACCTTTCTGCTTGGGTTTTGTAACATTAACCCATTTTGTAAGGTGATATCTCTTTTTACCACTAAAGGAGTCCTAGAAAAAGGCTATCCTAAATTTATCGATTTTCTCCAAAACCATCTTAGGCAAGAGAAACATAGACATAGTGTAAAGGGGGACACTAGATAAGCAAGCATTAGTTAGCACTAATCTTCCACCTCTAGAAAGGATCTTGCTTTTCCAAGCACATAACCTTCTAATAACTTTCCCAATCACATCCTCCTAGTTGCTAGCAAGATTTTGTTTTAAAACTAAGGCCCTATTCTTTTGACCTGATCTGAACGGCTGAACAGCTGAACGACTGAAATTATTGAACTTCGAGAGCTTTTCGAGATAGTCTCAAGATTAGGATCCATTTCGTTTGACTTATTTTTTAAAGCATTAGGACCCATCTTCAAAACAGCAAAAAAATGGACCCAAAAAACTCAAACCATATGTCATTCCAAAACGTAGATAAGTTGTTAAGCTGCTAAGCTGAAAAGAGCTGGACTATAGTGGCACACACATGTATTTTATAGTGAAAACCCCAACTTGACAAAGGAACATTTTAGCAATTTGAGTAGATCTGACATCATCTACATTGATGACCATCAGCTCACTTTTTCCAAAGTTAATCTTTAAGCCAGACATCATCTCAAAAAGATGAAGCAGCATTTTAGTATAAAAACGGCTACTGTGATCATCATTCAGTAACACAATAGTGTCATCAGCATACTGTAAAATAGCCACCCCTTTATCCACCAAGTCCCCCATTAGGCCAGTAACAACTCTGATCTCTTGGGCCAAAAGGAACATTTTACTAAGACAGTCTACCACAATATTGAAGAGGTAAGGTGGGAGAGGGTCTCCCTGCCTCACCCCCCTCTTACTTTGGAACATCCCCCCTTGTTTTTCATTAACACAGATACTCAGAGTTCCTTTAGAAATAACCTTCCAAATCCACTCACACCATTTACTGGGGAACCCTCTCCAATGCAAACATTTCAAAAGAAAATTCCAATCCATCATATCGTAGGCTTTCTCAAAATCCATTTTAAGCACCACTCCAGAGGATTTTTTTATTTTAGTGTGATGGAGAATTCCATGCAAGGATAAGACACTATTTTGGTAATTAGCATATTGTGTGTAAACCTGACCTCAAACATGGAGTTAACACAGATTGCAATTTGATCAGCTGTAAAAATTAGCTGACCACGGAAGAGCCATACAATCTGTACAAAGTATGTAGCACTACAAGTCCACAGCACGAAACACATCTGTGCACATTCATAGAACTAATAACAAATGTATATACCTATATGAAAAGGTAATATTTTACTGCTGAAAACTATGCAACCGAGAGATGTTAACACATACAAAATGATAATAGATGGAAGCAAAAAAACAAAACTTCGATTGAATAGCACCAATAGAGAACCCCACTAAGATCCCTAGTGGAAGGAAGAGACGGGCGGCGGGGTAGAGGGCGGGGCGGTGACGTCGCAGAGTATGTGGGCGGCGGCGGAGCCGTCGCAGAGGAGGTGGACGGCGGCGGCGCAGAACAGGCGAGGGGAGGTAGAGGAGTAGGGCTATGGCGGCGGCGACGCAGAGGAGGTGGGCGGCGGGCGGTACCTGCAAGGAGCCGGGAGCAGCGCCTCTTCCGATCTGGCGCAGGAGCAGCGGCTGTTGGCGATACGGAAGGGAGAGAGCTCCCCCAAGTATGCGGTTCCTCTCTCCTCTCCGGTGAATTAGGGGATGATTTGAGGGATGCTGTTGAAAGCTTTACAGGTTCAGTAAGAAAAATAGGGGAGAAGGAAATCCTCCTTTTTACAGGTTTAGTGAGCTATACAGTACCTTGTTGGAGCCAGCCTAAATATGATCCCCTATATCCTCATATAAATGTTTCTTTTAAAAAAAAACTCTCCCTATATTTCTCTCATCTCCAACAGCGTTTCCTATATAGAGAATTGTATACGGGAAGGAAAGAGAACCCTATATATAATGGAATGGAGAGAAAATCTCTATTTTAGGGAACATAATAGGGAATATTGTTGTAACACATAGGGGGAAAATCATCCCCCTATTTTAGGGTAGAGGGCGTTTTAGGGGAGTCTGTTAGAGACGGTCTAAGAGCATCCACAACAGGTTCTCTATTTTGTAGCCCCTATATCACTAAATACTACCTTCCCTAAAATGATTCTTTCCCTATAACTGTGTACACACCCAACAGGATCTCTAAACATCGTTCTCTATGTTCTCACTTATATATTTAATTCCTTTTGCCATAAACTACTTTAACCGCCTTGTACACGAACGGTATATGTATTTGTATGGTAAGTATATGTATGAGTAGCATACATGATGAATCGTAAAATAAATTTGGTGGAGTAAAATGTAAATATTGGCATATTTATGTTTGCTACATATTAATATTTTGAAAACAATTGTAAAAGCAACGACAACCATACAGTTTTCAAACAACACATAGTAGCTGATCATTCATACTGAAGTTTCAGACATAACCATTTACAACACATAATGTAAACTGAAGTTTTCAAACAATACATCCGCTGTCATTGCATCACTACAGTAGCATAGGGAACCTGATGTGCATGCTCTAAGAGCATCGCCAGCAGTTCTCTATATTTCGTTTTCTATATCCCTTCTCTAAATCACTATTTATTCCCTATATTTCCATTATCTCTAGCAGAGTCTCTAATCTTAAAAAGATATAGAGAGTCTCTAGAGAGTCTCTAAATTTAGAGGCTGAGATAGAGACCCTGCTGGAATGTTATAGAGATTGAAATTGTCCGCAATAGTGTTTTTAGAGAATCGTTTAGAGTCCCTGTTAGCATGCTCTAAAAGCGAGGCGGATACGGCCACTCGTCCGGTAGTTTAATCGAGTACCCAGATTTTGCCAGCCAGCGGCCAGTCCAGCTCCTTCCACTCTCGGTCTCAGCCCAGCCCACCAAGAGCACCGTAAGTACAGATTGCATTACAGTGCGGAAGACTGTATAGAGCCATTCAATGCATTGAATCCTACAGACTTGGTGGTAGCTAGTTGGCCTAGCAACGGCCTAAACTCAGCCCAGCTGGCTTTTATCCCGAAGAGAAGATTTCTAATTAAATTAAATTTTAAAAATAGAAAATAGTAGGTAGCTCATAAAAATATCATGAAAATATATAGAAATTTTAAAAATGTACAGATTCAAAATATATGATTATTTAAAGTATTTATGTGCGATGTGTAAAAATAAAATATAGGTTTGGTTTACAGGCCAACCAATTGTAGCCTATTTGCCTACCACTTGTACACTAGTACGTTGAGAATATGTGTTAAACATAATACGAGCTATTGCCTATGCTTATTTCATATTTTTTTTATCATATGTTTTGATATTAGGTAATTCGCGTACTACCTTATTAAGTACCCGTTATTTCGTATTCTACCCGTTCCAATATTTATTTTCTACCGTTCGTAAATGCCCATATTCAAATTATCTGTATCCGTATCCAAAATACTCCTTTTTTTATTTGACGCCTTTCACTTTTGGACCCGCCTTTGACCATACGCCTTATTAAAAAATTAAAAATTTAGTGCAAACATGCAAAAAATAAGTCATGTTTAAAATACTTTTAAGGATAAAACAAATCACAACAAAATAAATGATATATTACATATTTTTAAAAATAAGACGAATGGTTAAAGGGTGTAGCTAAGTTGAGTAAAGTTGAGTTTTATAGTAGCAAAAGTCGAGAGTCCTCGAAAAGGGGTATAAAGAGGCTAAAAAATAATCAAAAAATAGTTTTAAGATCTTTGATATGAACACTAAAAGTTTTGGAAAAAAGTTACAAATTATTACAACATATAGGCTATATAAAAATAACAAATTTTGTTACAGTAAAACTCAACTCAATTTTACACTGAAAAAAATAAGACCAAAATCATCAAATAAAAAGGACCGGAGGGAGTTTTTTTTTTGCCAAAGGGCCAAAGGCCCCACTTCCATTTCCTTCCAGAAAGAAAACAGAAGCATCCGGTTCATACACCAGGAAGTTAAACTTGCATTACAAAACAACGTTAGAGGAGGTACAACGTACGAAGCTCTAACTCGACAAAAGCAAGTATTAAGGATCAACAAGGATTAGGAAACAGCCACCTTACAACCATCACGAAAACTACTACCACAAATAGGAAACAGGGTCTAGACAGGAAAAGCCAGGTAGCACCACCAACAGAGGCAATCAAGAAGCAACACGAGGAAAATGATTACACCTCCTTCAGCTTTTTGTAAATCCCCTCAGTCCCCATCTCCAAGATGCCCTTGCCATTTGCTTTAATAAAACCTGCCTAATAAAAAAACAGAGAACATACAATGTAAAGAGCCGACAGGGGGTTATTGACCCTTTTTTGTCAAAACAAGAACGATTTCTTAACATCCAGTTAGCCCAACATATGAAATCTATTCCCATCCCCATCAACATTTTGTGGTTGGTAAGAATTTTTCTCTCCCAATTCCAGTACTGCTTTAGATTACAAGGAGTCCAATTAATCCTAAAACAAGAGGTCAGCAGACTCCAGGTTATGTTGGCTATATGACAGTGGAAAAACAAATGATCTGGGGTTTCAATGTCGTTACAAAATTCACAGGTTGGGTTACCATTCCACCCTCTTTTTCTCAAATTAGACTTGGTTAGCAGAGCATTTCTCTTCAACAACCACACAAAAAAATTTGATTTTCATGGGGATTTTGGTTCCCCAAAATACCCCATCCATATAAGTCTTCTCATTCATGTGGCAAGACTTGTACATGGAGTTGACACTAAAGATTTCATTCTTATTCAATAACCATTTTACAGAGTATTTCATTGCAATCACATGAACTTCTCTTGCTTTTGTTTGAATTCCAAGCCATTTAGCTTGAAGATCTTCATATATCCATCTCCTAAATTTAACGGCCCAATTCTTACTTGTACAATATGCAACTGAAACATACCGTTCAGAACAGATATTGAATAACTCAGGATACTTTTCAGCTAAAGGCTTTTCACATAGTCAGAAACTTATACTACACCCATCCCCCACCTTTTTACTTCTTTTACTAGTGTATAGGTTTCTAACCTTCAGCAAATCAGACCAAATAGCATAATCAGTTTGCTTTTTGTTGTAATGGGAGATGGGAGCATTTTTTATATATTTAGCTTTTACAATATCCTGCCGCATCCCTTCTTCCATCTCCAACTTCCACCACCACTTACAAAGTAAACTTGCATTCATCATTTTTAGGTTGGTCACTCCCAAACCCCACCTTTCTGCTTGGGTTTTGTAACATTAACCCATTTTGTAAGGTGATATCTCTTTTTACCACTAAAGGAGTCCTAGAAAAAGGCTATCCTAAATTTATCGATTTTCTCCAAAACCATCTTAGGCAAGAGAAACATAGACATAGTGTAAAGGGGGACACTAGATAAGCAAGCATTAGTTAGCACTAATCTTCCACCTCTAGAAAGGATCTTGCTTTTCCAAGCACATAACCTTCTAATAACTTTCCCAATCACATCCTCCTAGTTGCTAGCAAGATTTTGTTTTAAAACTAAGGCCCTATTCTTTTGACCTGATCTGAACGGCTGAACAGCTGAACGACTGAAATTATTGAACTTCGAGAGCTTTTCGAGATAGTCTCAAGATTAGGATCCATTTCGTTTGACTTATTTTTTAAAGCATTAGGACCCATCTTCAAAACAGCAAAAAAATGGACCCAAAAAACTCAAACCATATGTCATTCCAAAACGTAGATAAGTTGTTAAGCTGCTAAGCTGAAAAGAGCTGGACTATAGTGGCACACACATGTATTTTATAGTGAAAACCCCAACTTGACAAAGGAACATTTTAGCAATTTGAGTAGATCTGACATCATCTACATTGATGACCATCAGCTCACTTTTTCCAAAGTTAATCTTTAAGCCAGACATCATCTCAAAAAGATGAAGCAGCATTTTAGTATAAAAACGGCTACTGTGATCATCATTCAGTAACACAATAGTGTCATCAGCATACTGCAAAATAGCCACTCCTTTATCCACCACATCCCCCATTAGGCCAGTAACAACTCTATCTCTTGGGCCAAAAGGAACATTTTACTAAGACAGTCTACCATAATATTGAAGAGGTAAGGTAAGAGGGGGTCTCCCTGCCTCACCCCCTCTTACTTTGGAACATCACCCCTTGTTTTTCATTAACACAAATACTTAGAGTTCCTTTGGAAATAAGCTTCCAAATCCACTCACACCATTTACTGGGGAACCCTCTCCAATGCAAACATTTCAAAAGAAAATTCCAATCCACCATATAGTAGGCTTTCTCAAAATCCAATTTAAGCATCACTCCAGAGGATTTTTTAATTTTAGTGTGATGGAGAATTCCATGCAAGGATAAGACTATCCATGATATTTCTCCCAAGCAAAAAAGCAGAGCGTCTTTTAGTGATGATTCTGCACATCACTCCCTCCATTCTCATAGTAAGAGTTTTAGTAATCCATTTGTAAAGACTGTTCAACAAACAGTATTGTCTTCCAACGTTGCCTTATATTATCAGCATTGTCTTTTTTGGGAAAAAGAATAATCGTTTCATAATTCAACCTTCCAACGTTCACCTCATTTTTTTTGGAAATAATCAAACAGCTTAAGGGCATCCATCTTAATGACATCCCAACAAGCCTGAAAAAAATCAATAGGCAAATCATCTAGGCCAAGGGCCTTATTTTTGAACATGCTGAACAAGAGGTCTGAATTTCTTTCATACAGAAAGGCCGCACCAAGGCTGCACATTGCACTTCAGACACTTTCTCCTTACTATTCCAAATATTTTTTACCAAACCAAAGCTACTGCCACTCTCCCTCTTCCAAAAAGAGTTTTATTAGCATGGTCCAACAAACAGTCATCATCTTGGATGACTGTATCATCATCATGAAGGGACTCAATTAGCTTTTTCCTTCTCTTGCCTTTTGCCACTAAATGAAAATACTTGGTGTTATTATCACCATGAAGCATCATCTACTTTTGGCCATCTGATGCCAACTAGTTTCTTCATCTTTAAGACTTAACAATAGATTGGCAGATAACTCTGCCCTTCTTCTCATTTCCTCAACATTCAAGGGGGTATTTTCTTCTATTTTTTCCAAAACACTTAATTAGTTCATGATGTCTATTTTTTGCTTTTTTTCTCATACCATAAAGGTTAACCCCCTAGCCTGTTAGAGATTTTTGACTCTTTTAATTTTGAACATGAAAACATCAAGAGGATCATGCATTCTTACTGGCAAGTTCCAAGCATGATTAACAATTCTCAAGAATTCCTCATTTTTTATCCACCCATTTTGAAATCTAAACTTGTTCTCTTTTTTCATAACATCAACACCAGCTTTGACAATCAAAGGGTTGTGATCTAAAAGCAGTCTCGTTGCTTTGTGCACTTTGATCACAGGGAAAAAATCTTTCCAAATTAATGTTTATTAGAACTCTGTCTAATTTTTTCTAAGTAGGAATCACATGGTTATTGGACCAAGTGAATTGGTTACCATTATTCTTAATCTCTTTTAGGGAAAAATTGTTTATAATCTGATTAAACTGATCAGAATAGCAATTTAAGGTGTAACTTCTATTCATCTCCTTTAAAAACCTCAAAATGTTAAAGTTTCCTCCCATCACCATAGGAGAATCTATTAGGGAACAAAAATCATAAAATTCTCGCAAAAAACAGGTTTCTCATCATTCTGGGCATGTCCATAGACCCCTGAAACACACCACATTTTCTGCATTGATCTGTCTGAAATATTAAGGAGAATCATATAATTCCCTTTTTTCTCAAGCTTAAGATTTCAAACCGGATATCCCTTGTACCCAACAGACCAGAGAGAAATAGGTTACAAACTACTACCTCCAGTCACAAAAAGAAGTCGCCATTAACTTTTGGACACGTCTTTAACCATTCGTCTTATTTAAATTTGGTTTATTATTACATATATTTTAAATACAACTAATATTTTTTTACATATTTGAACTAAATTTTTGAATAAGACGAACGGTGAAAGGCCTGTGCAAAAGACAACGACGACTTCTTTTTATGATCGGAGGAAGTAATCTACACTATCTGGCTGTATCCGATTCCACCCCCTCACATGGCAAAATGATATTCTGACTCAGCCCTCACACCAAAAAGTCTCTATCAGCATTCAGCGGCGGGGACCACTTCTGACCGCCTTGGTGTCCGGTTGATGGCAGTGCTTGACACGGCGACTCGACGAAAAGGAGCCAACAAGTCACCAGGTCAAGTAGTCAACAACTTATCAATCTTCTCCCCGACGAAAAGCAAGCTCGGAGCTAAACCCAACTACCCAGCACCTTCGAACCGACCTTGCATTCGACAATCGACGACATTGCTTCAACAACGTCAAGTTCAAGAGTAGCTTCTTCTTCTGGGTTGCCATAGAGAAACCCACTCGAATCACTTCATTTTATCGAAACCTCGAGCTGCCCGGCAGCCAGCCATGGCGTCGCCGAATAACAGAGCGCTGGAACGGTACAAGAGCGCCATCACGGCCGCCACGTCCGTCGTGGGCGCGGCCATGCTGCTGCGGCGCGTCGTCGCCGGCGTCCTCCCGGACACGGCCCTCGGCGCGCTGCTCCTCCTGCCGCCCACTGCCAGCCGGCGCCACTCCCTGCTCATCGAGGAGTTCGACGGCGCCTTCTACAACCGCCTGTTCCTGGCGGCCAAGGCGTACGTCTCCACCCTCCTCGCCGCGGCGCCCGTGCCGCTGATGAAGGCCAGCCTGCCGCGCGGCGCCGGCGCGGAGCACATCCTGCTCGCCATGCGCCCCGGCACGGCGGTCGTCGACGTCTTCGACGGCGTGGAGATCCGGTGGCGCCTGAGCAGCGGCCGCGGCGGCGGGCGCCGCGACGCGGGGGAGGACACCGCGAGCGAGGTGTTCAAGCTCAGCTTCGACGCGCGGCACAAGGACGTGGTGCTTAGCGCCTACCTGCCGGCCGTCATGGCCCGGGCCGCGGCCATGTCGCAGGAGCAGAGGCAGGCCAAGCTCTACAGCAACGAGGGGGGAAAGTGGCGGCCCGTCAGGATCCGCAACGCCTCGACGTTTGCGACGCTGGCCATGGACGCCGCGCAGCGGGAGGCCGTGATGGACGACCTGGACAGGTTCCTGGCCCGAAAGGAGTACTACGAGCGGACGGGGAGGGCGTGGAAGAGAGGGTACCTTATCCACGGGCCTCCCGGCACCGGCAAGACCAGCCTCGTCGCCGCCATCTCCAACTACCTCCGCTTCGACGTGTACGACCTCGATCTCGGCGCCGTCAGGTCCAACACCGAGCTCAGGAAGCTGCTGATCCGGATGAAGAACAGGTCTATACTGCTGGTCGAGGATGTCGACTGCGCTCTCGTGGCGGCGCCGCGGAGCGAAGCGGGGGGAGGTTCCGACGGCAGCAGCCCGGCTTCCATGAATCCAAAGGTTCGCTTCTACTTCCTACTTCCTACTCCTGTATTCCAGGCTGCGAATTTGCAATCAACAAAAGAAAGGTTTTTACATGCATGATCTTGGCGCCTTCAGCTGAAAATGGCAGTAATGAATTATGAATTTGAGGAAAAGTTTTCGTTTGCAGAGAGCAACCATGATTCATGAACACTGCATAGAAAAAAATGGCATAATAAAATGTGGGTGAGTGCGCAAGCACATACATCATGATGTGCTGATGTGCAGCTAGCTCACAGATCACAACAACATCGCACGATTTAACTTTTTAAATCCCCTTCACCCTTTCCTGTCGGCATTGCCCTACTTAACTGGCATTCTACAACGGTGTATATTCGCACGGAGTGCTGGTCTCGTCGGGACACTGTCTCCCACTCTCCTCACTGGCTCACTGCCTCGCTGCCCACCAGGGGAAGTCACTTATCACCAGTTACCACTGTGCTTCGTCTTGCAATGTACTGTGCGAATGATGCAGGTCACTCTGTCCGGTCTGCTCAACATGGTGGACGGCCTCTGGTCCAGCAGCGGTCACGAGCGCATCCTCGTCTTCACGACAAACCACCCGGACCGGCTGGACCGGGCGCTGCTCCGGCCGGGCCGGATGGACATGCACATTTACATGGGCTACTGCGGCTTCGGCGCCTTCAAGGAGCTCGCCGCCAGCTACCACGGCATCGGCGGACACCACCCCGTCTTCCCGGAGGTCGAGGCGCTGCTGGCGGAGGTGGAGGTGGCGCCGGCGGAGGTCGCCGAGAGGCTGCTCATGACCGACGACGCCGACCTCGCCGTCGAGATGGCCGCCAAGCTGCTGAGGGATAGGAAGGCCGGGGAAGGGGACGACGGCGGCGGGTACGTCAAGCAGAAGCTGCACGCGGGAGTGAGGCCCAGGCGTCCGCGGCGGCTGGCGCCACGTCGCGGTGCCGTGGGTGCCGGCCGCGCCGCGAGAGCGGTGGTGTTTGATGAGGAGATGGGCGGTGCCTCGCGGGGCCAGGGCCGTGGATCACCGCGGCGTGCTCGTGGTGGAGGTGGCGGAAGAGGCCGAGGGCGGCGATAGATGTCGTCCTGAGTCGTGTGTTTGCACCAAATTGTTACGGCCGTCCGAAGACGCGGTACCATTACGGACGTGTTTCAAACTCGGGAAACTAGTAGTCTAGTAGAATTAATGCTTTTAAAAGATTATATGTAAAGAAGTACTATCTCCGGTCATAAAAACAAGTAGCCGTTGACTTTTGGACACGTCTTTGACCATTCGTTTTATTCAAAAAACTATATAAGTTATTATTTATTTTGTTGTGATTTGTTTTTTTATTAAAAATACTTTAAACATGATTTATATTTACACATGCATGCACTAAATTTTGAATAATACGAATGGTTAAAGACGTGTCCAAAAGTTAACGGCGACTTGTTTTTATGACCGGAGGGAGCAGTACTCCTGTTGTCTTTAGTTTGGTCACAGCTATTTCAAACAATTTGAGTTCCCAGCGAGTGTGGCAGCTCAGCTCAGCTTAAGGTGGAAGAAAAGGATCCTGAAAAGGCAAAAGGAGCATTAGCATAGCACAGCAAAATCCTGATGTGGTTGTCTCCGATCCAGCCTAGCTCGGCCTGGTGGAACACACGGCCGAGCGCTGCCAGTGCCAGCCCAACTAACCTGGCTTGAGCTGTTCAGGAATAAGGACCGGCCGGCCTCCGGCTGGGCTAGTTCGGTCCCCGGAAATGTCCTGTACCCCTCCTGTTTTTTTATGTTTAACTCCTTTAACCTTTGAACACGTTTATGATCATTCGTCTTATTTAAAAATTTAATACAAATATGAAAAAAATAATGCTTGATTTACCGTTATTGACAAAATAAATCACAACAAAATAAATAATAACTACGTAACTTTTAAAATAAGACGAATAATCAAATATCTGTCAAAAAGTTAAACTTGTCAAAAAAAAAAAGAACGGATGGAATAATTTGGGCCAAAATTACTTTGGCTGTACTCCCGTGTCCGGGGCTGGGCACACCCAGCCGGATGCGGACGGCACCAGCGCTCTTCTCCGCCGCACCCGCACCTAGTAGAGCCAGCCAGGTGTCAACAAAGGTATTTTAAGCATGATTTATTTTCTTGCACGTTTAAAATAACTTTTTAAATAAGACGAATGATTAAATATGTTTCAAAAAGTCAAACTTGTCAAACAAAAAAAAGAACGGAGGGAGTAATTTGGGCCAAAATTACTTTGGCTGTACTCCACGTGTCCGGGGCTGGGCACACCGAGCCGGATGCGGACGGCAACAGCGCTCTTCTCCGCCGCACCCGCACCTAGTAGAGCTAGCCAGGCCAGCGACGCCTGCGTAGGCTGTTTCCGGTACGCTAGCAACCACCAGCTCTGGAACCTGCACGATCATGCCGCGCCACAGATTTTTTTGTTTTTTTGAGAATGAGCCACAGATAATTGATAAACAAAATGCGGTTTTAGGCTTTTGGCAGCACATCGTTTGCGGCGGCTCCACCCCCAACCACTATCGCCCATACAAAATAGTAGTATAGCACTACGTCGTCGGACGGGCCATACAAAATAGGTACACATTTCGAGTTTCGTCCATCACTCTCTTGATGTAAAAGCGATATTCATGCAAAAAAAAATAACACACGCTTTCGCGTTTGGTACATATATCATGTTTCTCACTTTTTATTTTTATATATATTCTGGTGAAGAAGGATTTGACATTTGCAGTCTACTTGTGTGACTTAAAAGTGAAATTCCAAGTTTCCACGTTAGGAGCATGTGACGTGAGGCTTCGGTTTTTTCAAGCTGAAATTAGTGATATATTATAATATAAAATGATTGTGGACGCTCAATAGAGGATTTAAAAAGTCTAAAAAATGCTTTCAAAAGTTTTTTCGGAAAAAACACTCAAAACTCTGTAGAATGGCTCAAGGTGCTGTCACGTTTGACTACAAATTTGCATTAAAAAATTACTTTTAAATTAAACTGAACGAGGCCATACTTATAACAAACCATCCAAGATAGGATTATATATTCTGTTTTAGTAAACAAAAGTAAAATTTGCTTTGCTTGTCTCCTGTAGTAGTTGTTAAATTAATGGTGCATAGAGAGTAGAGATCACTGTATTATTTAAGCATAGAGGTCAAATATATGATTCCTTCTGCACAAAGTTTTTTCTAAACAATTTGTCAAGAATAAAAGGGTCAATTGAAAAATTGTCACTGCAATACTTCACGTTCAGAGAAATGTCCCTGTATATAAATATTGCTAAAAAAAACTATTTCAAAATAATAGAAATTGAAAATATGCTAGTATGCATAGACATTATACGACACCTTTCTATGTCGTGTCGATAATTTTATCCTCATCTTCTTAATCCATTTACATCAAAATGTTACAACACCTTCTCCTCCTCCTCTCTCCCCCTTCCTCTTACTTTCTCACCAAATCTATCTCGGGGGTTGCAATGTTTTGGATGGAGGACAGGCCAGCAGCAGCTCAAGGCTAGTGAGAACTCGAGTTGACGACGCTTGTGGCGGACAGTGGCAAGGATTAGGCTGCTCGAGCTTGGGGTAGTGATTCTCAGGATGGCAGGAGGTCGAAGCGGCGACGCTTAGTGTGGTTGTGCTCAACAATCTATTCTGTTCTACACAAAATGCTTCCACCTTCGCTGTTCTCGACGATGCCTCTCCTCTGGTGCATTTGTTGCCACCTTCGACAACCTCCTCCTACGTACTTGCTAGAGGGCAACAAAGAGAAGAGAGAGGGAGGAGAGAGAGGAAGAGAGGGACAACAATGAGTTCCGAGAGGAGGGCGAGAAGGGTTGTGTTGGATCATGGAAGGAGTCTAAGTCTATACCAATATGGAAAAGGAGATGGGTGGCACCAAATCCCAATAGGAGGTGGCAGAGGAGGCACTGAAATAGGAGAAGAGGATGTTATTGGATCCAAGGAGGGAGGAAGCAGATGTGGCAGCGATGTCCAGCGTAGGAGGATGAGGTAATGGCGAGGGAGGAGCCGATGATGGGGGCTATGTAGTGGCAGCGTCATTCACCGTGGGAAGAGTTGGTGGAGGCAAAGTCTACCATGAGAGGAACCTGGTAGCAACGACAATCTCCTTTGTGGGAGTATTGCGGGACAGAGAGAAGAGATGACATGTGGAGTCTACATATGAAAAGTTTTTTAGAAAGAAAATGACATTTATATTACATTTGTGTGTCATGTTTTGCAACGTGTTCTTCTATGAATGCAAATTTGGTCATATCTACGTGCATGGCAAGAAAACCTTCTCTTGACCGATAAAAAATCAATTATGACTTATTTATGATTCGAGAATCACTTTAACCCGATTTGAGAGTTTAGGGACTGAGCATCTGTTCTTTTGAGCTGATCTGTACGGTTGAACAGATGAACGACTGAAATAACTAAATTTCGATAGCTTCTTGAGGTAGTCTTGAAATTCTAAATCCATATCGTTTGACTAACTTTTTAAAATGGTAGGACATTTTTGAAACAGCGAAAAAAGGACTCCAAAACCCTTTCAAAACTTAGATAAATCGTTAAGCTATTAAGTCGTTAAGTTGTTAAACTGAAAATAACAGAGTCTAAATAGAAACGCGGGAATGTTTACGGACCAAGTGACTTTTTTTTTCCCTCCTTGGATCGTTAAGTTTAGTGACATCTATAGTTTTTTTTTTTTTTAAAAATAGCTTTTGAACGAAAGCAAACACCGAAAGGCATACCCCGCCCGCACCCAGAAGGATGGCGAAGCGAGGAAGCAATGGAAAATTTATGCGTTCGCTCGCTCCCCCGCTTCTTCCCCCACGCGTCCCTGGTGTTCTCGTCACGCACTCGCGCTCCCCGCCTCCTATTTAGGCCCCACCACCTCGCGCCTGTCCCCACCGCTCCCCTCCCACCTTCGCCTCCACCGCTCTCAAACCAATTCGAATCGGCCGCAATGCTGTCTCCCTCCGGCGACGACGCCGAGGCGGATGCGCTACTCGCGCGGAGCGATTCCGACGGCGGCCGCCGCCGCCGCCGCCGCACGTCGCCGGTGCAGTCCGCTTCCCCGAAGCCCCCTGGTTGGGGCGGCGGCGGCGGCCCGAGGCGGCAATCGTCGTTCCGCCACGACGTTGGCCACGCCGCCTCCGAGACGTACCTCGTCACGCGCCTCGCCTTCACCCTCCTCCGCTGCCTCGGGTAATTCGCAATCCCTTGCTGCCGGCTGCCGCTCCACCTCTCGCTCGTCTCCACGAAGCTCTCCAAATTCTAATTAACTATCCAGTCGTGGGCGGATGCCGCTATGCAACACACGCGGCGCCGTGTCGACGGTTTTGACGCTGTAGCGACCGTGAAGCTTCCTTTTTTGGAAAGCCCGTTGTGCTTGGCGCGGTTGTTGAAATGGTTGCGTTGCGGCTTGTGAATGCAGCTTTCCCGGAGAAGAGAACACCGGGGGGTGTTCGGCATGGATGGATGATGCGATTGCGTGTGGATTGTGGAATGTTATCGGCATGTGAGATGAGCTAGGAATTAAGCTTCGGGGACCACACGACTGTATAAACGTTCTGTGGATTCCCTTCTTTCAGACTTCTGTTGCCTGCCACTCATTTCTCTCTCTGAAAACTTAGCACAACCACACCGTCCTTTCCATTTTAAATAATTTAAGGACAACATGCTGATGCAGTGATGCACTCATCCTGTACAGCCAATTAGTCACATGACCCACTTCTTGGTGTTTCGTGCAAATTGTGCTTTAGATCTTGACCTGTTGAGCAATTAACTATCCACTATTGATTATAGAAACGTGGAACAATGAGGCTGGCATGATAGATAATTTCTTCCATCTTACTTGTGGAATTGACTGTCATGATGCTTTCTTGTTGCCTCCAGAAACTCAATTCTACATCTTGGATAAAATAATACAGCTACTTTAGTTAAAACAGTTTGTAGGAGATACAGCGAGAGACAGAGTGGGTCCAACAAGTACTTGTTACTGAAAGTAAATTTGCTTTTAAGATACCCAAAAGTTTACAGAGCCAAGTTCATACTTCACAGGTATAGAAGTAGCTCCAAAACTGAAATATCAGGCATTGTATTTTGGTGTGTCACATTGGGATGTCATGCCATGACTACTTTTACGCTCCTTGTTGTGAAAAAACTTCATTTAAATTGCTAGGTTAAGATTCATTGTCATGAAGAGTAGACTACAGATTGCATAACTACTGTTGGTGCTTTCGATATTTTTTCTGATTTTTGTTATTGTTCAGGCTAGGCTACCGGTGGATGTCACAACTTCTTGCACTCACAATCTATGCACTTTTACTTATGCCAGGTTTTTTACAAGGTATACTGAAGTCAATCTGTTATCCTTTTGACTCATTGTGCTATGCGAGGTTGAAATGTTGTTATTACTGATATGCTTGATGTCTTCAACGGAACCCCTTACATAGTAATAATATAGTATCATTGCTATCCTATCGCATTCTGAAATCAGTCTCCTTTTCGTTTGCAGTAGGATATTACTATTTCTTTTCAAGTCAGGTTCGTAGAAGCATAGTCTATGGAGAGAAACCCAGAAACAGGTAAAACCAACCACCAAGAACTTCTGTCCTGTTTATGGTTGAGTATAACTAAGATCTTAATGCAGGTTGGATTTGTACATACCCAATGATAACAGCAGACCCTGTCCGGTGGTGGCCTTTGTAACTGGTGGGGCTTGGATAATTGGGTATGTGTTGATAATTTTTCTACAGGGCATTACAACAATCCTTTGCCGTTAGCTTATCTGTTGATGACCTTGACCTTGCTCAAAATTAATAGTTACAAGGCATGGGGTGCCCTTCTTGGGAGACGGTTGGCAGAGCGAGGAATTATTGTTGCTTGCATTGATTACAGGTGCTGATGATGTTCATTGTATCCACTCTTTTTCATTATCTTTTCTAATAATGAGATATTATAATCTTGCTCTTTACATTCTTTTCATGATTTTCATATATTTCTTTCAGAAATTTCCCTCAAGGAACAATAAGCGATATGGTTAGCGATGCTTCTCAGGGGATTGCATTTGTATGTAACAATATTGCTAGTTATGGAGGCGATCCTAATCAGTAAGATAAAAGCCATTTGAGCTTCCTCAATGGTATTATGAAAGGGTCATACAATGCAATTTTAAATTGACCAAGTGAATTTATGGTATTTGTATGAAGGGCTGTGCTGTAGTTAACCCGTGTTTTGTCACCCTGCAATCGCTACAAATTATTGATTAATCTCCAAAGAAAGCTGACTTTGGCTGTTGGTTTCTTACCTGTCATTTAAAACTTAAGAATTAGGAATTTATTATCTTACTTGAACCTCTAGTACCAGCTTAACTGCTTAAGTAACATAAATATTTACATGCCATCATGTATTATTTTGATGGCATATCTTTATGTAATTCTGTTTATTATCTGTGCTTAGCTTCTTTGAACTCTGTAGTCTTTGATAAGATAGCTCCTCCAAGATAGCTCCTCCAGAATTGTTTTCTGCTATATGTGCATTGTATGTTCTAGTTCCATTCTTAGCACTTAACAGCTAATACGTTTATCATAACATATAGGATCTACTTGATGGGTCAGTCAGCTGGAGCACATATTGCAGCATGTGTCCTTATGGAGCAGGCAGTAAAAGAATCTAGTGGCCAGCCCATTTCTTGGAGTATTACTCAAATCAAAGCATACTTTGGTTTATCTGGAGGGTGAGGTCTTTAGGTCCCTTCTTGCTCTCTATCATATGATTATTGACTACTGAGACTGGTACAAGAATTTTTAGGATTGTTCTTTTTGATTTTTCCTGAAACCCACTGTGAAAGGTCAGATATTTTATTCCTGAGAGTATTGACTGTTTTCTCTCGAAGATATGGATTCTCAGCATATTTAGTCAGATATTGGGGGAACATGTGGTTGTCCTTGAGTTTTCAAAAAAGTAACTGTATTGATTATTCAATTTGGCATGTGAATTGTGATCCAATGGAAACATATCTAATTGAGAATTTGCCTTAAAATACAAGAATAGAATAATGATCTTCATCATAATATCGCATCCATATGACTCATATTAGTGATTAGTCACTAAAAATGTAAAATCCACTATCATCAAATACCCTTTATTTTACAGGCTGTTACTTGCAATTCGTCCCTATACAACACTAAGCACAATAAATAATTGGCCTAAGACATTGGACTGATGCTTCCAGTTTGAATCCAGAATTTGCAACGACAATTATACACATCTATAATTTTTTATGTCAACTGACTGTCATGCTGATTTTAGTGAACCATCAAAGCAACTTATTTGCTTCTAATCTATTGATGGGGTTTGATAGACTTTGTATTCAACGCAATCTTCTGAAGATATCCTGTGGTAGTTATTGTCATCATATCACTAAAAACTTTGACCTCAAATATTCTTTTTTTTTAGGATGTATATTGGTAAGATACTGAACGTCTAGTGCAAAGTAACAGTAGTGTTTTTTGCCCTTCTGCAGGTATGACATCAATAGTTTGGTTGATCATTTCCATGAGCGTGGTCTCTCCCGGTCAATATTTCTCAGGTAGTAAGATGACTGTGTTTGAAGTGGTCCATTTATTTTATAATAATTTTATGCAAATACTAAGGAAAATTTTAAATTACTGTTTTAGCATAATGGAAGGAGGGGAATCATTGTCGCGTTATTCTCCTGAAATTGTTGCCAAGGGGTCAAATGCCCAGACCATAGCTCTACTCCCTCCTATTATTCTTATGCATGGAACAGAAGATTATTCAATACCATCATCTGCCAGGTTTGTTAATATTGCACAATGTGGAGGTGGTGGTGGGGGGGGGGGGGGGGGGGGGGGGGGGGGGGGGGGGGATCGGTGTGTTGTCCAGCTATTGCACACACCAACATATATTTAGCTAGTGAGTATGGCTCAATAAAGAGCCAGTACATATACAACTTATACAGCCAACACTCCCCCACAAGATGGGGCTAAGATGTCAATCATGCCCATCTTGTTACAGAACATGTTACCCTCATTAGGTTCTAACCCTTTAGTGAAACAGTCAGCCAACTGTTCATCTGACTTTACATATTTCAGCTGTAGCATTCCACCATCTATCTTCTCCTTGATAAAAAACCTGTCAATCTCCATATGCTTGGTACGGTCATGTTGTATATAATTGTTTGCAGTGTTGATTGCAGATTTATTATCACAACGCAATACTAGAAAATCACTCCTGGCAACTTGAAGCTCGGACAGTAGGCACTTCATCCAGATCATCTCATATACACATAATGCCGTTGCTCGATACTCCGCCTCTGCAGTGGACAATGCCACTACATCTTGTTTCTTGCTCCTCCATGACACAAGGTTACCTCCAACAAAAATGTGATATCCAGAGGTAGACCGGTCATCCTTGTTGCTTGCCCAATCAACATCACAATATCAATATCCCTTCACATTCATGTGGTGATTCTTCCTAATCCAAATGCCTTTCCAAGACTATTTAAGTATCAAAGAATATGGTAGACAACCTCTATGTCCTGTTATAGGATCATGCATGTATCTACTTACCACATAGGCACACTGCATAAGAACTGTAGAGATCTTGTGGGACATAGATAGAAAATGCTCATGGAGGTAACTGTCCCGTTGCTTGGCAAAAGGTTTGCAGGCCTTTACAATTTGGTGGTCTTGGAATTCACAGTCTGTATTTGCAAGGTTGGGCTCTTCGTGTTCGTTGGCTTTGGCTGCGAAGGGACTGATCCTTCGCGGCCTTGGGCTGGTCTTCAACTTCAGGTTCAGCCAAATGCCTTAGCCTTGTTTGAGATGGCGGTGGTGACTGAGATAGGAGATGGATCTACGACCAAATTCTGGAAAGAACGCTGGTTGCAGGGTAAAAACATCGCTGAACTAGCTCCTAATCTTTTTCTTTTAGTGCCCAGCCGAGTGATCAAGCAAAGAACAGTGAGTCAGGCTCTTATAAATAGGGGTTGGACTGCAGACGTTCAAGGAATTTTGTCGGTTCAGGTCATTGTTGAATACCTGCAGCTTTGGGACATTCTGGCAAATATAAACTTGCAGCCTGGGCTCCAAGATTGGCATATTTGGAGGCTTTCTAGTTCTGGTTTATACTCCAGCAAGTCGGCCTATTTTGCTTGTTTTGAGGGATCCATCAGATTTGAGCCTTGGAGGCTGATTTGCGCCATTGCGTTGTAAATTCTTCCTCTGGCTGGCTGTTCTCAATAGGTGTTGGACTGCCGACCGTCTTGCTAAGCGTGGACTACCTCATCCTACTCTCTGTCCGCTTTGTGATCAGTCCGAGATGGTTCAACATCTTTTAGTCTCTTGTGTCTTCACGAGACAGGTCTGGTTTTCTTTTTTTAACAAGTTGGGGCTGCATCACTTGGCTCCTCATCAGACAACCAGATCCTTCTCCAAATGGTGGCTTAAGACCATTCGTAGGGTGGACAAGCACTTAAGAAAAGGTTTTAATTCTCTAATCATCCTTGTTGCTTGGGAAGTTTGGAAACATCGTAATGACTGCGTGTTTAACAATACCACCCATGCTGTGGCAAGAGTGATTCAAATGGTGGAGGATGAAGGGTCAGTTTGGTGCGCTGCTGGGGCCATGGAGCTCAAGAATCTTGTCCTGGGTTAAGTCTAGTCGGTTGTTAGTGTGGTTGTGGTCGTTGTTTCTTCCCTCCTGGGTTTTTGCCTTTTGGTCGCCTCTCTACTAGCTCTTGTAGCTGGTTTCTGTTAGTGGGTTGTGGTTGATGTAGGCCATGTTGGCCAACATCCTTTTGCCAGCCTTTTGGCTGCCTGTTTGTTCTTCTTTCTTTCTTTAAATGAAATGCAGCTCTCCTGTGTTTTCGAGGAAAAAAATAATACGAGCTACTATGCTTCTTTCATGTGCAGTCAAACTTTTGTAGATGTTCTTCGACAAGCTGGTGCTGAAGCGAAATTACTGTTGTATGAAGGGAAGACACATACGGACATATTTTTGCAGGTAACACATCTGAAATTTTGATTATGAACTAATATTTTTGTTTCGTGCTTGTAATTGTTCAAGATCTAGGTCTTGTTCTCCTTAGTTAATTATTTGACTTATCTACTTATTTAACTTAACTTCTAACTTAAAGAGTTTTTTGAAGTAGTCTTGAGAGTCGGACTCACTTCATTCGACTTGTGTTTTAGAGCATTTAGACAAGTCTTCGAGATAGGAAAAAATCGGTTTTAAAAAACTAAATTATTTTTAATTTAAATGAAGATACGTTAATAGACAGATAAGTCAAATAAGGCATATAAGCCAACGAGAACATGCTCTTAGTATTTGATTGTGTCTAGATATGTAAACTGCAACTTAATTTGTTCTCTTATACTGAAACATAAAACGATGATTTTGCAACTTGGCTTGCTATTGAATATTGGTTGTAGGCTTGTGGCACTAAATTTGGAGGACATCTTAGTTCATTGTAGTAAAACTTAGTTCAGGGCATTGGGGATGGGGTTACATAGACCTTTGTTCAGTTTAGACTACTTGATTGGCAGGCATGTACCTAATTCTCACTATCAAATAGGTAGAATGGTGCATTACTTTATGTTGGAATAAAATAGTGGTTGTTATATCACTAATGACTCGCCAACACTAACATGAAAGCCAGTAAAGAGTAAATACCCTTGCTTAATTTTCTGAAGGATTTCCTTGTACTGGTTGGCTCACAGGTTATTGATTTTCACGGAGATGATCTACTTATGGTCAACATCTTGGTAGAGCCAACATATCGCATATTTCAACCTATGTCAGCTAATCGTTTTGGCCCAATATTATGAATTCTAGACCTAGTTGATTTTGAACTAGTTATTTTCTGCTACCACAATGTTTGAAAAGGTCTAGGAAAGGTTGATAAATTTGATGCACCTGATAGGCTGATATTTAATACAAAAAAATGCTGGTTTGTCGTCAGTTTCTGATCAAGTTGAACTTGAGTGTTTGGTGAAGATCATTGCTGCCCAGTAATCATCAAACACAGGCAGTAAACTGGTATTGGCCGATCTTTTGGATTGAGGTTCAAGATGGATCTTAAATCTTGCACCAAAGAATAGATATACCCACATCAGTTATATTACTGTGTTTTCTGCTATCAGATGATGTTATCATATTTTGTCGTTAACTTCCTCTCATTAGCACGTGCAGAAACAATCCTCTGGACTGGAAAACCCTATAGATTTTATTTGGTGGTGCTATTAGAATATCTCACCTAATGAGTTCTTATAGCTGTTGATTTGTTACTCCTTCCTGCATTTTCTTTTAACTTATTTCTTTTTTTCCTGTTGGTAGGATCCTCTTAGGGGTGGAAGAGATCCATTGGTTGAAGATGTCATGTCTGTTATTCATGCTGACAATGCAATTGAATGTGAAAAGATTGCTTCAGCACCTGCTCCAAGGCGTCTTGTTTTTGAGTGGCAACTACAGTTGGCCCGTCGAATTAGTCCCTTCTAGTAGGTATTTTCTGTTCACGCCTTTAATCTTCTGCTCTTTCCCTATTAGAATAATTTCTGCGGTTATTATGTGCTATTATTTCTCATCGATTCTAAGATTGTATAAATGGTGCCTGATTGCGAAATTGCCAATATCGTGCTATTCTTAAGTTCTATACCTTGCCTAATTTGCCTAATTGCAAAAATGACAATATCATGTTAATCTTAAGCTCTACATCTTCTGGTATGGGATTCTGATGATATCCTTTATTTGAGAATGGAGAACGTATTCCCAATGGCCATTAAAATTGACTTGGAATTCTTTGTTATACAATTTATGAAAAAGGAACATATAAAAAATGCCCATTTTGGTAATTACTGTTTACTTATGGCTGGCCAGGTAAAATTATGGTCCTTCAGAAGTTTCAGAACTCAATCTTACAGTTTAATACTTTGCTTCCAAATAATTAGCGGTGAGCCAGTGATATGGTATAACCGACTCAAAAGACCCTCCTTCGTACAATTAAGGTTTGGAAATTTCGGTTGTGTAGTCTTTTTTTGGTCGTTTGATCTTCATTAGTTAATTAATGTTCTCATTAACGTTTCTTCTTACCACATTATTTCAATAAGATGTTGCCAGAAAGAAAGGGACAATCTGTACAATCCTTGCTCTTAAGCATGGTTCAAAAAGGTGTTAGGCATTAGTCGGGCGATTAGTCAGGATCAATCTAAGAAATAATCAGAGCTAATAGGAAATAATCGGTAATCGCTCCTTGGTGGAGGACTACCAAATAGGGATTAATCAAGGATTAATATAGATTTTTAGAACAGTGCTCTTAAGCGCACAGATAGTCTATTAAAAAAAACAGTATCCACATTGAGTACTATCTGATGCCTATATATGAACAAAATTTCTCAGTTTGTGTATTAATGGAATTTCTACCTATCTGAAAAGATTTAGATGCAGATATTATCTCCAAGTCATCTGCTTGCTGAAAACTTAAATAGACTCATAGAGGATGGTGAAGCAAGCATGTATTTTGTGCTTCCTGAGGAAAGTATCTTCGGGTAAGTCATTGCTCGCTTGGTTGTAATGCACATGTGATTTAGGCATTATAAACCTTTATCCTCCTCTTTCCTTGCATGTTCCTGTAGAGCTATATTTGGAACTTGCAGCTGCCATGCAAGTTTTTTGCCCCCCTGGAATGCAATCCAAGAGGAAGAACCGAAGAAGCTACATGACTGGAAGCCACACACTTTTTTTTTTCATTTTCCCAAAGTTGTACATAATGTTCTATTTTTTATCACTCAAAGGCTTGTGATAATATCTTCATTAGTATGTTAATTTGTGTAAAACAAAAGAAAACTAGAAGATTACTATCTAGAGCTGTGATAATATCTTCTGTAAAATTCAATTTTGTGCAAAACGAAAAAAGAATATTACTATCTGTAGCTAATCCACATGCTTACCATTTATTCAGATCATTTTAAATTTGTAGCAAGGTATTTCTTTGTGCAAATATTTTCTAAGGCGTCAGGGTACTGTAGCAATTGGCTACCATTTTACTCTTCCGTTTTAAGTTATCTACCGCTTGTTGTTCGAGTTTTTTTAGCATGACTGAACGAGTATTGTTTGTGTTTATAGTCGTTTTTATAGTCATGTATCTCTGGTTAGTGCAGAGGCTGAAAGTTTCTTTCATTGTTGAAAAAAGGAGGCTCAAAGTTTCTTTCATTACTTAAAAAACATTACTTAAAAAAAATTGTAGTGTTTGTGATGATGTGCAGTTGTTGCTTTTTGCACTCATGCATGCTCGTTCTGGTGCATGTTCTTTGAGTTTTTTTTGTGAGCATGCCTGGCCATGTACTGCTTAGGGCCATAATAGGGTTATTTGGCTCACCACGTACTAGATAGAAAGTTGAGCAGCAAAAATTTTTAGAGCACACAGGATAAAGACGGATGCACTTCAACAGATAACCACGACAGGAGATGCCGATGTCTATAAAAGAAGACCAAAAACAAGAAGAAGACAAATCCATTCGAGTAACCATAGAGCATAAGAACTTAGGAGCACGATAGCTAGTTGAAGCCACAATATGGCAATCTCCCAACAATTATTAACGCAATTGCTATTTTGCAGGCGCCTGCAATTAGCCAAAACGTGCAGGCGCAAAAAATTTCACTTTCTTTCTACTGTTGTTTACGGGTTGAAACCGAAACCGAACCGAATTTATTCGGTTTTCTCAATCCGTAAACCGAAACCGAACCGAAATACCGAAAAAACCGAAGTTTTCGGTTTGATCGGTTCGGTACGGTTTTTTCGGTTCAGGATAAAAATGCCCACCCCTAGCAACAGCTAGAAAAGGCACGATAAGACATATACTGACTCTAAGGGCCATAATGGGGTTATTTGGCTCGCCACGTACGAGATATAAAGTTGAGCAGCAAAAATTTTTAGAGCACACAGGATAAAGACGGATGCACTTCAACAGATAACCACGACAGGAGATGCCGATGTCTATAAAAGAAGACCAAAAACAAGAAGAAGACAAATCCATTCGAGTAACCATAGAGCATAAGAACTTAGGAGCACGATAGCTAGTTGAAGCCACAATATGGCAATCTCTCAACAATTATTAATACATCATCTATATGCAATTCACATAGGCCTCTCTTCATTCACGATATCAACAAAAACGTTAGACATATGGCTATTATCCTGAGTAAGGCCAACCAAGATAAGAATGGTGTTTGCCTTGAGCCATAAAAAAGACGGGATAAGGATCTAGCGAGCCTCTGCTAGAATCACTTCACCCACTTATAAATTCTGTGTTTCCTGGGAACGAGAAGCCAGCTTCCCACGCTCCAACAGTAATGACGTGTAGTGGTATTGTTGCTTTTTCGCACTTGTGCTTGTTCTTGAAATTTTAGCTATGTATTATTCATATTATTTTTATATAGGACTCTATTATATGTCTTCTCGTGTCTCAAATTCTCAATACGATATACTGCAGACTTAGTGACCGGTGACGTGATCATGTGATGGGTTGTGCTTTTTTTTTTTTTAAGGCGAGACCATATAGTTCATGAATTTCTGAAGACTCTCGGTGATAATTGCATGCGTTGTGTGGAAACCCAAACAACTTACAGTAAGTCGGAGAATGCACATAAACATCAAGCCAGAAAACATGAAGCACATGGGCACAACTATACGGTCTTATTTGTAAGATCCACCTGTCCGACTAAGGTGACAGGCATGATCATGACATTACGCAAGACTTGTGAGAAAGGGAAAGACAGTGATAATTCATAGCATATAATGGAGACTGCTCTGCTATTTATGCACGCTCCATCTCACTTCACCTCTATCCTGCCGTTGTCAGTTCTTGGCTGCTGCCGGCTTGCTGCTCTTCACCTGCTTTCACGTCAAAACACCCGAAATCTGTAAATTAACATGCAAAGAAACGAAAATAAGGAGCTCAATATGGCATCAACTGCAGGTTAATACCTTCTTCTTAGGCTCCCGCGGCTTCTGCTCAGCCTTCTTGACGCCACCCTTGGCTGCTGCTGGCTTCGTCGCCGTCTCGCTGAGCTTGGCTGCAGGTTCCTTGGCCTGTCCTGCAAGTCCGGTGGGCTTCACGGCCTTCAGGGACGCCATTCTTCTTAATACGAACTGTGCCTTAACACTTGGAATTAAGGCTCAGAAGCTTAAGCAGTTAAGCAGCTGTGGACTTGATGAACTGGGAACGGACGGAAGGAGGTATTTATAGGCCGTGTTCTGGGATCTCTCAAGTGTGCAGAACACAAACACTGTGCGTGCAAGAATAAAGGTGCCGTGAATTATTGTTTCTTGTTTAGTACGAAGCGAGTGATGGCTCGCTGCAGCTGCGCGCTTTCTTACAGAATTGGATGCCCCGGTAAGATGCGAGTTACCGGACGCGAAGTTTGCATTGGAAATGCTTGAGGCCCATTATTCCGTGAGTTGATTAGGCATGGTGGAGCCATTTCGAAGAGGATGGAAGCTCACTCAGAAGAGATCATGCGATTATGATTTTGTGGGTGCATCTGCCTTGCCTTGCCCTACAATCTTGTTTTCGGAGCTATTGATGTATGGACTATTTTCGGGCGTGAAAGATGCAGTCGATGTGGACAGCGCCTCAGCAGAACAAGCCCTTGCAGTCCATTTTTCTAAACTTCCGAGTTGTTGCAAATATTGCGGTATAAGTAGATTACTCAAGTAATTCACAGTGAATATAACACAAACAACAATCATACCATGAATTATAGTTAAAAGGGCAACGCCAGGGATCGGACGTCCGGACCGTCCGGACCAATGACGTCAGCATGACGTCATCGATGAAACTTGGCAAATACCTACTGAAACTTGAAAAATAACGGCAGAAACTTGATGAAACCTGACAACCTGATGACGAAACTTGAAAGTTAAGAAAGTT
Organism: Raddia distichophylla; assembly: GCA_005191435.1. Classification (NCBI taxonomy): domain Eukaryota; kingdom Viridiplantae; phylum Streptophyta; class Magnoliopsida; order Poales; family Poaceae; genus Raddia; species Raddia distichophylla. The sequence continues at coordinate 757,878 of SPJY01025704.1, read as the reverse complement.
TCTTGAGATTAAGAACCAAGTTTCAATAGTACAAAGTTAAAGTTTCAATAGGCAAAACCCAAGTTTCAATGGTCAAAACTTAAGTTTCAGTAGCAAAAAGGACGAAGTTTCGATCGTGAAAATCCTCAAGTTTCGGTGGGCGAAGTCTAAGTTACAATAGAGAAAAGTTCAGGTTTCGCCAGGCAAAATCGAAGTTTCAACATGCAGGGATCCAAAGTTTTGAAACGAAAATCGTAGGTTTCAAAAGTACAAACTCCATGTTTCGGACATGTTGACCCCAGGTTTCAGAAGGCGAGTCCCAGGTTTCGACCGAAAAATGGGAGCCGTGGCTCGTCCTTCTCTTCTTCTTCCCCAAATCCGGCAGCCCCTACCCCCAAGTTCGCCGGATCTAGCGAAAAAACAAAGCAAAACACGCGAACCAAGGAGAGGGGGAGAGGAAGAGAGCACCAAAAGGGAGGGAGAGAGAGAGGAAGGAGGCACCACACGGTGCGCGGCCCTCCCAGCGACGAGCTCCAGCGGCGGCGGCCCCTCGGCGACGAGCTCGCGGTGTCTGCGCGTCTCAGCGACGAGCCCATGGCGGTGCGAGCGCCTTCGCGACGAACCTCGGCGACGGGGACGAGGAGCCACACGGCGACGCGCCTCGGCGACGAGTCCCCGGCGACGAGCTCCCCCAGACGGCGGCGCTTCCCATAGACGAGCTCGCGGTGTGGGGAGAGAGGAGACATGAGAGAGAACGAGTGGTTGAGGAGTGAGGCGAGTGGATAAGGACGAGGCTGGCAAGGCTGCGCGTAGAGAGCAGCCTCCCCCTCGCTCCGTCGCCTCCTTCCTCCGCCCCGCCTCCCCCTCGCTCCGCCGCCTCCGCGTGCCCTCGTCTCTTGCTCCGCACACCCCCGCCGCCTCCTTCCTCCGCCCCGGCCTCGCCGCCGGCCGCTCTGCCCTCCTGCCCCCGCCGCCGCGCTGTCGCCGCCCACCCTAACCCGAGGGGGTGAGGGGCGGTCCCCCCTCCACCGCCGGCCGACCGCCTTCATCCCCTCCCCTCGCCCAGTCCGCCGCCTCCCCGACCTCCCTCTAAACCCGGAGGAACCCAAATTTTCCCTAACCTAACCCGAAACGGCGGCGGCGAGCTCAACGGCGGCGAGGGCGAGGACGGCGAGGTCAGCTCCTTCCTCCTCCCTCCTCCTTCCTCCTCCTCCCTTCTTCCTCGTCCCGATCAGCGCCCCCCCTCCCCCGATCCGACGGCCAGGAGGTATCCCGTCGGCGCGAGCGCGCGACGGGATACCGTCCTGAAGAATTTCCGTTGATGTATGGACTATTTTCGGGCGTGAAAGATGCAGTCGATGCGGACAGCGCCTCAGCAGAACAAGCCCTTGCAGTCCATGTTCTAAACTTCCGAGTTCCCGTAGAGACATAAGGGAAACGTGTCCTCTCTTGTTGTAAACAAAGATAAATTTTGCCTTCACTTTGCAAACTAAAATAAAGTTGCATTTGATCTCATCATTCATTATTGAATTAGTGGTGCATAGCGATCAGTTTATTATCTAGTAATAGAGGTTTGATCCATGTGTTATATAGAAAAGAAAAATAACTTCGGATTACTCCACATAGACAGAGAACATGGTTCCGAACAAAACTAGTATGAATGGATGCTACATTTTTGTTTCGATTTAAACCAAAATATAGTATTATATACGGTTTTGCTGCTTCTCAGACGACTAATTTTTAATAAGTCTCAGTCGATTTTCATATAGCTAGATTCTACCGTTAGATCTTTTATATGTCCTATAGAGATGTTTGATCAACGGTCTAGAAAATCGACTGAGAGATAAATAACTCTCAGGCGCCTTATGATAAGTCAGTCCCACGTGGAAACACTATTTAATGAAACTTTCGTTTTAGCTGGTCGTGACCAAGAAACCACCGGCTTTGCTTGGTGGGCCGGGAATGCCAGACTTATCAATTTGTCCGGTAAACTACTTGGAGCTCACGTAGCGCATGCCGGGTTAATTATATTCTGGACCGGAGCAATGGACCTATTTGAAGTAGCCCATTTCATACCTGAAAAGTCCATGTACTATATATGCAACAGTCAAACTTCTCGGGAAATAGAGCATTTAGTTTGGTTGGTCTTTGAGCAATTAGAAAGTTCGGTTTAATTAAACAGCTCTTTATTATGCAAAAGCTTGAAGCGGATTAAATCTAAGCCGTTCCAAAGCAGGGTCAACATCCTCCATTCCTCTCTACAAATTCCTCTCTTAAGCACTGTTTTTTAGAAAATGCAATAACTGTTTTTGATTCGGGGATAACAGGTGAATTAGGTTTTAATCCATCAAACACCTCTAGATTAAACAGGATCAAGTTCTAAATTGCAGGCTATAACTCCGTAATAGCCTTGCTATAGCGTTTTCGGATTTCAAATGCTACGTTAAGAACAAATTCTGCAAACATAGCTATTGTCGTTAAACTATAGCATTACTATACTTTTTTAAAAAATCTTTTAAAAAATCCAACCATCAATTATATTTTTATTATGTTCTACTTTATTCTTACATAATCTAACATCAAAAGGCAATACTATTAATAAGAACTAACAAATGATTAATTAGAGAAGTTTCTCTATAATGAACGTATAAAAGAATAGATGTTGCGGTAAATTATTTTACACAGCAATGATCACATAGACATATAATATAAACTATATAATAACATATATCTCTTATTTAGTTGGATGTGGCTAATATTAAACAAATATTTCTCATTCCGTATAATTTTTATGTTAAAATGCTATATAGTATGTATGCTTCCACGATAGCCAAGGATAGGCTTTCTCTCTCCTTCTATAGCGCATTATACTCTGCTTCAAAAAAAATGCAAAAATTATATTGCCCTTTCCATGTCCTATGTACTGATGTTTTCGCATTTATAATATTACAACCCTCTGCACTAACTAATCACTAATCTCATTTATGAAACATGGCCATTTCTAATGCCTGTAATATTATCACTGCAGATCTTGTTGTTCCATATACAGATCTCTCCTTCTATAGTGCATTATACTCTGCTTCAAAAAAATGCAAAAATTATATTGCCCTTTCCATGTCCTATGTACTGATGTTTTCGCATTTAACATCCAAGTATGCCATGCTTTCCGGCACATTACCTGCTATTTACATTCCTCCTGACATTCTGCACATTTATTAGCATTGCTACACATAACCATACCTGATACCAGCATGTTATTGCCATAGGTTTTCTTACCCCTCCTGGTATCGTGCCGATCTATCATCGTCCATGATAAAACATTATCATGACTGATGTCTACGATGCTGTTGTCACAGGTTTTCTAACCCAATACACGAATCTGTCTCGCTTCTGTGACGCAGTGAAACCTACTAGGAAAAACAAAGGCAAAAGAGTATTGGTCTTGTCATGCCGTATGCATTGATATCGTCCATTTTTAGTATTGTATCCTGTGTTCTCATGTTTTGCAACTGCTTGAGGCCTTCGCTAAGAAAAAAAAAACTGTTTATTTATCTGTATATAGCAAATTGTCTTCCATGTCTTTTTCAGTTCAACAGAGTCGCATTAGTTTCTGCTGATAACATTTATGTTCGCACCAAGATCTGCACCACTTCAACAGCATAGATTTCTGCTCATCAATCCACTGCCTCTTATAGTCTCTCACAAAGGTATGTTACTAACTATGTCACAATTATGACACTGCTATGATATGTCTCCAGCAAACCTTATTGCTAGACAACAGCAGCCGCCTATGGCTCCCCTCCTACCTGTGTATTTCTCCTTGTGTATAGCATTCACCCCACACCCATGTTCTGCCAGTGATAAAACTCAACCGAAGCTCATGCTTGCGAAAAAAAAAATATGAAAAACAAACAAACTTCAAATGAGAGCCAGACCGCACTTCTCCGTTTGTATAATTTCGCAGACTAAAATTTCCAAAGTTCCTTTTGCGGCTCCTCCATTTAAATAGTTTTGCACTCTATATTACATAATTACTGCTTAGTGCATGTTACGCAATTATGCATTAAAATCATTACGTCATTTTTACTGTAGTATCTTACGATGGCCTCACAAATCCATATTACCTATTTAACTCACTGCAAAATTATTGGTACCATCATTAGAGAAAAATAGCCAAGCATTCTCTCAAGTTTCTTCACTCTGGCCTCTTCTCTTCTCACCCATTTGGAAAACAATACGATGTCACCACTAAAATCACAGAGAGGGCATTTGAGCAAGATACACTTAGTTATGTCGTGGATTCATTCAGTCCAGTGCTGCTTCACTGTCCAGCACCCGCAACAGATGAGGTCAACAAGGCCATAACCTGCTTACAATGTTTGTTTTCATCTATTAGTGATAACCAACTCTAATTCTGTGCGCTTGCAGGAACCATCTAACACCGAACCAAGGGTCGAATCAACACACGCAGCAACCACGCCAGTATCTGAAGCAAGTGCCTTACCTGATACACGTAAAGGCAAGAGGTACGTGCATTGACAATTACCATATGTATGATGTTCTGCTGTGCACAAGGCAGTAATGTATTTTGTTTCAGACTTGATGCCCAATCCATGCCTCCAGACACATCCAAGACAAAGAGGAAGCTATTCTAGGCTACTGACAAAAAAACAACTACGAAGCTTAATCAAATCTGCGCCAATAGAGGTTCAATGAGGCATCTACTGACCGTTCCAGTTCCTTTACTGATCCAGCTCCTTGCATCACGTTTCAGTTCCTCTACTGGTCCATCTCCCTGTATCGCGTAGAAATAAGTTGTAATACTCTAAATGGCGATGCCATCACTGTGAACAAAGTACGGTTATGTATATTAAGCACCATCAAAAAGATAGTATTGTACAATACGTTGTGCACGTCATCTATGTTTGATTCACTGACTTGTATGCGGGTTAGCTAACGCGCAAATGCGCGTTGCTACCGCTAGTAAGATACAAATCCCACACTGTATGTACCTTGTGCTATCAATAGACACATATCATATGTGACCCACAAGTCACATATGACCCATGATTGTCATTGGCCATAATCCCAACAATGCATGGGCGGAGGAAGAGGATGAAAACGCAGATGCAGCTCATGAGACTAGTGAGGGGGAGGAGGCGGTGCCGACAGAGAACTTAGCGGCCAAGATCGCTCGGTTAGAGGTCGCGCTTTGCGAACTCAAAGCCACGCTTTTTGTGGCGTGCAGCAAGAACTCCAAGCTAGAGGAGCGGAAGAGGAAGCTTAGCGAGAAGGATTTTAGCTCGGGAGCAAGGTAATGGCATCGTGGGAGGAGGAGGATGCGACCAAGCTTAACAATGGCAGCGCCAACAATAGCTCCAAAGCGGTGGGAGGAGAAGCTTGTGCTTAAACTTGTTTAGGCCCTATTTGTTTGAGCTGCAGCTTTTTTAAAAACTGCTTCTAGATTTTGACTCTGAGAAACTACTTTTTACAACCTGTAAGAGCTAGAAAAGCAATCAGGACTTGCTTCTCAAGTCACAGTATAAGTTGGGCTTTGGCTTCTTGGACAGGGTTGCAAAAACTGGCTGTTTGTTTTGGATTCTGCCTTCTAAGGGTTAGAAACTAGCTAGAAGCTCAAACAAACATGATCTTAGTTGTGCCACAGTTTTTTTAGACGGTGCCGAATTTGTGCCATATATGTGACTTGCCACACATCACTTAAGGTCCAGTTCTTTTCAGCTTAACAGCTTAATGGCTTAACAACTTAACGACTTATCTACTTTTTGAAAACACATATGCTTTGAGTTTTGTTGTCCGCTTTTTGCTGTTTTGAAGGTGGGTCCCAACACTTTAAAAAGCAAGTTAAACAAAATGTATCTGAATCTCGAGACTACCTCGAGAAGCTCTCGAAGTTCAGTCATTTCAGCCTTCAGCCGTTTAGATCAGTTCAAAAGAACATAGCCTAAGTGTTGTTTGCCACACTTGTCTAATGTTATCTTTGCCTAAGTTAATCACAAAACAAACAGGCACTAAGTCTGCAATCACAAAACAAACAGGCACTAAGTCTGCGCGGTAAGACTGCAAGAGTCTTTTTGGTTTAAACAAGCATGGTGTCCGTGATTTGCACGGCTACGTTTATAATTGGTATACCCTTGTTTATTTTTTATTTCAAATTCATATTTCTAATGCAGTTAATATGGAATTTTTTTTTTCTAACTTTATAGTTAACATATACCCTTTTTCTAATATTTTTTTTATTTTTATTGTAGTATATATGGATTTTTTCTTTCAATATAACACGTTATAATCTGCTCTCATTATAATCGACAGTGGGATCATCTCTTTGTTATTTTAATCTAAGTTGTCACCATGTTCCATTTTAATTGATGGTGAAGTTTTCCTTTTTTCCATATTTACATGATAATTTCTTTGATTAATTTGGTGGCTCTACAAGCTTAAAAGCTACGGTTTTATTTTTTTTAATACAAGCCAAATGTTGGAACATATTAACAGTTTTTAAGGCTTTTAGCAACTCTTTCTAAACTCTCAAAACTATTTTAATATAATTATTTAGACTTTCTAAATCATATACAGATGACTCGCAACTTTTTCAGATAATAATTTACAGATGGATTTAGTTCGAAAAGTACAAAAAGAACAATGCCTCGTGAGTGGACTTACGTGAGGCCGTGATGGGGTAGGTTAAACTGCCGGAGTGGGCTGGCCGACGGGGTGAAAGGACAGGCCGAGAGGTAGCCAGGTAGGAATTGGGCCGTACGGGGCACTCTTTGATTTTATTTTTTTTTGTTGTAGATTCGTTTTAGTTAGATTTGCTTATTTTATTTTTATTATATAAATCATTCAATGTAGCATTTTAAAATATTTTCTAAAACTTTTTAATTATTTGTTCAGTTTTTCATAACTATTTTTAAATGTCATCAACTTTTCAACCACAACCAAAACTAAACAAAAACAAGAAATAAAAAAGACGTGAGAAGAGAGAGGTACGAAACTAGAAATGTGATGGGTGAGGAGTTGGAGACATAAGGCAAGGGGTTGACTCAAATCTTGGGGCTACAACAGGAGACCCGACTCTCAAACTCCATCTGTCTCTCGGATCAAGATTTGATAGGTCCGGTTGAATCTAGATTTTCAGGACAAGGACACAACAACACATATGCAACAAGCCTGAGTAGTGGCATCGCCGGACAGTAAGAAATGAGTTGGGGTTTGAGATGAAATGGAGAATTTATACGATGATATCTGTCATGCATATTTAATTATCTATCTCCAACACTAATTGGTATACTATGTTCAAAAATAAGAAATCGTAAGGCATGCTATGTTCAAATATACTAATTGGAACAACAACTTAAGATATGTTGTGCTTTTTGCCGAGAATGTGCAAATGTTACCTCACAAAACTTGGTACCCAATTGAGAAAAAAAACTCTAGCTAGCTTTTCCAAAGCGAAATAGGGATATGATAGGAAAAACATTGTTTTGATTGCTAGACTATGGCTTTCCGTTGGTTTTATTCCTAAACTATGTCTCCTGATCAGTTTTAATTTATAAACTCTAAAACCGAGTTAATTTGGTAATAGAAATATCGAAACCAATCACAAATGGTCCATTGACCAGTCAAATGATGGCTTTACCACTCAAAAGTGATTTGATCAAAGTGTTACATATATTTTTATATAAATATGAAATTGAAACAGCATATTTGAGTTCCTAGTTATTATACAAACTCATAATTTTTTTTTCCATATTTCACACATTGTATCATTTTTTTAAAAAAAATCTCCTAGCAATATTGTTAGTAGCATTAAAATAAGAGAAAATGTAAAAAATTGTAAAAAGTTTCGAAAATCATGTGAGACATTTGATAAGATGAGATAATCATAAGAAATTTAAATATATATCTTAATTAAACTTCATAAAAATATTATGAACATACCACCTTTGATAGTCAACATTTCAAAGACCGAGGCCAACCAGGTTTTAAAGTCCTTGAACAAAACCACGTTGAAGATCTTAATTCATAGACGGAAATGTGTCATCCCTCCACACACACCACACACACATGTACATTTTATGGACAGAAATGTTCCAAGTATATGTATGTGTGGATGTGTGTATATAAAATCAATTAATCATGCTAAACATTCTGAATCAATTAAGAAGCATCCAAGTGCCAACTAAAATAGTTAATGCACAGTGACTTGTATAGCTCTTCTACGATCTATGCAAGTGCATGAAATTAATTTACCCCATAAGTTGGATTTGGATTACTGCACTCATGTATATATGTCGCATCTCTTGCTTCCATATAATTAACCTGTGCCTTTTCCTGGTTGCATACGTGAACCTCACATGATGCCTGCCCCTCCTACCGTTAACCGTGCAACAAAATACAGGAGGAGAGGCGAGAGATCTCGATCGTATCGACTATACATGCACACACAGTAAACACGAACACGGGACGGCGATGTTACAGCCGGCTCTTTATCGGTGGCCGTGCCGTGCTGGAGCAAAAGGCCGAAAGCTCGCATCGCCGCATTGGCCATCAATCATGCTCATGAGTCATGCCCCTCACACGACACAAGTGACAGCAATAACAATACTATATAATCACGACCTGTACCTCCGCCATTCCGACCCGTCGCCACCTCCAATTTTTCTCCCGCGGGGTCATCGGACTAATTTTAGCCCTAAATCGTTGTTTTTCCTATGTGTACATGTTAATAATTAAGGTTTATGTAAAAACCCTGCGATCGTTTGACCCTAGTGTTAATACTCAGATCCATCCCTACTCTTTCCTAAAGCCATCCAGCAGAAACTGTGTTACTGTAGCTATAACTTTTTAGGGTCAAGTATTTGGAGGGGAAAACATTTTAGATTATAGTGTAAAATGCACAAAAAATAGAAAAATAAATAAAGTGCGTAGAAAAGAATGTAAATATTGCAGAGGAACAAAAGTTGGAGATGCTTAAAGGTCCGCTCGAGCTCGGTAGCTAGCTGCACAGGCGGCGGAACGATCGGAAGGCATCGGCTATGGGCGCAGCGCAGCGCAGTGCAATTTGCTTTCCTCGAGCGCTGTTCTGCTGCTGCGGCCGCTTGCTCGAGGCTTCAGGTGGCCATTGGATTTGGGCATGCACGCGGGAGCCTGCACGGCCGGCGGACTCGCAGAGAGCAGAGCAGCGGGTTGCCTCCTCTGGTCTAGTTGCCTTGGTAGTTGGCTCGCCAGATGAAGCGTGACAGCTGATAAGAGCATCTCCAATGGAGACAGGTCAGCTAGCTATAAGGCCTCCACCTAGGATTTTTGGATGAGCTGAAGGAGAGAGAGAAGGCTGAGCACAAGCGCTAGCGATATCTGTGTCGCCCGGCGATAGCGAAGCTCCCGAGGCGAGCTGGCCCATTGTTGCACCTGTGCCGCCGCGTCGGAGACGCCGCCCACGCCGGAGACGCCGCCGTCGTGCCCGCGCCGCCCAAGCAAGGAGGGCCGCAGCGCGACCTCGCCGCCAACGCCGTCGCCGCCGGCGCGAAAGAGGGAGAAGAGGGCCGCGACGCGACCTCGCCGCCGGCGCGGAGGCGAGAGAAGAGGGCTGCGGCGCGCCGTCGCCGCCAACGCCGGAAACGCCGCCATCGTACCCGCGCTGCCAACATCCTCGTCGCTGACCGGCGGAGGAGCCCGCGCGCCGGCGGATCACGAGGTCGCCAGCTGCCGTCGCCGTCGCCGTTGCCGCCTGCCGTGCCGTCGCCGGCGAGGACAGGGGCTCCATGGAGAGAGGCGGCGTGGGGAGAGGTGCGGCAGGGAGGAGGCGTGGGAAGGGAAGCCACGGCGGGCGGAGCGGCGTGGGGAGAGAAGCGGAGGAAAAAAATGGAGGAGGAGGAGGATGACGGGAGTGGGGAAGAAATAAATGCTGTGGGTCCCATACAAATATTATAGCCAAACCATTGGAAGGGGGCATTGGTCTCTTAGATGACATGGCTTGCCACATAGATGCCACATAGTTGTTATAGCCATCAACCATTGGAGATGCTCTAACCCTGCACCACTCCACTGGCACTGCCTGCTGGGGTGCAGGCTGCATGCAGCTCAGCAGCTACACTTCCGAGCTCCCTTCCCTTGCATTGCAGCGCAGTGCAGTGAATGTCCGGGTTTAGGTCGGGTTTGGATTTAGATTAGTGTTCGTGTCAAGTAATACCCTTTTATGTAAATGAATCCAGGGACATGCATGAGTGATGAGTCTTATATTTGATCATACGTAGTTACGTACCAACCTAGCATTGGACCATTTCAGGACTCATAGCTCTTGGTCAACACTTCCATGATCACATTCTACTTTCTAGTTCTCTCGTATGTCAATGTTATGTTTGTACGCAAGACTTGGATACTCAGACAGATTGTGGTAAACTAGAACATTACTAATAGCTTCGTGCTTGGACATGAGCTTTGTTAATTTCCTTCCATCCACAATTGCCTTCTATGTACCACCTGTCATAATTCAGACATTTAGTCATGTGAACCATGTAGTCATGTACTAGTGCTACGACTTACTAGAGCCAGCGTGGTGCTCTTTCCATGATTATATGGGTGCTGTTTTGTGCCAACAAACAACACACTTTTCTGATAAAAAGAGTGATTAACTTTGTCCTATCTGGTATTCTTTCTTGCTTTGGATTGCTTGCGTTGCAGCAATGAGAATGGATGGAAGATGCCGTGGAGCCGGAGCAGAGGCAGGACTTCATGGGCGTCGTCGCATGCTGTCCTGGGCGCACCCCATCGAATCATAACTCTACCCAAAAATCATCATCATCCCCTGCGTGCTTAGTTAGCAGAGGCTTGCTAATTAGTGGACTCAAACTGCTCAAGCGTGGAATTGGACTGCCGTCTTGTCTCGCTTAGTCTGGAGCAGCTTTTTGGCAAGACTCTATGCATGGAAGAAGAAGCAAGCACTGCACCCTGCCAGGCAGAGCTGGCACAAGAATTGAAAACAATTGCTACTTGTCAGGAGAAGTTCCACATTGTCTGCCGCTTTTCTTTGTTAATAGAGTCTTAACAGTAGCCCCGGAAAGATTCCAAATCATGTCTACATCCATAAAAACTACCGACGCCAACAAGTTGATACTTTCTAAAGAAAAGGGGGTAAATTGCACCACATGTACATGAAATTGTCCCTCTTTCTCACATACATAAACATTGAAACCTGATATTCTTATATATGAAGTTGAGTTTTTATTTCATTGTAGATCCAAAACAGTTTGTACATGATGTGGTCTTAGGACTTGGCATCCTAGTTATCATTTCATATAGTGAAAATTGGCCACATGACATCTCTCTTCCTCCTTCTCTCTCTCCCTCCATTGCTCCCACTTTCTCTCTCTCCTCTCACACGGCGCCATCCTCTCCAACACTGCAACACCACCCAGTCCAAGCTCCAACACTCTCCCTTTCGGCGTATCGCCCCTCTCGTCCAGCATCGCTCTGTTCTGGCAGCTCGTCGCACTCGCATGCACTGCCTTGGCAGGTGGCCAAGTCACGTCGCCTAGCTCATCATCGTTGTGTCGCCCAGCTCGGCGCCGCTATGCCACCAAGCTCATCGCCTTCGACAACACGACGCTCTACACCTGCTTCGCCATCTTTCGTCTCCTTGTAGGCACCGCCCACAACCTCGTCCCGCACCTCACCCTCCACCTTGGCTCCCTCACCAATCTGCTCTATTCCGCCTCCTTTCTCTATTGCAACCACCACTGCTCATAGGCCTTAACTATCGCCAACGGCGCAGGTTCCCTCCTCGGTGTCGGTGTCGTGTCGGCTTCCTCAAGAGCATGGTCACCATGCTCAGGTTTTCTATCCTTTGATACACTTTGAAATTCCTATTTCTTGATATTTATTAATTATTGCGTTGCTTTTTAGCTATTTACTTGTGTAAGTACCTTTATTTGAATTATGGTTTTTATCAATTTATGTAGAATTTTTAATCCAAACTCTACTACCAATGCCCTCCTAAAAATGGTTAAACTTTACACCACGCTAGCATAATAAATCTAAATATGTGTATTTTAATAGGTAGGGCAGATTCATTGTCCATATGATAAGGCAACTTATTATTATGGAAGTATGCGTGTAAAACATGAAAAGGTTTAGGCACAAGTCATTAGCAAAGTTACCTTAATGACTTTTCGGTTGCGCGATTACCACAATGCTAGAGCAAGTGAGTCACTAGCAAGTTTACTGTAGGGATTGAGGAGCTCAGCATTGTCGTCCTTCTGCAGAGCTGATAATAAAAAACATAGATGGGTCCTATTTTGGGTATATGAAGTGATATCAACTATGTGATATTTATTATATTCAAAAGGAATAAGTCTATTTTATGTACCTCAATTATTGCGAAAGTTCGAAAAACTCCCTAAACTATGATTTGGTCTGTTTTACACATATGAACTTACCGGCTCAAAAACCATCACAACCCTATTTTCTTCGGTGGTGTTGCTGACGTGGCGCCATGTAGTAGTGGTTTTGCTGACTTGGCGGACACGTACGTGGCGCTACGTCAGCAAAACACCTAACAAAACTAGGTTGTGATGGGTTTTGAGCTGATATTGAAAGTTCGGGTATGTAAAACAGACCAAATCATAGTATATGTTTTCGTACTTTCGCAATAGTTGAGTTACCTAAAATAGACTTTTTTCTATTCAAAAATATTATTCATGCTTTTTTTAGAAAAAGGAGATTATTTAAGGTTCGGTAGGAGTTAGTAATTATTAAAATCTTTTTAAATGCTTTAAAACATGGTTTGAACAATATTAATAATGATATAAAATATTGCATTTATTCCTATTAAGGTTACAACATTTGCCTTCTGTTGTTACTTGTTACATTTAGATAATATTCATGTTTTATATGAACATGACTTACGGTTGAATGACCAAATCCCTATTTTGCTACAAATTTGGATCTTGTCTTTTTTTTTAGAAGGTGTGGATCACTTCGGTTTAATAGTCTAGTCTTTCCTATATCACAAGCTTAGTGGCAGGAGTAGGAGTTGTATTTTAGGCTAAAAAATTCCCAGAGAGCATATATGTGTGGTTATGTTGTCCATGTTATAAAACCACTATTCAAAGACAGCCTTTGGACCTGATTGAAAAAAAAAACACAACTTCATGTATCCAAATGCACGGTTTCAAACTTTATATACCTATGTGAGAACGCAGGGCAACTTCAGGTACCTCCATACAATTTAATCCTAAAAATACAAGTCGAGATGCATTTTCGTATTTTTATAATTTTCTTTGCCATCAATCATGCACAATTTTCCTCTAGTTACAAAGAACATAATGTCTTGTATATGTGTGTGTCTTTTTTAATACTATTGTAGGGGAGGCACCCCACTCCTATGATAGAGGGTCAGCAAGCCCAAATTTCCAAGTGAGAGATCCTCGGTCCCCATGGCCTCGTAGCCACGTTCGAGATAAATCTCTAAGTGAACGTGAGATCTTCTAGTTTGGGGTAAGCATCAGCGAGAGTGTCACAGGTCTTGAAGCTCCCCAAAGTCAAATACAGGGCATATCTCCATTTGAGAGACTCCTGGGTCTTGCGCCTCGAAGCCAAGCTAGGGGTTAACCTCCACGTTTGAACCTCCCGAGCCTTGCGTTCTCCCGAACCAAGTCTGGGGGTGAACCTCCACATGTCCCTCCCAAAAGTAGAGCGCCCATGGCTCTGGGCGGGATGAATGGCCAAACTCTACCGCCAAGAGCGATAGTGAAAAGAAGGTGGGTGGACTCAAAGATACTCTGTCCTTGAAAAGGAGTAAACTTTTTGCACAAGTGCTCACAGACCATAAATGATAACTACAAAGTCTACCACACTTCTGTCCATGCCGAGGAGCTAAAACTGGGGGGTTAAGGGAAATCTTAGAGTTTTTTAAATAATTTTTTATAACTTTTTGGACTCTCTAAAACGTCTCATAAGGGATGATAAGTTTTTCGGATTAATATTTTCATAAATAAGATCAAAGTTATGCTTCAGGCTCTATTTATGACCTATTTATGAGTTGAGGGAGCGCGGAGGCGGAGCGCTGTAAGAGCATGGCCAGCAGCACCTTCAAATCGGCCTCTATTTCAATTTTTTTTGAATGCAGCCAAGCGGGAAGGAAGCAGCGCAGAGAGGAAGCAGCGCAGCCGGCCCCTAATCCCTGGTTACTGTAGCGATGCAGGGAAGTGATGGGGGTCTCCTGGGGATGCTCTAAGCCTGTAACTTCGACTCAAATTCTGAATGTGATTTGCCCGTCAAACAAAACTCAAAGAAAGAGGAAGATGTTCTGTCATGAAACAGTGGATTGGGTAGGATGCTGGAATTTTCTTGTCCTTCAGAAAATGAACTATTTACGTAGAGGGTTTTAATGAGCGCAGACAGAACTGCAGGAGGTGTGATGGTCTGATGGAGCTGTAGCTGGAAGTACCGGCGCAATAATCGAAAAGTGAATCCATCTCCGGGAGTCGCTTGTGTGAAATCCTGCATGGAATTTACTCGCGTCTGACATCATGAAGGCATCAATCACAAGCTCTCTCTCTGAGCATGTCGAATCAGACTAACAATCAGGTTTAAAGAGGGCGATCTCCCAGGCGCCATGATTTCGCCCATCGAGTTTTCAGAGGGGAGAAGAACTTGGATCTTTGGAGACGACGACCTCCAGCCTCCAGGCTCCGGTCATCTCACTGTCTGACTGTTTTCATGTACTGATGTGCTACGTACTACTACTGTCATGGCCTTACATCTGAACAGTTCATGCATTGACTTTGCAAGTGGTGTAGTGCTTGACATTAAAATAGTAATGGTACGAGTACCTCCTTCAAAAAGAAAGTAGGATTACCAAATTTGAAGTAGTCCTAGAACGCAAAGGATTGGCCTCTCTTTCGTCTTTCTGGAAGGATAGGTGTCCTTTTAGGAAGGATAGGTAAACGTATTTGATATGTCTGTTTTTTTTTTGAAACTTGGCGTCGATACAAAATCCGAACAACATCAAAAACATAATATTTGATAACGCAGTTCAGCTCTCAGCTTAATTCCGCGGGGTAACGATTATGAACGCTTCTCTTCAACAACACAGCATACCGATCACACTTGCTACGGCCACATGCCGGCCACGACCTCATGTGTGTGTGTCTACGTCACTACATTGGTCATTATAAGTTACACTAGGTGTGCCCTCTTATTTGTACATGAGTCAAGGTACAAGTCCAGCCCTAACATGACTCTTTATTGACTTTACAACTCACAATTTACATAACCTATTTATACACATTCAACACCAACTCTAATAAAATGTGCTACGTACGAAAAGTGTTGTATGCCTGCATGTGGTGTACCAGAATCACTGCTCCTATGCATTGTTCACGCTCATGTGACCAGTGGCTAGGATCAGGATTCACGTAGGATTTGATTAATTAGTTTGGAAAATAATGCAATTCTTGATTGGATATGATTATTTTCAATTTTTACCTGCATTCCCAGTTATAGCCAAGGCCTATATATTCGAGGGCTAGAAAAGTGAGAAATATCCCCTTACTAGCGCGCTCTCGCATCTCACAATTCACGCGCCATAACACTTGATACTAAAGATTCAGGGTCATTCCTCCTTCCACCATGATGGGTAGTGATGGTTTCTATTCCATCTCCTGTAAGGATCATCACCATTGAGGATATCAAATAAATGTTAGAATTTCATACCTAGATGCCACACTCCGCCAAAAAAACTAGAGAAAGTGATCATGCAACTCGCTTCCACCAGCAGCTAAATAGGTCAGCTTGCAAAATGATCGTGTGGCCAACTTTAGGTCGATTTGGCAGCGTTAACTCATTAAGTTGTGACGTGGTTGCCGCCTTGTGCCATGTCCTTTTCAGCTTTTTCTATATTTTTCTTCTACTTGAATGAATTGATAGAGATTTTGTCCTTTGGTGAAAAAATTGAATAAAGTGACGCACTCAAATCAAGTTGAAACGAAGACTGAAACTATTGCCCACACCACATGTGGCATCACCACTTCGGAAATGCTTAGGCAATTGCGTGATCACAATTGCATGCCACGACAGAAACAACGATACCAACAATAACAGCATCAACGATATATGTAACACATCTCGTCGATCTTGACCATGCCTTGCACGTGTTGTCCCATGACAGCATAGTTTTAGGTTCTTCGATAATGCGTGGCGACCCTGCTTGAAACATTTTAGTACCGGTTAAAGGCAACAATAAAGATTCTTTTCGCAGGCGGGTACAGACCAACTGGCATGCAGGCTCATCAATATCGGGGGCTTATCAGTACCGGTTCGTATTATCATTTATGAAAAGGCATAAAGTATGCATGTGCTAGTTGTATCAAAGCGCATGAGTGGGTGAATTGGTTAGAAGAGTGAGGTGTGGGTCACAAGGGGGCAAGAGGTGCTGGGTTCGAGTGATATACCCCTTTAGTACCGGTTGGTTGAACTAGTACTGATGCCCCTTAGACATCAATCCGGAATAATAAATACCGGTTAAAAAACCGTAATGTCGGTCTTTATGAACCGATATTAAATGCCTCTTCTGTAGTAGTGCGAGTTTGAGCTTGCCCAAACTTTGTTCAAATCGAGCTCAAACCTACCTCTAATCTTGAGCGCCAATGTAAGATGCTTTGTTCAAGTTAATCTCGATCTAACTTCCAAGCCTTGAGCGTCAATCTAAGACTGGAAGACCCGCTGAAGCTGTGCTCATTTGCAGCCCTAGCCGTATGCCAGTTTCATTTTCTCACATGGTCAACAGAACGTATATAGGTACCTCACTTCAGCGATCAATGCCATTAGTACGAAGTAGACGACAAATGATGCAAGGCAATACAACTTTGTACTACATTAATAGTATTAATAGTATATCCGACCAATATTACAACAGTGTCGCCGTCGCCCCTAGCTACTAGTTCATGGAGTTCCATTCTTTCCCACAAATTTCATAACCACGTTACAAACCACTATATAACTGCCAAGCAACAGCCAACCTCCTAAAAATCCAAAAAGGAAAAAAAAATCCATTCCCATTTCATGTTCCACAAGCCTAAACTGAACATCACATGCATTATTCCACGACCATACCGTAACACTTCATGAAACACTAAAGAAAAACAGCTCGAGGCATGCAAGAGCCGGCACGGTGCTGGTGCAACCCAGGCACACGCTGCGCTCAAACTCGAAGGAGGTAGACGCTAAGCTCCGGGCCGCCATTGTTGGCGCTGCCGCCGCCTCCGCTGTCCGGGTTCATCATGTAGAACGCCTCCGAGTCGCGGGAGCCCACCACGCGCTCGAAGCGCGCGCGCATGTACATGACGTCGCCCTCGCCGCGGCCGCAGGACGCCGGTATGACCCCCGCGCCCATGGACACGGGCTCCAGCGCGCGCAGCACGCGCCAGTCCGCGGCGCCGCACTCGCGCCGCACCGCGTACCCGCAGCCCTTGCCGTTGCAGTACGCGCGCCACACCGTCTCCTCGAGCAGCTTCCTGCCTCCTCCTCCTCCGACGCCGCCGCCCTTGCCGCGCTCGCATTCGAGCGCGATGCGCACGAGGCCGGAGGCCATCTCGCGCACCAGCGACGCCGTGGGCGCGGCCAGCTCCAGCAGCAGCGCAGGGCACGCGCGCGGGTCGACCTGGAACGAGAGGTGGACGTGGCCGCGGCGGTGGCCGTAGAGCGTGCCGGTGAGCCGCGCGCCGAGGCCGATCGGCCGGTGCCTCCCGGAGATGGCCGCGGCCAGCGCGGTGCGCAGGCGCGATACGGCCGTGCGGGCCAGCTTCCTGCGCGGCTGCTTGAGCGGCTTGGGCGGCGGAGGGGACACGAAGTCCTCCGAGTGGAACGACGGGCAGGAGAACGAGAACGCCACGGTGGCGTCCTCCTCCTCGGCCTCGGTGGCCTTGGCGAAGCTCTCCTCCGCGGTAGTGGTGGCGCCGTGGCTGCTGCTCTTGGCAAGAACTGGCCACTTGAAGTGCCTCCGGGAGAAGGAGAAGGAGGACTCGTGGGGGCTTCTCGCCATGATGGTTCTCATGGTTTATTGCCGGAGCGAGTGCGTACCGTGGCCAAGCAAGTATGAAGGGTGCTTCTCTTTCTAGTGGTTTATTTCCTCCGAGTGCAGGCAGGAGGAGCAAGGAAGGAATGGGGGGGTTTTTGTACAGCGAGGGGGACTGGTGAACAGAAACCACCAAACCAAGCAGACAGCAGAGAAGAGGAGTGTGAGAAACTCCTTGGCTTTGTCTTGTTTCTGGAGTCTCGATCGATTCCCTTTCTGTTTTGTTATGTTTTGACGAGTATTTGGAAGACAATCTCTGCAGCTTGTGCCAGTGCTGGAAGACCTAGCTAGCAGGCCAAACGCGCAGGTGCCGCAATCAGCCGTTCGATCTTGGGCGCACGCCCTGTCGGCCGTTGGATCGTAGGTGCGTCTGGATTAATCCAATAGTTAGCACTCAATTAGTGAAAATTCCATTAAATTTATACTTTTTTCCACATTTTCATTTACTGGAAAAAATGTTTTGCGATAGTGGAATTTTTTGCGCGAGGTCTGATCTACAATAGATTTATTTTGTTTTCTGTTTATTATAGATTTTTTTGTTTTCTATTTATTATAAATTTTATTTTGTTTTCTATTTTTCACGTCGAGAGATTTTTTTCTCGTATAATTTGTGAAATCGTGCAGGTTCAAAAAATTCCACTAAATTTCTACTGTTTTTCCACATTTCCATTTATTAGAAAAAAAATGTTTTACGATAGTGGAATTTTTTTGCGCGAGGTGTGCATACATGTATGTGGCATGTGATTGCATAAATGCTGAAATTGCAGGCGCCTGCCTAACAGTGCCTACCTATGAAAAAAATCCATTACTTCACTTTTTTTTTACATGTCCCCCACACCGGCCATAGGATGGCAAAAACGCCCCTGCGTTTGGGTATCCAACCCAACGAATATAAGTCAGTATATCGATTTAGATTTTAGGGTTTTAAATGTAAGTCTAGATCTATTATTTTAATATGAACCCGTAGGTATCAATAAGTATACGAAATAATATTTGTCAATAAAAAGCACATATTTAGCGCAACCATCAAAATTGGCCATTAAAATACAGATTAGTTGCTGGCTTAATGTATGTTTGACTTTGACAAAAAGATATGAACGAGTAATAAGTCACTAAAAATATGCGAGATATGGTTTGTGTTGGGTTAATCCTGATTAGGTCAAGCTCGATCTGGTCAGCTCTAATGCAGTCAAATGCCGCAGGAAGTGGAGGCAGGAGGTGGACGTTGCTGGCGCGCGAAGTGCCGGCAATTGCGTGTGTGTGTGCGTCTGTATCAGTAGGAAGTAGTCCATTTCTGTTACATGCAGCGGGCAATGTGGATCGTGGGATGGCACGTTCCGAGCCCAAGTCTCCTATATAAGTATCGTAGATTCTATTTTGTATGTTGTTGCTTAATTTGTTGAATGAGAAAACCACTAAAAAATCACCCCAAATATGTGTTTGCGCCCTGCTCTGTTTCCTCTGCTCTTTATCTGAACTTTGCCAGATTTGCTACAGTGCCGATTCAGAAGAAGCTCTGAATTGCGCTGAAAATAACATTTGGTATCAGAGCCATAGCGTTGTTCCCCGTCGGTGGTGTCAGCGGCACTGGGCGCGGTGGCGGTGTGTCACTGCAGTGTCCCATGTTGGAGCCGACGAGCTACACTCCATGGTCGATCAAGATGGAGGCGCTGCTTGACGCCGAAGGCTTGTGGGAAGCCGTTGCTCCGGCGGAGGGGGCGGCCGTGGACGCGAAGAAGTGCAAGACGGCGAGGGCCCAGATCTTGCAATCGCTCCCGGAAGACATCCTCTTGCATGTGTCAGTGAAGAAAACGGCAAAGGAAGTATGGGACAGCTTGAAGCTTCGATTCGTGGGCGCGGACCGTCTGAAACATGCCCGCCTTGCGAATCTTCGAGCGGAGTTTGCAGCGTTGGAGATGCAGGACGGCGAATCGCTTGACGATTATGCTGGCAAGATCGCCGGGATGGCGGTGCGCTACGTCGAGGCCAGCAGCACTCTCGACGGTGCGCAGAAAGTGAAGAAGATGCTCGACACCGTGCCCGATCACTTCTACCAAGTAGTCGCCGGTATCGAGTAGTTCTGTGACCCCTCCACAATGGCGTTCGAGGAATTGCTTGGGCGCTTGAAGACCTACGACCTGCGTGCGCGGCGGCGCGGCGCGGTGAAGGCGACGGCGAGCGGTCAGCCAGATGGGCAGCTCCTGCTCACTAAGGAGCAGTGGCAGGTGCGCCAGAAGACTGGAGGATGTGGCGATGGAAGCTCCTCAGGCCAGAAAGGGAGAGGAGGTCCTCTTCCACCAGGCCAAGGCAACCAGCGCGGTCGCGGTGGCGACGGGCGCTGGCGTGTTCGTGGGCGCGGCGGGCGCGGCCGTGGTGGCGCGCCAGGACGTGATGGCTCTGCAAACTCCGTGGGAGGTACACGTGACAAGAGTCACATAAAGTGTTTCAATTGTCAGAAATTTGGGCATTATGCCTCTGAATGCAGGGCACCCAAGCAGAGACAGCACAATGCCGAGGTCAATTTGGCAAAAGCAGAGGAGGAAGAACCAGCTTTGCTGCTGTCAGCAGTTGTGGAGTCCAGGGATTTGGTTCTGCTGAATGAGGAGAAGATGGAATCTCCAGCTCTTGTTTTAGGTGGAGATCATTCATCCTCAGATCTGTGGTATTTTGATAATGGAGCAAGTAACCATATGTCAGGGGAACAGGAGAAATTCCATGAATTGGATGATTCAGTGACAGGAGGCGTCCGGTTTGGTGATGGCTCAAAAGTGCACATCAAAGGGAAAGGATCTATATTGCTGAAGTTTAAGAATGGCCAACAAAGATTTCTAACTGAGGTATATTACATCCCTGCTCTCCGTAGTAATATAATTAGCTGTGGGCAATTAGCTGAAAGGGGCAACAAGGTAATCATGCATGGTGGCCATTTATTAGTGTATGACTCCTGTGACAAGTTGTTGATTAAGATTAGAAGTTCAGCAAATAGACTGTACAAGGCATCAATTGAGAGTAGTAATGCAGTGTGTTTACTAGCAAACCCTGATGATCCTGCTTGGCTGTGGCATGCTAGATTAGGCCATGTTAACTTCAAATCACTGAAAATGCTAGCTGATAAAGAAATGGCAGAAGGATTGCCTTGTATTGAACACCCAAGGCAAGTTTGCCAAGGGTGCTATAAGGATTCTAGGCCGAGAGGGGGGGGGGGGTATAGTTGAATGGCTATGCATTGCAATGAAAATTCTAAAATTATACAATAGTAATACATGTATAAAAAATATACATTCTAGAGAGTAAGAGCATTTGCATCTTCATCTAAGATATGCATGTCATTTAATCACAAAAAATAAAATTTATCGGTCCATCATCACAATACAAATACATTAGCAAGTCCAGACTTAGGGTTTATTATATTGTTTCATTAGGATACGTCACTATTGTGGAGTAATATTGACAATCATGGGATTATATTACAATGTAAGTTATCTGAAGGACCAAACTACATACTACAGTGAAGCTTCGTATAACTTCGTATAATGTATGCTATACGAAGTTATTACGCCGGCTGTAAAAAAAACATGTGCAAAGATCAAATAAATAGTGCAGTGCAGGAAGGCAAGGGTAAAAGATTGCACCCGCCGCGCCGCACCGACGAGGCGCTGCCTGACAGGACCAAGCAAAACTATGACAGGACCAAGCAAAACCATGGGGGCAAACATTAGGGCATATAGTCGATAAACTACCGAAATTACGGGTGCGGGAAGAGGAGGATGAGAAAGGGCGAGGTCTCACCTTTAATCACCAAGCCCGAATCGCGGATCCGATACGAAGCAAGCAGCCGAGACTTTCCCATCGGACGGCGACGCCGCGACGGCGACGGCGACGGCGAGGTAGCGCGTGATGCGGGCGTAGATCGCTCCGTCGGCTACAGCGAGGCGGGGGCTAGGGTTTGGATTTGGATGAGGAGAGGAAGAGGCGTATGCTCTCTCGATATTTGGTACCTCCCTGAGCTGGCCGCATGCTAGAGAATCAACGGGGTCTCCTTGATAGATTAGCAGGCCGGCCAGGAGGCTCCCAAATGGTGCCTGGTGGGCTGCAATTCCTGCAAAGTGAGGCCTCGGTCCAGCAATTGGCTCGGCTAGGCTCGGCTCGGTATTCAAACAAAGGTAAAAAAAATACTAGAGCCCGAGCCAAACCGAAAAAGACCTTCTCATAATCTCTTGTATATTATAAAACTGACGGAAATGTGGAAATCCCTTATATATTAAAACTGACGGAAATGTGGAGCTCCCAGCCGACCATGCCACCAAGGTTTCTTATATATTAAAACTGACGGAAATGTGGAGCTCCCAGCCGACCATGCCACCAAGGTTTCTTATATATTAAAACTGACGGAAATGTGGAGCTCCCAGCCGACCATGCCACCAAGGTTTCTTATATATTAAAACTGACGGAAATGTGGAGCTCCCAGCCGACCATGCCACCAAGGTTTCTTATATATTAAAACTGACGGAAATGTGGAGCTCCCAGCCGACCATGCCACCAAGGTTTCTTATATATTAAAACTGACGGAAATGTGGAGCTCCCAGCCGACCATGCCACCAAGGTTTCTTATATATTAAAACTGACGGAAATGCGGAACTCCTAGCCGACCACGCACATGGAGTTCCTTCTTCAATCTTAGATTGAAAAAAAAAAAGAGAGAATGCCCCTTAGGAGCTCTTTAGATATCAAGATTTCTGACATCTTAGCCTCGTAGTTTTAAATTATCGAATCGAATCAATTAAGAATCAATTCAAATTAGTACGTGCCTTACCACGGACCATAACTGGATGAAAAGAAAAACATATAAAATTATAAAAGATGGTTTATGAACGGATGTGCCAATTTGGATAGATGTCATGCGATCCTACAAATTTCTATGGCATTTTACCTTAAAAGCTTATATCCTATCCTATAAAATTTCAGTAGCATTTCATTTAAAAGCTTACATCAACGCATAAATTTTGATAGCATTTCATTTATAGTTGAATGGCTATGCATTGCAATGAAAATTCTAAAATTATACAATAGTAATACATGTATAAAAAATATACATTCTAGAGAGTAAGAGCATTTGCATCTTCATCTAAGATATGCATGTCATTTAATCACAAAAAATAAAATTTATCGGTCCATCATCACAATACAAATACATTAGCAAGTCCAGACTTAGGGTTTATTATATTGTTTCATTAGGATACGTCACTATTGTGGAGTAATATTGACAATCATGGGATTATATTACAATGTAAGTTATCTGAAGGACCAAACTACATACTACAGTGAAGCTTCGTATAACTTCGTATAATGTATGCTATACGAAGTTATTACGCCGGCTGTAAAAAAAACATGTGCAAAGATCAAATAAATAGTGCAGTGCAGGAAGGCAAGGGTAAAAGATTGCACCCGCCGCGCCGCACCGACGAGGCGCTGCCTGACAGGACCAAGCAAAACTATGACAGGACCAAGCAAAACCATGGGGGCAAACATTAGGGCATATAGTCGATAAACTACCGAAATTACGGGTGCGGGAAGAGGAGGATGAGAAAGGGCGAGGTCTCACCTTTAATCACCAAGCCCGAATCGCGGATCCGATACGAAGCAAGCAGCCGAGACTTTCCCATCGGACGGCGACGCCGCGACGGCGACGGCGACGGCGAGGTAGCGCGTGATGCGGGCGTAGATCGCTCCGTCGGCTACAGCGAGGCGGGGGCTAGGGTTTGGATTTGGATGAGGAGAGGAAGAGGCGTATGCTCTCTCGATATTTGGTACCTCCCTGAGCTGGCCGCATGCTAGAGAATCAACGGGGTCTCCTTGATAGATTAGCAGGCCGGCCAGGAGGCTCCCAAATGGTGCCTGGTGGGCTGCAATTCCTGCAAAGTGAGGCCTCGGTCCAGCAATTGGCTCGGCTAGGCTCGGCTCGGTATTCAAACAAAGGTAAAAAAAATACTAGAGCCCGAGCCAAACCGAAAAAGACCTTCTCATAATCTCTTGTATATTATAAAACTGACGGAAATGTGGAAATCCCTTATATATTAAAACTGACGGAAATGTGGAGCTCCCAGCCGACCATGCCACCAAGGTTTCTTATATATTAAAACTGACGGAAATGTGGAGCTCCCAGCCGACCATGCCACCAAGGTTTCTTATATATTAAAACTGACGGAAATGTGGAGCTCCCAGCCGACCATGCCACCAAGGTTTCTTATATATTAAAACTGACGGAAATGTGGAGCTCCCAGCCGACCATGCCACCAAGGTTTCTTATATATTAAAACTGACGGAAATGTGGAGCTCCCAGCCGACCATGCCACCAAGGTTTCTTATATATTAAAACTGACGGAAATGTGGAGCTCCCAGCCGACCATGCCACCAAGGTTTCTTATATATTAAAACTGACGGAAATGCGGAACTCCTAGCCGACCACGCACATGGAGTTCCTTCTTCAATCTTAGATTGAAAAAAAAAAAGAGAGAATGCCCCTTAGGAGCTCTTTAGATATCAAGATTTCTGACATCTTAGCCTCGTAGTTTTAAATTATCGAATCGAATCAATTAAGAATCAATTCAAATTAGTACGTGCCTTACCACGGACCATAACTGGATGAAAAGAAAAACATATAAAATTATAAAAGATGGTTTATGAACGGATGTGCCAATTTGGATAGATGTCATGCGATCCTACAAATTTCTATGGCATTTTACCTTAAAAGCTTATATCCTATCCTATAAAATTTCAGTAGCATTTCATTTAAAAGCTTACATCAACGCATAAATTTTGATAGCATTTCATTTATAGTTGAATGGCTATGCATTGCAATGAAAATTCTAAAATTATACAATAGTAATACATGTATAAAAAATATACATTCTAGAGAGTAAGAGCATTTGCATCTTCATCTAAGATATGCATGTCATTTAATCACAAAAAATAAAATTTATCGGTCCATCATCACAATACAAATACATTAGCAAGTCCAGACTTAGGGTTTATTATATTGTTTCATTAGGATACGTCACTATTGTGGAGTAATATTGACAATCATGGGATTATATTACAATGTAAGTTATCTGAAGGACCAAACTACATACTACAGTGAAGCTTCGTATAACTTCGTATAATGTATGCTATACGAAGTTATTACGCCGGCTGTAAAAAAAACATGTGCAAAGATCAAATAAATAGTGCAGTGCAGGAAGGCAAGGGTAAAAGATTGCACCCGCCGCGCCGCACCGACGAGGCGCTGCCTGACAGGACCAAGCAAAACTATGACAGGACCAAGCAAAACCATGGGGGCAAACATTAGGGCATATAGTCGATAAACTACCGAAATTACGGGTGCGGGAAGAGGAGGATGAGAAAGGGCGAGGTCTCACCTTTAATCACCAAGCCCGAATCGCGGATCCGATACGAAGCAAGCAGCCGAGACTTTCCCATCGGACGGCGACGCCGCGACGGCGACGGCGACGGCGAGGTAGCGCGTGATGCGGGCGTAGATCGCTCCGTCGGCTACAGCGAGGCGGGGGCTAGGGTTTGGATTTGGATGAGGAGAGGAAGAGGCGTATGCTCTCTCGATATTTGGTACCTCCCTGAGCTGGCCGCATGCTAGAGAATCAACGGGGTCTCCTTGATAGATTAGCAGGCCGGCCAGGAGGCTCCCAAATGGTGCCTGGTGGGCTGCAATTCCTGCAAAGTGAGGCCTCGGTCCAGCAATTGGCTCGGCTAGGCTCGGCTCGGTATTCAAACAAAGGTAAAAAAAATACTAGAGCCCGAGCCAAACCGAAAAAGACCTTCTCATAATCTCTTGTATATTATAAAACTGACGGAAATGTGGAAATCCCTTATATATTAAAACTGACGGAAATGTGGAGCTCCCAGCCGACCATGCCACCAAGGTTTCTTATATATTAAAACTGACGGAAATGTGGAGCTCCCAGCCGACCATGCCACCAAGGTTTCTTATATATTAAAACTGACGGAAATGTGGAGCTCCCAGCCGACCATGCCACCAAGGTTTCTTATATATTAAAACTGACGGAAATGTGGAGCTCCCAGCCGACCATGCCACCAAGGTTTCTTATATATTAAAACTGACGGAAATGTGGAGCTCCCAGCCGACCATGCCACCAAGGTTTCTTATATATTAAAACTGACGGAAATGTGGAGCTCCCAGCCGACCATGCCACCAAGGTTTCTTATATATTAAAACTGACGGAAATGCGGAACTCCTAGCCGACCACGCACATGGAGTTCCTTCTTCAATCTTAGATTGAAAAAAAAAAAGAGAGAATGCCCCTTAGGAGCTCTTTAGATATCAAGATTTCTGACATCTTAGCCTCGTAGTTTTAAATTATCGAATCGAATCAATTAAGAATCAATTCAAATTAGTACGTGCCTTACCACGGACCATAACTGGATGAAAAGAAAAACATATAAAATTATAAAAGATGGTTTATGAACGGATGTGCCAATTTGGATAGATGTCATGCGATCCTACAAATTTCTATGGCATTTTACCTTAAAAGCTTATATCCTATCCTATAAAATTTCAGTAGCATTTCATTTAAAAGCTTACATCAACGCATAAATTTTGATAGCATTTCATTTATAGTTGAATGGCTATGCATTGCAATGAAAATTCTAAAATTATACAATAGTAATACATGTATAAAAAATATACATTCTAGAGAGTAAGAGCATTTGCATCTTCATCTAAGATATGCATGTCATTTAATCACAAAAAATAAAATTTATCGGTCCATCGTCACAATACAAATACATTAGCAAGTCCAGACTTAGGGTTTATTATATTGTTTCATTAGGATACGTCACTATTGTGGAGTAATATTGACAATCATGGGATTATATTACAATGTAAGTTATCTGAAGGACCAAACTACATACTACAGTGAAGCTTCGTATAACTTCGTATAATGTATGCTATACGAAGTTATTACGCCGGCTGTAAAAAAAACATGTGCAAAGATCAAATAAATAGTGCAGTGCAGGAAGGCAAGGGTAAAAGATTGCACCCGCCGCGCCGCACCGACGAGGCGCTGCCTGACAGGACCAAGCAAAACTATGACAGGACCAAGCAAAACCATGGGGGCAAACATTAGGGCATATAGTCGATAAACTACCGAAATTACGGGTGCGGGAAGAGGAGGATGAGAAAGGGCGAGGTCTCACCTTTAATCACCAAGCCCGAATCGCGGATCCGATACGAAGCAAGCAGCCGAGACTTTCCCATCGGACGGCGACGCCGCGACGGCGACGGCGACGGCGAGGTAGCGCGTGATGCGGGCGTAGATCGCTCCGTCGGCTACAGCGAGGCGGGGGCTAGGGTTTGGATTTGGATGAGGAGAGGAAGAGGCGTATGCTCTCTCGATATTTGGTACCTCCCTGAGCTGGCCGCATGCTAGAGAATCAACGGGGTCTCCTTGATAGATTAGCAGGCCGGCCAGGAGGCTCCCAAATGGTGCCTGGTGGGCTGCAATTCCTGCAAAGTGAGGCCTCGGTCCAGCAATTGGCTCGGCTAGGCTCGGCTCGGTATTCAAACAAAGGTAAAAAAAATACTAGAGCCCGAGCCAAACCGAAAAAGACCTTCTCATAATCTCTTGTATATTATAAAACTGACGGAAATGTGGAAATCCCTTATATATTAAAACTGACGGAAATGTGGAGCTCCCAGCCGACCATGCCACCAAGGTTTCTTATATATTAAAACTGACGGAAATGTGGAGCTCCCAGCCGACCATGCCACCAAGGTTTCTTATATATTAAAACTGACGGAAATGTGGAGCTCCCAGCCGACCATGCCACCAAGGTTTCTTATATATTAAAACTGACGGAAATGTGGAGCTCCCAGCCGACCATGCCACCAAGGTTTCTTATATATTAAAACTGACGGAAATGTGGAGCTCCCAGCCGACCATGCCACCAAGGTTTCTTATATATTAAAACTGACGGAAATGTGGAGCTCCCAGCCGACCATGCCACCAAGGTTTCTTATATATTAAAACTGACGGAAATGCGGAACTCCTAGCCGACCACGCACATGGAGTTCCTTCTTCAATCTTAGATTGAAAAAAAAAAAGAGAGAATGCCCCTTAGGAGCTCTTTAGATATCAAGATTTCTGACATCTTAGCCTCGTAGTTTTAAATTATCGAATCGAATCAATTAAGAATCAATTCAAATTAGTACGTGCCTTACCACGGACCATAACTGGATGAAAAGAAAAACATATAAAATTATAAAAGATGGTTTATGAACGGATGTGCCAATTTGGATAGATGTCATGCGATCCTACAAATTTCTATGGCATTTTACCTTAAAAGCTTATATCCTATCCTATAAAATTTCAGTAGCATTTCATTTAAAAGCTTACATCAACGCATAAATTTTGATAGCATTTCATTTATAGTTGAATGGCTATGCATTGCAATGAAAATTCTAAAATTATACAATAGTAATACATGTATAAAAAATATACATTCTAGAGAGTAAGAGCATTTGCATCTTCATCTAAGATATGCATGTCATTTAATCACAAAAAATAAAATTTATCGGTCCATCGTCACAATACAAATACATTAGCAAGTCCAGACTTAGGGTTTATTATATTGTTTCATTAGGATACGTCACTATTGTGGAGTAATATTGACAATCATGGGATTATATTACAATGTAAGTTATCTGAAGGACCAAACTACATACTACAGTGAAGCTTCGTATAACTTCGTATAATGTATGCTATACGAAGTTATTACGCCGGCTGTAAAAAAAACATGTGCAAAGATCAAATAAATAGTGCAGTGCAGGAAGGCAAGGGTAAAAGATTGCACCCGCCGCGCCGCACCGACGAGGCGCTGCCTGACAGGACCAAGCAAAACTATGACAGGACCAAGCAAAACCATGGGGGCAAACATTAGGGCATATAGTCGATAAACTACCGAAATTACGGGTGCGGGAAGAGGAGGATGAGAAAGGGCGAGGTCTCACCTTTAATCACCAAGCCCGAATCGCGGATCCGATACGAAGCAAGCAGCCGAGACTTTCCCATCGGACGGCGACGCCGCGACGGCGACGGCGACGGCGAGGTAGCGCGTGATGCGGGCGTAGATCGCTCCGTCGGCTACAGCGAGGCGGGGGCTAGGGTTTGGATTTGGATGAGGAGAGGAAGAGGCGTATGCTCTCTCGATATTTGGTACCTCCCTGAGCTGGCCGCATGCTAGAGAATCAACGGGGTCTCCTTGATAGATTAGCAGGCCGGCCAGGAGGCTCCCAAATGGTGCCTGGTGGGCTGCAATTCCTGCAAAGTGAGGCCTCGGTCCAGCAATTGGCTCGGCTAGGCTCGGCTCGGTATTCAAACAAAGGTAAAAAAAATACTAGAGCCCGAGCCAAACCGAAAAAGACCTTCTCATAATCTCTTGTATATTATAAAACTGACGGAAATGTGGAAATCCCTTATATATTAAAACTGACGGAAATGTGGAGCTCCCAGCCGACCATGCCACCAAGGTTTCTTATATATTAAAACTGACGGAAATGTGGAGCTCCCAGCCGACCATGCCACCAAGGTTTCTTATATATTAAAACTGACGGAAATGTGGAGCTCCCAGCCGACCATGCCACCAAGGTTTCTTATATATTAAAACTGACGGAAATGTGGAGCTCCCAGCCGACCATGCCACCAAGGTTTCTTATATATTAAAACTGACGGAAATGTGGAGCTCCCAGCCGACCATGCCACCAAGGTTTCTTATATATTAAAACTGACGGAAATGTGGAGCTCCCAGCCGACCATGCCACCAAGGTTTCTTATATATTAAAACTGACGGAAATGCGGAACTCCTAGCCGACCACGCACATGGAGTTCCTTCTTCAATCTTAGATTGAAAAAAAAAAAGAGAGAATGCCCCTTAGGAGCTCTTTAGATATCAAGATTTCTGACATCTTAGCCTCGTAGTTTTAAATTATCGAATCGAATCAATTAAGAATCAATTCAAATTAGTACGTGCCTTACCACGGACCATAACTGGATGAAAAGAAAAACATATAAAATTATAAAAGATGGTTTATGAACGGATGTGCCAATTTGGATAGATGTCATGCGATCCTACAAATTTCTATGGCATTTTACCTTAAAAGCTTATATCCTATCCTATAAAATTTCAGTAGCATTTCATTTAAAAGCTTACATCAACGCATAAATTTTGATAGCATTTCATTTATAGTTGAATGGCTATGCATTGCAATGAAAATTCTAAAATTATACAATAGTAATACATGTATAAAAAATATACATTCTAGAGAGTAAGAGCATTTGCATCTTCATCTAAGATATGCATGTCATTTAATCACAAAAAATAAAATTTATCGGTCCATCGTCACAATACAAATACATTAGCAAGTCCAGACTTAGGGTTTATTATATTGTTTCATTAGGATACGTCACTATTGTGGAGTAATATTGACAATCATGGGATTATATTACAATGTAAGTTATCTGAAGGACCAAACTACATACTACAGTGAAGCTTCGTATAACTTCGTATAATGTATGCTATACGAAGTTATTACGCCGGCTGTAAAAAAAACATGTGCAAAGATCAAATAAATAGTGCAGTGCAGGAAGGCAAGGGTAAAAGATTGCACCCGCCGCGCCGCACCGACGAGGCGCTGCCTGACAGGACCAAGCAAAACTATGACAGGACCAAGCAAAACCATGGGGGCAAACATTAGGGCATATAGTCGATAAACTACCGAAATTACGGGTGCGGGAAGAGGAGGATGAGAAAGGGCGAGGTCTCACCTTTAATCACCAAGCCCGAATCGCGGATCCGATACGAAGCAAGCAGCCGAGACTTTCCCATCGGACGGCGACGCCGCGACGGCGACGGCGACGGCGAGGTAGCGCGTGATGCGGGCGTAGATCGCTCCGTCGGCTACAGCGAGGCGGGGGCTAGGGTTTGGATTTGGATGAGGAGAGGAAGAGGCGTATGCTCTCTCGATATTTGGTACCTCCCTGAGCTGGCCGCATGCTAGAGAATCAACGGGGTCTCCTTGATAGATTAGCAGGCCGGCCAGGAGGCTCCCAAATGGTGCCTGGTGGGCTGCAATTCCTGCAAAGTGAGGCCTCGGTCCAGCAATTGGCTCGGCTAGGCTCGGCTCGGTATTCAAACAAAGGTAAAAAAAATACTAGAGCCCGAGCCAAACCGAAAAAGACCTTCTCATAATCTCTTGTATATTATAAAACTGACGGAAATGTGGAAATCCCTTATATATTAAAACTGACGGAAATGTGGAGCTCCCAGCCGACCATGCCACCAAGGTTTCTTATATATTAAAACTGACGGAAATGTGGAGCTCCCAGCCGACCATGCCACCAAGGTTTCTTATATATTAAAACTGACGGAAATGTGGAGCTCCCAGCCGACCATGCCACCAAGGTTTCTTATATATTAAAACTGACGGAAATGTGGAGCTCCCAGCCGACCATGCCACCAAGGTTTCTTATATATTAAAACTGACGGAAATGTGGAGCTCCCAGCCGACCATGCCACCAAGGTTTCTTATATATTAAAACTGACGGAAATGTGGAGCTCCCAGCCGACCATGCCACCAAGGTTTCTTATATATTAAAACTGACGGAAATGCGGAACTCCTAGCCGACCACGCACATGGAGTTCCTTCTTCAATCTTAGATTGAAAAAAAAAAAGAGAGAATGCCCCTTAGGAGCTCTTTAGATATCAAGATTTCTGACATCTTAGCCTCGTAGTTTTAAATTATCGAATCGAATCAATTAAGAATCAATTCAAATTAGTACGTGCCTTACCACGGACCATAACTGGATGAAAAGAAAAACATATAAAATTATAAAAGATGGTTTATGAACGGATGTGCCAATTTGGATAGATGTCATGCGATCCTACAAATTTCTATGGCATTTTACCTTAAAAGCTTATATCCTATCCTATAAAATTTCAGTAGCATTTCATTTAAAAGCTTACATCAACGCATAAATTTTGATAGCATTTCATTTATAGTTGAATGGCTATGCATTGCAATGAAAATTCTAAAATTATACAATAGTAATACATGTATAAAAAATATACATTCTAGAGAGTAAGAGCATTTGCATCTTCATCTAAGATATGCATGTCATTTAATCACAAAAAATAAAATTTATCGGTCCATCGTCACAATACAAATACATTAGCAAGTCCAGACTTAGGGTTTATTATATTGTTTCATTAGGATACGTCACTATTGTGGAGTAATATTGACAATCATGGGATTATATTACAATGTAAGTTATCTGAAGGACCAAACTACATACTACAGTGAAGCTTCGTATAACTTCGTATAATGTATGCTATACGAAGTTATTACGCCGGCTGTAAAAAAAACATGTGCAAAGATCAAATAAATAGTGCAGTGCAGGAAGGCAAGGGTAAAAGATTGCACCCGCCGCGCCGCACCGACGAGGCGCTGCCTGACAGGACCAAGCAAAACTATGACAGGACCAAGCAAAACCATGGGGGCAAACATTAGGGCATATAGTCGATAAACTACCGAAATTACGGGTGCGGGAAGAGGAGGATGAGAAAGGGCGAGGTCTCACCTTTAATCACCAAGCCCGAATCGCGGATCCGATACGAAGCAAGCAGCCGAGACTTTCCCATCGGACGGCGACGCCGCGACGGCGACGGCGACGGCGAGGTAGCGCGTGATGCGGGCGTAGATCGCTCCGTCGGCTACAGCGAGGCGGGGGCTAGGGTTTGGATTTGGATGAGGAGAGGAAGAGGCGTATGCTCTCTCGATATTTGGTACCTCCCTGAGCTGGCCGCATGCTAGAGAATCAACGGGGTCTCCTTGATAGATTAGCAGGCCGGCCAGGAGGCTCCCAAATGGTGCCTGGTGGGCTGCAATTCCTGCAAAGTGAGGCCTCGGTCCAGCAATTGGCTCGGCTCGGCTCGGCTCGGCTCGGTATTCAAACAAAGGTAAAAAAAATACTAGAGCCCGAGCCAAACCGAAAAAGACCTTCTCATAATCTCTTGTATATTATAAAACTGACGGAAATGTGGAAATCCCTTATATATTAAAACTGACGGAAATGTGGAGCTCCCAGCCGACCATGCCACCAAGGTTTCTTATATATTAAAACTGACGGAAATGTGGAGCTCCCAGCCGACCATGCCACCAAGGTTTCTTATATATTAAAACTGACGGAAATGTGGAGCTCCCAGCCGACCATGCCACCAAGGTTTCTTATATATTAAAACTGACGGAAATGTGGAGCTCCCAGCCGACCATGCCACCAAGGTTTCTTATATATTAAAACTGACGGAAATGTGGAGCTCCCAGCCGACCATGCCACCAAGGTTTCTTATATATTAAAACTGACGGAAATGTGGAGCTCCCAGCCGACCATGCCACCAAGGTTTCTTATATATTAAAACTGACGGAAATGCGGAACTCCTAGCCGACCACGCACATGGAGTTCCTTCTTCAATCTTAGATTGAAAAAAAAAAAGAGAGAATGCCCCTTAGGAGCTCTTTAGATATCAAGATTTCTGACATCTTAGCCTCGTAGTTTTAAATTATCGAATCGAATCAATTAAGAATCAATTCAAATTAGTACGTGCCTTACCACGGACCATAACTGGATGAAAAGAAAAACATATAAAATTATAAAAGATGGTTTATGAACGGATGTGCCAATTTGGATAGATGTCATGCGATCCTACAAATTTCTATGGCATTTTACCTTAAAAGCTTATATCCTATCCTATAAAATTTCAGTAGCATTTCATTTAAAAGCTTACATCAACGCATAAATTTTGATAGCATTTCATTTATAGTTGAATGGCTATGCATTGCAATGAAAATTCTAAAATTATACAATAGTAATACATGTATAAAAAATATACATTCTAGAGAGTAAGAGCATTTGCATCTTCATCTAAGATATGCATGTCATTTAATCACAAAAAATAAAATTTATCGGTCCATCGTCACAATACAAATACATTAGCAAGTCCAGACTTTCGGGCAATTATATTGTTTCATTAGGATACGTCACTATTGTGGAGTAATATTGACAATCATGGGATTATATTACAATGTAAGTTATCTGAAGGACCAAACTACATACTACAGTGAAGCTTCGTATAACTTCGTATAATGTATGCTATACGAAGTTATTACGCCGGCTGTAAAAAAAACATGTGCAAAGATCAAATAAATAGTGCAGTGCAGGAAGGCAAGGGTAAAAGATTGCACCCGCCGCGCCGCACCGACGAGGCGCTGCCTGACAGGACCAAGCAAAACTATGACAGGACCAAGCAAAACCATGGGGGCAAACATTAGGGCATATAGTCGATAAACTACCGAAATTACGGGTGCGGGAAGAGGAGGATGAGAAAGGGCGAGGTCTCACCTTTAATCACCAAGCCCGAATCGCGGATCCGATACGAAGCAAGCAGCCGAGACTTTCCCATCGGACGGCGACGCCGCGACGGCGACGGCGACGGCGAGGTAGCGCGTGATGCGGGCGTAGATCGCTCCGTCGGCTACAGCGAGGCGGGGACTAGGGTTTGGATTTGGATGAGGAGAGGAAGAGGCGTATGCTCTCGCGATATTTGGTACCTCCCTGAGCAGGCCGCAGGCTAGAGAATCAACGGGGTCTCCTTGATAGATTAGCAGGCCGGCCAGGAGGCTCCCAAATGGTGCCTGGTGGGCTGCAATTCCTGCAAAGTGAGGCCTCGGTCCAGCAATTGGCTCGGCTCGGCTCGGCTCGGCTCGGTATTCAGACAAAGGTAAAAAAAATACTAGAGCCCGAGCCAAACCGAAAAAGACCTTCTCATAATCTCTTGTATATTATAAAACTGACGGAAATGTGGAAATCCCTTATATATTAAAACTGACGGAAATGTGGAGCTCCCAGCCGACCATGCCACCAAGGTTTCTTATATATTAAAACTGACGGAAATGTGGAGCTCCCAGCCGACCATGCCACCAAGGTTTCTTATATATTAAAACTGACGGAAATGTGGAGCTCCCAGCCGACCATGCCACCAAGGTTTCTTATATATTAAAACTGACGGAAATGTGGAGCTCCCAGCCGACCATGCCACCAAGGTTTCTTATATATTAAAACTGACGGAAATGTGGAGCTCCCAGCCGACCATGCCACCAAGGTTTCTTATATATTAAAACTGACGGAAATGTGGAGCTCCCAGCCGACCATGCCACCAAGGTTTCTTATATATTAAAACTGACGGAAATGCGGAACTCCTAGCCGACCACGCACATGGAGTTCCTTCTTCAATCTTAGATTGAAAAAAAAAAAGAGAGAATGCCCCTTAGGAGCTCTTTAGATATCAAGATTTCTGACATCTTAGCCTCGTAGTTTTAAATTATCGAATCGAATCAATTAAGAATCAATTCAAATTAGTACGTGCCTTACCACGGACCATAACTGGATGAAAAGAAAAACATATAAAATTATAAAAGATGGTTTATGAACGGATGTGCCAATTTGGATAGATGTCATGCGATCCTACAAATTTCTATGGCATTTTACCTTAAAAGCTTATATCCTATCCTATAAAATTTCAGTAGCATTTCATTTAAAAGCTTACATCAACGCATAAATTTTGATAGCATTTCATTTATAGTTGAATGGCTATGCATTGCAATGAAAATTCTAAAATTATACAATAGTAATACATGTATAAAAAATATACATTCTAGAGAGTAAGAGCATTTGCATCTTCATCTAAGATATGCATGTCATTTAATCACAAAAAATAAAATTTATCGGTCCATCATCACAATACAAATACATTAGCAAGTCCAGACTTTCGGGCAATTATATTGTTTCATTAGGATACGTCACTATTGTGGAGTAATATTGACAATCATGGGATTATATTACAATGTAAGTTATCTGAAGGACCAAACTACATACTACAGTGAAGCTACAACATAGTTAAGTTTAAGATAATACGATACAGAGCACGACAAAAGTCTAGCCTATTCTAGGTAGCATGCCATACAGGTCCAGTTGGGAAGGTGGGGAATGAAGATGAGACACCTTTAATATGATGCTTGTGCTCATCCTTAGTTGGACATGCAATAATTTTTTAATTTTAGCGTTTTCGACATGGTCAAAAAATCTGAAAAAGAAGTCCAAAAAATGCGATTGGACCATAAAACATTGGTTTATTTTCTGCTTTTTTATTTTCACATTGTAAAAAAATGTCACGCAAAAATCTTAGTCTATTTACATTTTTTTTCGTTGTTTTGTCACGTTGTTTTTTTTTTGCGTCGTACAAAATGGAAATGAAAGGAAAGAAATAATAGATTAACTGCGTTACCATAAAATGTTGGTCTATTTTCTAATTTTAGCGTTTTCGACATGTCAAAAAATCTGAGAAAGAAGTCCAAAAAAATGCGATTGGACCATAAAACATCGGTTTATTTTCTTTTTTTATTTTTCACATTGTAAAAAAATGTCACGCTAAAATCTTAGTCTATTTACATTTTTTTTTCATTGTTTTGTCACGTTGGGAAAAAAATCTGGAGGAAACAAAAACGGGATTGGCGAGGCTGGTATTCGAACCAGCACCCTGCCACTGTAGCCTCGCGTTAGTTACCATGTGAGCTACTCCTATGTGTTATGGCTGCCAGGGCTGGAGAAAAAAGGTAGAAGAGGAAAGGGAAAAAATGTGGGAAAAAGGCGTAGGAGTCAGGATTCGAACCGCGACCAGCCGGCTGTTAGGCAGCGCTGCTAACCACTTGAGCAACCAGCCCGCGTTGTTCTTTTTTTAGTGGCAAATATTATTTTATATATAAAGCACAAATGGACTCTCGGATTTAACCCGTCATCGTGATCGGACGGTTGTGGCTGATCGCAGCGACGTGGCGCGTAGAAGGCCCGCAAGGGGGAGCACGTGGCAGCAAACAGGAACCTAAACCCGCTCTTGTACATTTACTAGAGGTGAAAGCGCGCTAACACGCGCTAGGACTAATCTGGGGTATTTGAAGGCGAGTGATTAAAACGGGGAGGGGTGGAGATGGAATCAGGGTATTTAGGTGCAGTATTTAGGCGCAGTGCTTAAGCTGTTTTTTTTTGTGATGGCCAATATTTTGTGCAATTGAGAGATCGAATTAAACGAAAAGGATACGTTTATAGTTGGAAACTAAGCACATCACCTTAACAGAGGAATACGTAGCTGGGCCACTAAGCAAGGACAAGGTTATGTTCATATGTTACAGCAAAAGAGCAACAGAGCCGTTGTTATGTGACATCAAAAGGCTGGCACATTTAGTTGCTGCTAAATAGCCTGTGAGATGGTAAAGGCATTAGGGAGTTTAGCCACCGTTATGTTACGGCAAAAGAGGAGCATCAACAACATCAAAATACCGCAGCTTGCCATGGCATGGCATTCTTTTTTGCAGGATATTTATTCTTCCTCCGAGGCGCTGATGTATGTGTATGTCAACTTCCTGTTAGCGTGTCCTTTCTTGCGTGCTGGCTGATCGCTAGTTATTTTCCTGGTGCAAGCAGCGGTTATGGATGTAAAATGTGTTGCTTATTTCTGCGTGCATGCTACGACAGGAGATAAATTTACCTTGGTTCCTTGTCAGGGTCAGTGCTTTCTCCGGTGTGTGATGCTTCAGGGCACTGTGAAAAAGGAGCATGTTTGCAGTTACTGCATATGTATTTTTGTAAGTGACTAAGAAGTGTATGTTTTCTCTGGAAAAGTGTAATTTGTTTGAAGAAAAAGAGTTCTGTGGGTAAGTATAAAGGTACCTCATCAACAGCATATGCAACGTCTTTGGCTGGCGGTGTAGAATCGGGCAAAGGAGCTACCTTAGATGCGGGCATTTGGCTGGCATAAACAATGCGCACGTATGTAAACCTCGTTGGCTGTGTCTATTTTTAGTGTCATATATACATCATAAATATATTCAGTGGTGTCTATTATATAGAAGATAGTCGCACCTTGAATCTTTGATGGGAACAGCGGTGTCTTGAGTATCTGAGGCCTCAGGGCGCTGTTAATAAAGGTAGTGTTGATGATTATTGGATGTGTAGGTATCTAAGGCGCTGTTAATAAAGGCAGCAATTTCTTCTCTTGTCGGACGGGGAACAGCGGGAGCAGCAGCACCGGCAACAGGAGAGCCTAAGCGACAAAATGACACACACATGAGAACACCTGGAACGGGTTAACATACAGCGAGCAAAAACAGGAAAGAATGAAAATAATAATGAAGAAGATTAAGAACGCATACCTGAATATCTGATAACAGGCAGCAAAGAAGAAGAGGACACAACATCCAGGGCAGCATAACCGACGACTGGCGAAGCGGATCGCCGCAGGCGCGTGTTTCTAGCTGCGGCCTTGGTGCGCAGCACAGCCCGTCTTTTTGCACGGTTAGCACGGCATTGTTCCGGCATTAAGAAGAGGGATGGGAACTCGGTGGTCGACACATAAACGAAAAAGGGTCATCCAAGGAGAACAAAAGAGGCGAGACGAACCATAGGGAGCAGCAACTAATTGGAAAGATCCCTGAGAAGGAAAGCACCTCCTGCGGTAGCAGCGCGAACAGCAGGCAGCAATGTAGGCCGAGCACCATCAGCTACAAAAAAAAGAGGCCGATGACAATAACAGTGAACAAAAGGGAACAAAATACGGGAAGCAATGCGGAAACAGGCAAATCTATGCAAACAGAGGCTCTCTCTCTGTTGGCGGACAACGAATAGCATGCAAATCGTGGGCCGGCCGAGCAAAAAGAAACAACAGTCCGGGAGAAAGCAGAGCACAGGAAGCAAGGAATAGAGGGCCCAACCTGTAAGAGCAAATGCTCCCGGTGCCGGCGATTAGTGTATGCGAAGGACGTACCAGCGCAAGAAGGCACAGAACAGCCGAGGTGCAGCCAGGCCCTCTTGGTATTTCTTTTGGCAAGCAAAGCAGCCCGCCTCTTGGCACGGTTCAGCCGGGCCTCATCCGGCGTAGGAAACAATGATGCTCCTGTAAAAAGGAAATGAAGCTGCAGCATCGAACAGCACATAGGAAGAAGCAAACAGGCAGACCGCACCAGGACGACATAAAGCAACTAAAAACGAACCGGAAGAAGCCGGACGACGCACTATAGAAGGATAGTTAGAGGACGGCATAGCGAACAACGGGCACGAACAGTGGACAAAGGCGACATGCGCGATGAAGAAACAGCGCTGGAAGAAGGAAAAAGAAGTGAATAAAAAAGAACAAGGATGCAAAATGACGAAAAATAAGACCGGAGAAGCCGAGGGAGAAAGAAGGCAGAGCGAGCAGGCAAGAAGTGAACAGAGAATGAACTGGGACACGCGGCAATAGAGAGGCGTGGCAGGCAAGAAGTGGACAGAGAACGAACTGGGACACGCGGCAACAGAGAGGCGTGGCACGCAAAACGAACGGCGGAAGAAGCAAGGTCATCGGAGCAAGGCCATCGGGAGCAACAGAAACAGCGCGGGGAGAGAAGACAGAGGCCAGGCAGGACAGGAGAGTGCGCAGGAGCCGCTGAGATGAAGACACGCCGCCGGGCAAGCAGAACAGACGGACGGCATTTGAAGGAGACGTGGCCTTGCCGCAGGGAAGGAACGACGTGGACATGGCCTGGAACGAAGACTGATACGGGGTATGTAGAATAAGTATAATATAATAATATATATATATATTAATAGATAATAGATAGATAGATAGATAGATAGATGTGTTACTAGCAGGTAGCAACCTTTTAAATGAAGCTTGCGTGCTCATGTGAATATTGTTTAGATACTGCGGTCACTCTGTAGCATGACCCATTAACTTGCTGTCATATCTTTTAGTGTCAGCTAAAAAAGTCGTTTGACCTTGTGATCTTGAATGTTCCATTAGCTTATTTTGGCTTTCAGCTTCTTGCTGGGATGAGGATGAGGTGTAGCAGCAAATCATGCAAATCATTAGTTAGCTTTTGTCTTCGATTGAACCGTTTTCGGTGGCGGATCTATGATTTTATTTAAGCATGGGCAAATAATAACAAAATCAAAATATTTAACTCATTAACAAATTTTTCTATTTTTATAATGACTTATTACATAAATCTCTAATTTATTTCATTATATGTTTAATAATTAGGTGTAGTTCGACATAATAGTGATGGAGGAGTTTTAATAATACAATATAATGTGATGGAGGAAATTTGATAATACAATAAGTATCTATTTATATTTTTATTATATCGTTATGTTTTCGTCATGTGGAACAATTCAAACCATATAAAACTAATATAGAATCATCTATGAAAAATCAATACTTTTATAATTGCAAAAATATCCACCAAGGATCTTTGTATCTTACCTTATTCTATTTTATTTTTTTTACTTATTAATCAAAGATAATACTACACAATAAATATTTATCTCTATATATATTTATATTTCATAGGGTAAAATGAATCAATACTTGTAAGAATCAAGCTCTCATGGGCTTTATTATTTATTTTGGAGATTGATGCACTTAATTCTCAAATGGGAACTCTTGGTTTTCATGGACCCCACAAGCGGTGATTTCCTGGCGTCGACTTCTCTCAAGACTAAGGACTTTATTTTCATATTTCTTCTAAGTTTTTGGGTGAGTTGTTGGCGTAGCTTAGTTGCTTGTGTGAATTCTCTTTCTGGCTGCAGAGTCCCAGGAGCATAGTTGAGTCATTAGTTACCGAAGCTTCCGAAGTCCTTAAGAGGGTTTCAGGTCCGGGCTACCTGTCCTCAAGTTCGTACTTCGTAGCGCCTAACTTTTTCCACCTCTCCAAATATTCTCTCCAGCGCCAAACCTTCTCTTTCAAGCCCTGTGATTTGCCGAAAATCGCCGGTAAGTCACCCTGGGGTAGGACTGTCCTAGCTGAGTGTTAGTTTCTACTGCGCAGTAGAAATAATGCCTCAGGCCGGACTGTCCGGCCCTGTAAGCCGGACTGTCCTGCCCAAGTAGTAAAATTCCTGACTTGCCGGCTGCTAGTTCCAGGAGGCGTCTGCCTTAGTCCGGACTGTCCGGACCCCCTGTCCGGACTGTCCGGCCCATGTAGTGCCCCCTCTGTTTCGAATCGTGTTTTTTACAGGGAGCGCTTGCCTTCGTCCGGACTGTCCGGGGTTTGTCCGGGGTGTTGTCCGGCCTAAGGGTTAAATCTGGATCTGAGACCTACTTTCTAGGGTTTAGAAGTGGGGGAGTATATAAGGGGTTTCCTGGTCGAGGGGGAGGTTTGAGAGAGTCATTTGCAACCCTAGCCACCATCCCCAAGTGTGAGAGCTCTCTCCCATGGTTCCTAGCCCTAGGGTTTCCATGTGCATGTGAGGAGAGTGTTGGTGAGGTGAGTGTTCTCCAGATTTGTGCTCTTTGGGACTTCGTTGCCGGAAGGAGGATCTTCACCAAGCCGTCTTCATCAAGCTTCCATCGATCTCTTGTGCCTCCGTGTGTTGGGGGAAGTCCACCGTGTGTCGGTGGCCGCCGCCGTGCGTTGGTGGTGATGGAGTGAAGTCCATCATGTGTTGGTGGACACCGCCGTGAGTTGGTGGTGTGGATTTGAGGAGCTCACCGCGTGTGGGAGCACTCAAGACCGTGTGCAGGGTTAGGAGCTCACCTCGCCATGTGTCGGTGAAAGAGTTTCCACGAGTGGATTGAGGCGGAAGGCTCGAGAAGGAGCCGGTTCTCGTGTGTCGAGAGCTTGCCTCAACGGGGAGTAGGAGTTCGTCTCCGAACCTCGGGAAAATATCCTTGTGTTTTTTACTTTCCTGCAATTTACTTTCCCGCAAGCTTGTTCCTATATACATGCCTATGATATGTGATGGTTGTCCATTGATTCATGTGATATTCGTCTTTGTGTAGTTGTCGGATTCTCTAGCTAAGTGGTTAACTTTTAATTTGCATAATCGTCAAGAAAAACACAAAAAAATTAAAAGTAGTCCAATTCACCCCCCTCTTGGCCTTCGATCCCTTCAATACTATTATAAAATTTTCACTTTGAAAAAAATTCACTCTTCTGTCTATGACATGTGGGTGCAAAGCATACATTTCATTATTGCATAGGGTGTCATTTTTTGCGAATTAACAACTTTTTAATGGCATGTGTATAATTTTCCTATTTCATATAATGCATTTCTATGTAATATAACTTATAAAAAATATTTTTTTAGAATATTCTGCCATAAGTATGAATATTGACTTTTATTACATATTGCGTCTAGTTTTTTAACTACATCTCATTATGTCATTATTTTTATTTGGATTAATTCATACAATATTGATGTGGTGACGTCTTGCGCTGGTTCGTCTTGGGGTGGGTCCGGATTAAGGCTTACTCCGACCTGACCCAGACCCGGTTCCGTACATTGTGTTACTCGTGAGCCTAGCTCAACCCATTAACCGTATTGATGCATGTATTATTATCACGCCATTACTATATTTGTGTATCTAATTGGATTTTCATGTACATAAGTGACTGGATTTGTGCATTTGATGGGATTTTTATATGCATAATTGCCTTTGGTTGGGATAACATCATGTGAATTTTCTCTGCCTTGGTTCGGGTCAGTGCACTGCCGGTGCACCGGTGGGCCGGGGCGGGTCAAGGTTTTGTACATCCAGGGACCAGTCGGGTCGGGGTAGGGCGGATGTTGAGAATGGGTGGGACGGGTCGGGTCGAGTCGAGGCTTGACCTGGTCCCGCCCCGTCTCATTAAAAACTCTAAACATAAGGTGTGGCAAAATTAGGCAAAGCTAACCTCCAACCAAATAACTCGATATGCGAATACAATGATTATCCGGTCAATCATATGATTACTTTCTTATAATTTCACCATTAGTTCAGTTACTTATTTTTCAAGGCTCATAATTTAGCAGCTATGAAATTGCCAATATGGGAATTAGCCAGCAGGAGGATGGACATGTATATGTGTAATGTGTGGCTTGAGAATTTTTGAGACCATATTTATATTTTGGCTGCGGGTGATGTTAACTAGTCGATTTAGGTGCTGTGCTGGTTTCTTAAAAAAAAACTTCTGCACCATAGCCGTTGCTCAAATTAGAACCTATGCACCGACTGTGCCCGGCTTGAAAAAGCCCGCTCCCACCGAACCGTGCCCAAGCCCATCTCGGCCCAACCAATCGGGCTTCAAAAAGGGACCAAAACCAGCCCAACTACAATTTAGGCGTTGTTTATTTTAACGTTTAATAAAGTTGAGTTTTACTGTAGCAAAAATTAAGAGTTCTAAAAAAATACTCTAATAATTCAAAAAAGCAATTAAAAAATATTTTTACAATATTGATAAGAACTACAAATTACTACAACATGTAAGCTATTGTTGACACAAAAACGAGGGTTTCTGTGAACACACGTGCAGAAGCGTCGATTCAGTGATCGCGTCACAACTCAAACCAAGCGTGCCAATTGATTTGACCTGTAAATCAATAAGGAGAAAATTGTCAGTAATACAGGCCTAATCGGCTTTTCAATTCAGCCAGATCAGGTTATTTGTAATCGGCTATAAACAGTCCGATTACAAGATCTATCGGCTTAAAACCCGATAGAGCGAATAGATTCAAATAAGCATTTAAATATAAATCCTTTGTTTCTTTTTGGTATTTTTGTTAATATCAGTACTAAGCTTTTAAATCGAAATATTATATCAAATCAGAGAAATAGATCGAATAGATTGGTCAGGCCAAGACAGTATTCAAATCCAAGACTAGATATAAATTAACAAATCGGTTTATCAGTTTAAGACTGATTAGTAACACAATACTAATCGGCAAACATCTGGACATGCCAGACCCTAAATAAGGGGTACGCAAGATCGATTTAACGAGACAGTCGCATACATCAGATTCAGG
Organism: Raddia distichophylla; assembly: GCA_005191435.1. Taxonomy (NCBI): domain Eukaryota; kingdom Viridiplantae; phylum Streptophyta; class Magnoliopsida; order Poales; family Poaceae; genus Raddia; species Raddia distichophylla. The sequence continues at coordinate 713,849 of SPJY01025704.1, read as the reverse complement.
AAAAAATATGCAAGACATTTGATAATTGGCATTGCAAGGTAAACACATATTACAGATCGATTAAACCGAGACAATGCAATATGCGAGAACATGTTAAAAATCGGTAAATCCCGAGACAGTCTAACATGGTTTGCATACATGAGATCAAATTGATACAGCCATGCACACGGGTTACAAGGAGAGAATCGATTATCCCATCGAGATAGCTCTACCTGCGAGTTGAAGCCTTTCGACGGAGTCGATCGGGTTCGAGAGAGTTTTGCGTATTGAGTCGTAGATCCTCTTCTATGAGGCCCCTAAAACCTTATTTATAGTGTTTAAAAACCGATACCGATACGACCTATCTTTCCGCGGTCTTTGATCTGATCGTATTTCTTCTTTCTTCAATAAAGCCCAATTCCGATTTAGCCCAATAATTCCGACATATTCGGCCTTCTCTGAATATCTGATTTTCTGCCAAATTTGGGTGTCAACAGCTATATAAAAATAACAAAATTTGATATAGTAAAATTCAACTTAACTTTAAGCTGAAACAAACATGGATGGGCCTAGGCTCGGCCGGCCCGACAAAAACGGACGGGCCGGACGCTGGACCGGGCTGGCCAGGCCTCACTGGCCCATTGTGACCTTGTTCGATGTCCATATTGCCGATGCGGAAGCGTATCCTCTGCCGTCGGCTTTTTTACGGCAGAGGGGCGTAGGAGGCGCTCAGGGCCGTCGGATCTCCATCCATCGGTTTTTATTTCCCACTTACACGCAAATCGAAGCGTTTTTCTCTCTCCTCTCCACTCTCACACGCGACGGCGGAGAATCGCAAAAAATTTATTTTTTAACCTTTTTTAAAAAATTATTTTAATTTTAATCCCCGGGCTGAAGAATTTGCAAATCTAACCCTTTTGGCCGCGCCAAGCCGCCCGGCGCGGCAAATTCATTCTGCCGCGCCAAGAGGGATGGCGCGGCAGAGGTTGCCACGCTGGCGGCCTCGGCGGGCTACCGATAGAATGACAAGTGGGGCGGTCTTGCCGCGCCATCCGGCTTGGCGCGGCAGCATGTACTTGCCGCGCCATCCCACTTGGCGCGGCAGCATGAATTTGCCGCGCCGGGCGGCTTGGCGCGGCCAAAAGGGTTAGATTTGAAAAAACTTTTGACCCGGGGTTAAAAATAAAATATCTATTTCAAAAGGGTTAAAAATAAAACTTTGTTGCGGAGAATCCGATTCCTGCCGATGCCTGATGCTCGTCGGCTCCTCCACGACGCCACCAGGTCGCCGCCTCTGTCCGCCTCGCTCGCTTGTTGCCTCCTCGTCGGCACCGCCTCGCCGCCGTGCGTTGCCTCACCTATGGTAACGCTGCCTCACCTCCTCTCTCTCTCTCTCTCTCTCTCTCTCGCTTGTTGCCTCCTCGTTGGTGCCGCGGCGCCGCCTCGCCGCCGTGCGTTGCCTCACCTATGGTACCGGTGAGGAACCTCCTCTGGATCCCAGATCCATGGTTAAGGGGTGTGCTGTTTGTAGTCTTGTTCTCCTACAAGAAAAGAACTGGGTTAAAGACCCTGCTTGTGAACATGTGAGCTGTAGAGAATGCAATTCCGTGCTATACGTATGTGGAAAGTGCTAGTCGATGAGTAGAATGCCTAGTTGAAACAAGCGTGGGTCTTTCGCATGAGGAATTCACTTCTTTTCCTGGTATTGAGTCATAAAAAGCATTAACTACATTATGGGGAAGAACGCTACTTCAATAAGGCAATTCCTGAATCTAAGAAAGAGAACTCTTAGTTGGACAAGCTAGGATTGAGAAATCTCGCTCGCTCGCTCGCGTTTGGTTTCCCCCCTGTCATGTGATCTCGGATTTGATCCGAATTTGATGGAATAGTTTGTGTGTTTTTTCAATAAATATAATTTAATTTTTTATTTTATTTTGATGATGAACCCCAAAATCTCTTGAGTAATAACTCCGGGGCGTCCCCCCCCCCCCCCCCCCGCCTGGGCGGTGGATCCGCCACTGACCGTTTTCAATATGTTGTGATTGGATATTTCCCAGATAGTAATATAGTATCTATGAGTTATCTAAGTAAACGAGTCTGAGTTTTTGAGATAATGTGACTTCTAGCCTAGAAATTCTATTATCTGTTGTAAAAAGGTAACCTAGGGGAAGACAGGCCAGTGATACCAAACGAGAGAGGTATCATTTGACAAGTTGCCCTTGTAGATTTGTGTCTCGATCATCCTGTATATGGATCTGGTTTGCAATAATAACCAATGTGAACTTAGGCATAACTCAGCAACGATACTTGTCATCTGAATTCAACAAACTGATATATCTTATCCTTATGAGATGAATCTTCCTGATAAGAAATCGTTGTGTTTATGCTTCTTTTTTTGTCAAAAGGGAGAAGATTTCTTAGTTTCCGTTAACAAAAACGGAAACAACATTTACCCATCAGTCTACGATACAAAACTACTTAAACAATTACACTGCATTCTCTTTCTCCAAAGAGAGATGCACACCCTGATCCACTAATACCTGACTTGACTATCCAATATCCATAACAACCATAATGAAGTAGAGTAGCAGAAACACATAGGACTGAACATCACATTCAAGTCGACTATGACACACAGGAAAAAAAGGTATTTGCTTCCTTGATTTACAGTGTCAATTTATCCCAGAACCAGCAGCAACAAGAAATTGTTTGCCATCATGGTTATTTTAATCTGTAAGATTTGTGTGCCCTGTTGTAAAAAAAATCTAATAATATCCATGCTTAGCTGGAGCACCACCCATACACTTGGCTCGAATTCAACCAAAACTTCAATTGAGAAATCCATATCTGTTTACACCTTTACATATCTTCACAAAACATAACAACTGACCTTATGTGTAGTGATTACTTATTTCTTTCAGATACTTGTTGGTTGCTCATGTTATTTTTTTTTTTTACTGTTTCAGGCTGTGCCAGTTAACCCAAAACCATTCTTAAACAACTTAACAGGGAAGCCTGTGATCGTGAAGCTTAAGTGGGGCATGGAGTACAAAGGTATTTTTATTGGTTTTCCTCACTTTTTAGTTCTATCCGTTAATTTCTCTCCAGATATTTCATTCTTGTATGTGTCATCAGTTGTACTAATTTATAAATGGTTTCTTTTCTACTCTAGGATATCTTGTTTCAGTGGACTCCTATATGAATCTACAGGTATATTTCACACTTCAATTAACTAAGATTTTCTTATTTATACCTGTTTTACTTCTACTTTTTTTTCTGTTCTGGCTTGGCTATTCTATCTAGCCGAGCCATTCATTCCTTTTTATGAAAGAAAGATAAGGGGGCAGAACATAGAAAAAAAACAAACGTATTCAATAAACAAGAGGAGAGAGAGAGGGATTCGAACCCTCGATAGTTCCTAGAACTATACCGGTTTTCAAGACCGGAGCTATCAACCACTCAGCCATCTCTCCACAGCCTAATTCCTATTTTATTCCTACAAATAGAACATAACCATATGAAATAGAAACATCTCATACGCAAGTCTTCCTTAGATAAATATCTGTATACTATACACACGGATATAGGATCCGCTATATCCGCGTATGAAATGAGGCTAAAGTCCCTCCCCTCAACCCCATATCCAAATAAAAAAGTGGTAAGTAATGAGTTTTAAAGAGAAGAATCAATGGATTTATGATTAAACCCCTCCTACTTGTATTTTAGTACAATTTTGGTTAAGTGAGGGATCAAATATGTAGTCAACATTTGATGGTAGCTTCGAGGATTAGAAATATGACTATTGCTTTCCAATTAGCTTTTTTTGCATTAATTGCGATTTTCTCAGTGTTGGTAATTAGTGTACCTCTTGTATTTGCTTCTCCTTATGGTTGGTCAAATAATAAAAATGTTGTATTTTCCGGTACATCATTATGGATAGGACTAGTCCTTTTGGTAGCTATTCTGATTTCTCTCATTTCTTAAATTTGCATACATGATGGAGGCAACTGCATTGTTTCGTTATTTCACAGCATTAGTAAAGATTTAGAGCTATTCTCCTTTGAATATGGATGAACAGAAAGAAACTTTGTTACTTACGCCTTCTAGTTTCTACTGTTTGCAGCTTGCTAATGCAGAGGAATACATTGATGGGCAGTTCTCTGGAAATCTGGGGGAGATACTAATAAGGTAATTTATTCATAAGGTTTTTTGTTTATCAAAGAGCAGAAGCAGTATGTGGCCATATGTTTTGGTGTTATTTCACATATAAAGCTCACATGCTCTGTTATGTATGAAGTCGGTATCCTTAATTTTATACAACAATTTGGTAGGGCCTTTATAGTCCTGTGAGCCAACAAGCTGTAGCAGATGTGGCAGTAGCTTATATTCTTGGCAATGTAGCTTTTCTACGTGATGTATTTATTTGTTATCCAGAGAATCAACTTCCAAATGCTCAACTGCGACACCTATTTTGAATTGCTGTTTTCTGATCAATCTACAGATGCAACAACGTTCTGTACCTCCGAGGTGTTCCAGAGGATGCAGAGATAGAAGACGCAGACTGAAGAGTGCATGTGTGGATCGTTCCTAGGTCGAATCATGTTGTTCGCAGCTGACATTTTAAAAAGACGCCTGCTTAGCTCGTCTCCATCGTTGGACAAATGTTAACTGGAGAAGAGTCTTTATTTAATCCTGGTTGATCGACTTACCATGCATAATGGTGTGATGTTTAAAATGTGTTGGCAGTATTTGCGCAATTTGACTTATGTTTGCACGGGGTGCGGTTTATTTGCAGTGTCTTTCTGAATTGCTGACCACCCAAACGTATGATACGTGGCGCGATGTTTACGGTCGATTTAGACTACTACTAACGAAATTCGTACAAACGTAGTATATTTGCTAATATTTGAGCTCAGTGTGGTCGAATTTCGTGCGTTCCTAACGAAGTACAATTTTCATTGGTTCCCAAATCCCAACCTGAAGCCACCTGCTTGGCACCCGCAAATGCGCAACGAACCAGTCACCTACTGCTACTAGGCAACTACCAAGCAACTCTCTGATCTGTTTGTTTTTTTAACAAAAAAAAACTCTGATCTGCTAGCCCATGTGTCACGGGCGGAGTAAAACGGGTTGGATATCGGTCATACTGTATGTAAATACAAATTCTCCCTTTGATTAGGAATCAAATATGGATTAACTCTTCCTTTGATTTGGAGTCGAATCTGGATTAAAAATATTCCATCTAGTTCAACTCTAAATACTAATGTGGGCGGTGTACACTATATGTCAATGTATGCTGAAATACATTTTCCATTATCTAAAAAATTTGGATACTAAGAGGACTTGAGAGTCTATCATGACAAAGTGGACAAGCTAACCGGAGAGCAATTCTCATTTTTCTTGACGCTAAGAGACAAATAAGTTCTATGTGTTTGGTTGTGTGCATCTAGTTGAACCTGTACGAGATAATATAAAATGGGTAGGACGATCTTGTATGGGATGATTGAGGTAGGTTGATAAAAAAAAGGTTTGGTTCCTTAATTAGATGGATCCTACACCGTGTGGTTCAACCAAATTTACTGAGTGAAATGGTGCAACATAGAAGAATAATATTCTTGTATCTCATCATCCCGGGATGGTACATCACCCAACTAAATACATAGATATAACCATATTTTTAGGTTTTTTAGCGACACCTATTTAATTAATCCTCAAATTTAAATTCCATAGATATGCATTCCGCGACGGAGAATCAAGACAGTAAATTAAGAAGGCAGCGCTCTTCATATTTCAAATTTTCAATCCACAGACGCAAGGAACAAGAACCAGCACAAGTATGTTTCTCCGGCGAATCCAACTCGATCTACTCCATGGGAAGAAAAAACTAAACAAATGCGAACTTTTTAGAGACAACTAAGACGAACCAGATTAAGATGCATGCGTTCATGCACGCACGTATGGATGATACCTGCAGTCTGCAGAGCAGATTGGTTAACCTACAAGTGGTACCCTAGCATGCACGCCATTCCCATGGCCACACCAAACCCGGACCACCAACCCATCAACGGCGCCACCGCATGACCATGCGACGGCGCCGGCGCCGCCGCAGCCTGATCGGGAGCGTCGGGACTTGGCACCGCCGCTACCGGCATCGACGCCGGCGCCGGCACCGGCGCTGGGGACGGGGCAGCAGCCATTGGCCTCATCCTCGGCGGCGGCGGCGGCGGCGGCGGCCTCGGCCTGGTGATGACGCCGGGAGGCACGACGAAGTTGCTGATCTGGAGCACCGATATGTTGTACGGCTTCGCGGCCACGGCCCTCGTGAACGTGGCGTTCACCAGCGCGCCGGGCGCTGCTGAGGCGAACACCACCCCGCCGGCGCCGGCGCTGATGGTCAGGAACCCGGCGCGGCGGCGCGCGGCGCCGCTGGCCTGGAAGAGCGTGGTGGCGACGGTGGGGCGGCCGCCGCGCGGCAGCGCCGCCAGCTTCGCCGCGTCGAGGTAGTCGAGTACGACGTGGACGGAGACGAGATCGACGAGCGCCGCCCGCGGCAGCCTGGAGCTCCGGCGGAGCAGCCAGTCCACGGCGGTATTGTCCGGGACGAGCACCGTCACGGCCGAGCGATTGTTCACCTCGCCGGCGACCCGCGTCTTCGTGAGCAGGAAGTTGAACAGGCTGAACTCCGGGAACCGGTCGAGCATCTCCGTCACATTAAAGCCACCGCCGCTGGCCGCCGCGACCGCCGCCGCAGGGAAGAGGAGGAAGAGGAGCACGAGCAGAGAGTGCCTAGGAGCCATATGCTTGCACCTACGTTGCTAGCCTAGTAATAAACGCCTACCTCGTATCAGTAGTTCAAGTGCAGGTGGGCGGCTATAAATGCAAAGATGAGTGTCCACGTGGCAGAAGAAGAGTGACGAGAGGAGGAGGGGTTTAAGGCTGAAGAGTTGGGAGGGGATCGAGACTCTGACCACTTCAAGGGGGGCGGGCGATGCGATGCATATGGTTTGCCTGGAAGCCCATACAACTCTTGGGCCAAGAGCAGAAATGGGCCTGGGCCGAATTTGTGAAGAGTTATTTTTTGGAGACAGACGAGGCCCGAGGCCGGCCGTGAGTTTGTGGAATTTTCGTGACACCTCACAAAACCAGGCATTCGCTACCGATCAGCTTATGTCAACGTCGCCCACTGTTTTCGTTGTAATCTATTTGGCAACATGTCAGGTCGACAAGACGTGCAGTGTGCAAACATATGTAGATATATAGTATAGCTCTACTCCAGTATAATCAATCAATGGCAGGCATGCATGCATGGTCGTGAATATTCATTCACATGCAAATGGGCAATCATGCAGAGACTACACGATAGATATAACAAATGCATATCACTCTTCCAATTATTCTACTGAAGAAATTAACCATGTGTAAACATAGAGCTGCACAGCATAAAATCCAACCGCCATGGAAAACCGCTAATCCTCTGTTTCCCTTTTATCAAAACCATGCATGGAATTATGGAAACCCGCAAAATATATAGGACAAAATTCACTTGGAAAAGACAAATACGGGGCTGAAAACCGGCCGGTCTCACACAAAACTCTTAACTATTTCTCGCAAAACAGATTATTTTTTTTACAAAACTTACAATTCAATGAATATATGTGTGTGCGCGTGTGTGTGTGGCACAATGCAAGGTGAACACACTAGAACACATATATACTGTAACATGTAAGTCGACGTCAAAATAATAATGTGGCACGTTCGTATTGTGCTGGATGAAATGTTTATCTGGATAAAATAACTTGATCAAAACAAAAGCTATTTTTTTAAAAAAAAAATGTCAAACGATTCAAATTCATCGGCACCATTATTATATGAATTTCTACAAACTTTTGACACCAAGAATAATTTAAATGCAAATACTAACAATTGAACGGTTTAAAACCACGGTTCACCAATTAAACATCATAGCAGTCACCAATCACCGGCTAATTAAAACAAATTTCGAGCGGTTAACCATATATGTCTTTTCAAAATATTTTACCCTGTAAAGCCCCATAATGGCACGTTTGGGAGAGTAAAACTGTTAAAATGGCATCTCTGCTTGAGGCGATCGAAAAATGGCAACCGTGCTAACGGGCTGTTCAATAATGGCAACAGTAAAATTAACCCCATTTTTTATAGAAGGAAATTATGGTAGACGCTAAACAAGAACAATGTGAAAACTCATTTTTTTAATTTTATTTTCAAATTCTTAACCCAAATCCGGAATCAATGTCAAAGATTATTACTGAAAACTCAAGTGAGGAGTTCTTGTATTCCTTGAGTAATTACTGTGCTCTTTAGGTAACCTTAAAAATATCTTTTATGGCTTATCACACATTCGGTGATCATTATACTATGATGTTACATATAATGTTCTTGAGTTAATACCCATTAAAACCATTGATCGTACAATTCGGTCACCCTTTTGTTCATTTGTTTTATTTGTGAACTTTCTGCATATCTTACTCTTTACATCCAGGGTTTTGTTGAGAACCAATTTGTCGTTGGGTTAATTAATTGCTCGGGTAGTTGAAGAAGGGATAGCTGTTATAAAGCCTCTGGGTATTATGGTATTCAACATGGGAGGTCGACCAAGACAAGGTGTCTGTGAACGCTTATTTCGACATCATGGATTCCACATTACAAAACTGGCGGAGACTGGGGTTTAGCACACCCTTTCATTGCACGCGGTGCTTTCATCGATTGATACAACGGCGCTTTGATTCCATGCATGTAAAACGAAGCGACGCGCATGACCCACCGAGAAAACAGCGGGTTGCTAATGGTAGTTATGCTATGCGACGATCAATTCTGGATTTCTTTTTTCACCTTATTCGTTGATCATTAGTGGATGAAGAGAGTGGATAGCTCTTTATTATTAGATCATTGTGCTGTCATGGTTTATACGAAAAAGAAGGAAGCTCGCGGCCAACACAACAGTTCAGATGCTCAAATATTGTCTGGGCACTTTTATATTTTTTAATTGACAGCTCTTTATTTTTATATAGAAACTTTTGTAAAGATTTTATTTAGTTTCAATATAAAACAAAACATGTCAATATTTATGACCTCATCACTGATACTATATTACAGCTTCTTCATTGGTCCAGTATTTGCATCTTATGCCATTTTATTATCTAGAATCTATCTGAAAGGATATTTAGCGGTTTGTGTAATCTTTTTATAGTAGCAACAATAGAATTTTTAAAGCTACACATTTTTCCTTCAATTCTAATACAATGCATCTTTTGTGTGTGTGTGTGCGCGCGCGCGCAAAGCTGCAAGCGCCCATAGGCCCCATGTTCATATTATTTATGCCCTTAGATTCATGGCAACAACAGTAACACAAGTCGCATATAGTTAATGCCGATTAGGTAAAGTATAAGCTAATTCTCATATAGCAAGAGAACATCTGTAATTATAAATCAAAGAGAATTAACACTAGGTTACTTTTTCTATCCTTTTATAGTTTCTTGTAACTGCATTCCTTTATCTATGCTCTTTATTTTTGAGAAATGGATAATTTCATTCTTATCAAAATACCATTTTGTAGAAAGGTCCATGGCCAAAAGCCGAATTACAAATGAGTTCACAAAATTGTGAAGGTCCATACACTGGCATCGTCGAAGTGGAAGGACGTCATGCTCTATGTCGCTACCGCCCACATCTCCTCTATCCTCATACACACAGGGAGACGGGAAAGAAGAACAAAATCATGAATAATGGTGGTAGCACAATTACCCGTCATGGCTACCCTTGAGGAATACGAAACCGAGTAGCTATCGTTTCTTTATCTACGCCCTTATAGTTTTTTCTTGTAGGTGGATACCTCCGCACTAAACATTTTTTTGATAAAACATAAATTTCATTGCTTATGCACTTTTTATATTATTTGCTTATATTTTCATTGCCACACTCTCGATCTGAGATGATCTCACATGTAACGATTTTCCTCCAAATCATCCTTTGTGCTTATATATTTTTCTACGAATTATGTTTTCCTTTCATCCCCTTATTGTCCATGGCAGAGCACGGGCATTGTACTAGTGTATGTATACACTTTAAACAACTACTGCTTTCAATTTTCGTGAATTTTGTTGAACTGATCTATTATGTTCAACAGCATATTCATGAGATCAACGTTGCCAACAATCTTCTTGATCAAGAAACAGCAGCTAAGACAATAGATGCTAGGGAAACCTTTACCTCTCCTGTATGTGTACTATAAACAACTACTGCTTTCAATTTTCTTTAATTTTTTGTTGGACTGATCTACTGTGTTCGACAATACATTCATCAGATCATTGTTGCCAGCAAGTTTCCTGCTGAAAAAACATACCGAAGACAACAGATGAGCTTCCTGATCAAGAGATAACAGTGAAGACATCAACTGATGCTGGGACAACCTGTATGACTGTATCCCTCTGGTATGTATCCACTTTATCCTCATTAACCTTGTTAGATATATAGATACTATAAACAACTACTGCTTTCAATTTTCATAAATTTTGTTGGACTGATCTACTAAGTTCGACAATATATTCATCAGAGCAATGTTGCCAGCAAGCTTCTCGATCAAGAAACAACAGGGGAGACAACAACAGATGAGCTTCCTAATCAAGAGATAACAGTGAAGACAGCAACTGATGCTGGGAAAGTGAAGACAGCAGCTGATGCCGGGACATCCTGCATCCCTCTGGTATGTATTCACCTTACCCCCATTAACCTGGTTAGATAGATACTATAAACAACTACTGCTTTCAATTTTCATAAATTTTGTTGGACTGATCTGCTAAGTTCGATAATATATTCATCAGAGCAATGTTGCCACCAAGCTTATTGATCAAGAAACGACAGGGGAAACAGCAACAGATGCTGGGATAACTTGTTCCCCTCCCGTACGTATCCACTTTATCTTAACCAAAACAACAACTGTTTTCAAAACAACTTTCATGTACTGATCGCCCTCCATGTCTCCAATTTAATATTTCATGTAACTTATTTACATTTTTTTACAAATTTGCGGCACTAATATCTTTGAGCTTAAATGGAAGTGCCCCTGTCCTGGCATGGTTTGGAGAGAGTCGAAATCCATATCTCAAGACCGGTCAACCTGACGTGGCTATTACTACCAACAACAACATGGAGTGTCTGCGTTGCAAGCACTATATTAGAATACAACGTACTTTTGGGTAAGACAAGGTATTAGGTAGTTGTACAACTGTATCGGTGTGCATTGGTGGGCTTAGATGGTTCAGCACGGATTAGATGGGTTTTGTTTTTCTTCTGACTTTTTGCAGCAGGTGGGTTGGGTTGTTCCAGTTGGTTTGAACAAGTTAGCTTATTTCGCTTAAAACGAGACTAAGCGACCCGACCAGGGCCGTTCCTAATGTTTTAAGGGCCCTAGGGCGAGACTAAAATATGTCATTTTAAATTTAATTTTATATTTTAATTTCTAATTACTTAATACATTAAATATTTTTGTGTTTAAGAACTATTCTCTTAGCTAGCAAATCATAAATTAATAATGAACTAAACATCTGTAAATGACATGGCTTGATTGAGAGACTCATTATTACAAATGACTACTATATTATAGATTTAATAATATAACAAAATATTTATAGATCTTTTGTATCTAGCCTACTTCTTTTCTCAATCACACGGACCATGTACTTAACCTATCTATACATGGTCATTCACAGACTTATAAAAGATACTCTAAAGCACATCAATTTATAAATGTGTTAACAATATTGGATTATTGCCACATTGTAAAATCTAGTTCATCCGTACGCAAATATCTCCTAAAATATCTATATTCTATGTAGTTCTTAAAATTGTTATAAAAGAATATATCTAATAGTCATTATTCATTGTGTGGATTACTAAAATATCTATGTATAGACATACTTTTTATACAAATAATGCAACCGAATCATGGATGATCAGCTTGTGTCGGTGATAGGACAATCGAGGTATGGAGGGGCGAGACGTGGATGTGTTCGGTCTTTGTCATGCTCCATCTAGATGTTGCTATGGCTAATAACTTGCACACGTACCACTTAGGTGACTCACCATGGCATCGAAAGCACATGGGCCTAGGATCCTAGGAAACGAGAGAATTGTATCAAGATGAAACCTAATAATATTATACCTTGGCTGAAGCGCAACACTGTCCTGCCCTAATGTTGTAGTGACATCGTTACACAAATCAAACTACTCATTGCTCAACTGCTCACAATCGAAAACCACACCTCGATGGTCACTACAATTCAGAAGCCCTCGTCATGTCAATTTATTGTTGATCCTACGAGCCAATAACACCTCGTATTCTTTGGCGAAGCCAAAGCCTTAGGTGGTTAGGCCGCTTTATACAACCATTATATCTATCTTCTTTCTGCTAAGTAATGCATGCCTTTATAGAAAATGAAATGGTAGTGGACTCACTAGCTCACAACGACTAAGTACTATGTTGTTATGACTAATTGGCTAGCGACTAGGCCAATTTAACGGACTATTTTTGGTTGATCTATGAGCTCCCTAGTACTCCCTCCTGTCATAAATATTTGGCGTTGGAGATGCATGGTGGCCAATGTTTAAAACTTGAGTTATGAATACCTTTTAAAATTTTAGATTAGCTACATACAAATAATATGTAGATTCATTTCGAAAAGTACTTCAACAATATTATATTTTTTATGGATTTCATAGATAAACTATAATGATAACTAGTGACTTTGCTTTGTAAACTAAAAAGTGTAAACCATAAATATTTGTTACTAATAGAAGTACTTACTAATACCTACTAACCATATGATCGGGGCCTCCAAAATTGGGGGCCCTTGGCGGTCGCACCAAGTGCCCCCCTATCTGGACCGGCCCTGGACCCGACGCTCGGTTGTGCAGCATGTCACAAGCATCCTTCTCCTTTGTAGAGCTGATCTCAAAAGTTTTTGGCGCTTGAGATGGTCCGATACTCCTTGCTACTCTTCTTAATTTCTATCTGTAATCTGCTCCTCTTAAATGGGATCTTAGCTAGATAGATCTGATGTGTCAAGTTTTGTTTGTAAAAAAGATTGAGAAGATGGTTTACCCGACCCGGATTTTCCACCCATAGCTGCGGTTCCAGGCACATGGATTGTCGTCCGATGGATTTCGAGATTCCTGTCTGTTCTGACCGGCCAACCGCACAGCTGTGGATTTTTTAATCTTTAAAACTCGCCCAGCTCTCTTTTCTTGCTTGAGCACAATAGAAGCTCCTGAAATGCATCATCCATTCAACCTCACAATACTTCTTCCTCCAGATTTCCTCCTCTCTTCTCTCTCCCCATCACAATGGATGCTCCTGTAAACACCAAGCTCAGCGATTAGTGGTTAGATTTTTTTCTTCCTGACCACTTTTGTGAATCTTGTCTAAAATTGGGTTTCTCAATATGCCGCCAATGCTCCCGCACTCCCAGACGAAGTGCATCGTACATTCGTACCCGGTTGTGGATCCAACATTTGTTCATCCCCTTCTCTACTCCACATCGACCTCTCTGTTGTGGTCATCTCCATCACGGTGATTTATGGCTAGTACGAGTCAGCCAGACTAGTGGGAGCTAGGTTAAGATCATGCAAATGTTTGTGTTTGGTTGTCTACATTAGTGGAGCCAGACTCATACGAGCTATTGTTTGGTTGCTTATTTATGTGTCTCCCCATGCCTTGCATGCATCCCAACCTGCATCCCACCAGCCAGGCCCATGGGAAACGATCAAAATCTACGTTTTCCTACAGCCTGACTCAGCGGATGCAATTGCATCTCGGGGAACAAGATCCACCCCTCGTACAGCCAACCAAACAAATGTTCGGTGGCTCGTGCGAGCCAGGCCACCCTAGATGCAGGCAACCAAACACACCATTAGCCGGTCCTCCGCGTTCCTCTTGCCCCAGTCTCCAACCGCTGGACCCAGGGAGCGAGCGCCTTAGGACAGTTCATCACCTCATCTAGTACTACTACTACCCATCCTCAATACGCTCAGAGGACAATGGATTTGATTGGGTTCGTTCAGGTTCTGTGATTTGATTTCTTTGCGATTTGATGCCATTCTCATTGAGATTTGGTTCTTCTTGCCAGTTTTTTTAAGACTATGTATCATGAACATCGTGTTTTCCCCTTTTACTTCAAGCGATCCCCTCTTGGCTGTATATCCGAATCAGTTGGGGGACTGATTTTCTTTTTCAACAGTGTCATGATCCCATCTCAAAATAATATAACTCAAGTTGGTGGCCGAGCACTTGCAATCAAGAATCCCTTCAGCGTCAACGTTGATCATTTGAGTTAAGTCTCTGATGCAGTGGGTTAGTTCCAATCAAGGTGCAAAGATATCATATGTCATACCAAGCCCAAACTTCATCACCTATCTCACCAACAGTGGTGATGTGGAGAAGTTGGTTCCCACCAGGCGTTCGCCGGGCCTTCAAGAAGGTGTGAAGCAAGCAACGCCTTCTCGCTCTCAGGGCAGCGAATCAACTCGAGCTTGCGAGTGATTACCCTCAGCCAATCTTCAGCTTCCATTGGCTCGGTGGTTTGGGAGAACCGAGGAGGGTCAGTCCTCATGAATGCAACAAGGTGATTTCGGTCTTGACTACGACGATTAGCAATTTGGTTGTTGAGCACCTGGCACACAATCTAGTATGCTTCTTTGTGGGGTAACGCGGTGAAAATTGCCAACAATCCGGTCCAACATTCGCGCACGAAGCATATTGACGTCCGTCATTACTTCCTTCAGGATCACGTGATGAAGGGCGACATTGTGTTGGATCATGTGCGAACGGAGGATCAGTTTGCCGACATTTTCACTAAGCCACTCGACGAGGCACGCTTTTGCAAGCTAAGAAATGAACTTAACATACTAGATAATATTGCATGAGACGTGAGTTGAGACAGTCCATGTGCTTTGCTTGTTATACTTGCTCTACATCATGCCCTAGTGTGAAATTTATGTGATCTTGATAGCAATCTCATGTGTTTACTGTCGCTCGTTCAATATGTGCTTTAATTCAAATCCATATGAAAATTGAACCCTTGAGCATGTGCTAGGTTGCCAAAGCCCTTGGTTTCTTTTTGTTGCTTGACTCTATTTGAATGAACTTGTGCATCTAGTTTTAGGGATGCTATCTACCTGTCACTTGTCTTATGCCTTGACTAGAATTGAGCAATCTTTGACAAATGCTGAGCAAAATTGAAAACATGGCGAGAGGGCGTTGCTGTCGGACGCCTGGTCGGTGTGCGTGGCGCCCGCCGATTGGCCAAGGAGCGCTGCCGCGCGGGACAGAATCTGTGCACCATCTGCAGGCGCCAATCCTGAAGACGATGAGGTTGGTGAATCCATCGCGGGTTCAGCGCATGGATTAGTTTCATCTGCTGTTTCATAGGACTGCTACATATCTTCAGAGAAATTATTAGTGTCCGAATCATTAGCCAATGGACCAGCTAAAAATTCATCCCTAGTCCTAGGATGAAGCAAAGTGGGAGGAAGGAGTAGAATTTCAGATCTCAACCGCGCTCCAGCATTGGGGTGTAATTTGGAAAAGGGGAAAATATTTTCACCAAAGACTACATCCCTGGATATATAGATGCGACCTGTGGAGACATATAAACATTTAAACCCCTTGTGCATATTGCTGTAGCCAAGGAATACACTCTCCTTTGAGCGAAATGCGAGCTTGCGACTATTGTAAGGATGTAAATTAATCATAGAAAACAACAAAAAAAACACACATGCCAAGCAGTCAACAAAGTAAAAAAATAACATAGACTAACTGGAAAAATAGTCACCTGTCTAAAACAAAAAAAAAATAGGTGACTGCTATTTAGCAAAACCAATATTTAAAAGTGTACTAGCTAGGCTTTGTCCTTCACATGACGTAGAGACTGGGATATAAAATCCATTATCTCAAAAAAGGCTACATATCCCCACTTAATTATATGCTAAAATAAATCATATTCTTTTTTAAAAAAACTATAGGTTTTGTCTTAGAGATTGTAGCAGCTTCTAACACTATAAACACTACGGGGAAAAACACTGAGCTAGCTAGAATTAGAGGCCAGCAGACACTACGGGAAAAAAAAAAAACCCCTCCGAGCTAGATTTTTTGGAACGAGTTGGCAAGGATCATATATAGGAAGTGAAACAAAATGTTACAAAAGAATATGTATAATTAGCACGCGCGGTGTTTGGAAAAGAAGCCCGCAAGAAGCAAAATCAATGAGGGCTAAATTATAAAGCATGTTCTCTCCACGCAAAACATCCATCAAGCAGTCTTTCGTGATACCGATCTTAAGAATTATGGATGCTCTTTACCTAGCTTAGATGCAAAACATGCATGTTAGTTCATAGGGATTTCCCGTCTATCATATCATCATCATCAACTGATACATGGGCTATATATCTCTCCATTGGATGCAGAAGTAGCTCAGTATTACTTACATTTATATCTAGTTCCTAAAAAAGAACTGAAAGATGATATTCATATCTCTTAACACAATATAGCTGGAAAAAATTAACAACATAAAATTTTACTTTCTGAGTAAACACTATGTTTTGATATTTTTATGAATAAATTAATGTGTCATCAATAAAGTGCATATATAGGCTGTCAGCCAACATTTTCACTAAAATATCGATCATAAAAATAAAAAAAGTAAATTGAAAGTATTGTGCAAATTGATTTATTTGGCAATATTTACATAGCTTAAATAAAAACAAAATTTCATAAATGGCACAAACAACAATATCCAAACAAGTGCGATGGCTCCAAGGCAAGAGATCGGTACGTTGCTGATGGCACACGCGCAATAATTAGAAGCTTCTCCCGTGGCATATAAAAAAATGTCCCCGAAGAAAAAGCTAGACCCATACCTGCACAAGTAAGCTTCTGAGGGATTTCCGATTTCCGAAGCAGATCTATACATACACGCGCACGCAGTGTACCGCTGACAAGAGCCATCTGAAAAACAATTCGCATGCATATATATGCAGGACATGTATGTCACCCATCACTTTAACGCTGCTTGTCGTTCAGCCCCTGGGCAGCTGCAAAATCTAAATATTTGCCGACCGTCAGAAACTAAAGCATACGTGGATAGCCAGGCAGTCACGAACTCAGGATTAAGATCTGACGCAGGAGCGTATGCATGCATGCATGCTTGCAAGATATGATCAAAACATGCATGCACACGTGTCCATGCATATGTAAATCTAAATATATGTTCCCTGCTGCCCCTTCTTGTTTCCCAGCACCATCGCATGCAATATTGCAATATGCAGTCACTGACCGTGACCGGCCATCGGCCATCACCCTAGCACTACTTCAAGTCCACTGTCCAGCTGCCTCAGATGCCTGGAGACCCCAGAACACCTCTTCCTCGAGTGCCCCTTTTCCTCCCACATTTGGGATCTCCTGGCTTCCAGGCTCAACGCCCCATGCCTGCTTCGCTCTGCGTGGACCCACACTGATGATCTCAATGCCTGGTGGACCAAGGACATCCTGCAATCCAACCTAGCCCCGGGTCTACGATCGGTCGTGCTAGCAACCCTTCGGCATCTCTGGCTTGAAAGGAACAATCGCATCTTCAAATCAAAGGAGCTACCGCCAATGATATTCTTCGATTTGCTCCTGGAGGTCCTGCGCCTTTGGATGGCGGCAGGCGCCCGTTTTGTAATAAGTTAACTCAATTGTAGCGCGCGTCCGGGGGGAATGCGCCTAAACCTCCCCCTAAATTTTGTCCTTGTAACTTTTCTTTTGAATTAATTCAAGTCAGTTCTCCTGCCTTTTTCTCAAAAAAAAAAAAGTCCACTGTCCAGATCATCCACTGGCCGGTTTCGATCCTCTAACGTACGTTCCCAAGACTCCAAGAGAGGAGAAGTATACTACTCTAAGAGAGGTGACATTGTTAATTAGGTAATGCTGAAATATGCACGTTATTTCCCCCAAGAAGAATAGTATAGTATGGTTCAGTTTTCAGTAACGAGCGCGCGCGCTCTACGTACGCACGCCTGTGGTAGCATGCATGCCGGCCTTGTATATTCGATGTTGTTTTGTCTTAGTCCTAGTCCTTTTGCATCGATTTTGAGTGTTCCTTTTTCGTCATCAAGATATACTTACTTGACAACTATGGTCATTTGACTAGTTATGCTTGCTAAAGTATATACGTATAATAATACTAGGTAAAAGTATAGTAGCCTCCAGTTTGTGAAAACCGTTCACGATGATTTTGATTTTTCACCGAAGTGAGGCGTTCCATTCTATATTTTTTTGCATAAAGTTTTTCACAATCCAAACTGGATCGTATGTTTTAGTCCCCGATAAATAAATGAGCTCATAAAAATTACCCTCGTGTTTTAGGCCATTTAACATAAGTTCTAGGTTGCTCTAAAAAAATTATTAAGTTGTAGGATTTTCTTGCATTCTCAGTAGAATGGAAACAAGAGAAAATTATATCAACATTAAAAAGTTGATGAAAATTTATGTGAGCTCAAAAAACTATAAAGAACTCAAATTAATATAAAATTTATTTTCTATTTCATCAAACACTTTTATGCAAAATCTATACCAAGGACATGCCTAAAGTGGTTTAAGCTTAATTTTTTAAAATATTGCCATTTCAAGTCTAGCTTTTTTATTATTATCGTGGTGTCACCTCTAAAAACTCTTAAAAATAACATAAACGAATCAAACCAGCTTCAACAAGCAGATTCAACAATTTTTCAAAATCGAGCTACACATTCAGCTCGCTTCAGCTCAGTCATGTTATTCATTGAACTCAACCACCACTCTGAACATGCTCCAAACATGTTCTACTTTGGTTAAAACTCTCTTAACTAGGAGTGACGATACTCCCCTCGACTAATACCCCTAACCAATACCTGTCTATACTCAACAATACCCCAAACCGATATCCCTGATACAACTGATAGGCGATAGTACCCCAACCCGATACCCCTTGATACTCCTAATCTCAATCCGATACCTCGAGACTCGATGATACCCCCAAAAATTAACATTGATACCCTCTTATGGATACCTCTTGATACTCAATGATACATTCAATACTAGACGATACAATGATACTAGACGATATACCCAACCCAATATCTCAAATACTCAACTTGATAACATTGATACTCAAAATGATACATGACAATACCCTCAACCTGATACTAAAAGAATCTAATAGGCATAGGGGGTGAATAGGCAATTTTAAATTTCTTTGTTAAGTGGAGAAATTAGTCAAATTTAAACAACAAAGACAACTAGCAATAAATGCTACCACAACCGACAAACAACAACAATAAGGGTAAATGCATAAATTAAATTACGGAAAGCAAAGGAGGCAAGAGCAATTTTTTTCCATGGTTCAGAACTAAACTCCTACTCCATGTTGACGCAAATCCTTGATCACAAGGACCAACTCCCACTCGATCCTACCACCTCATCTCTACTCGGGTAGTCTTTCGCGGCTCCGACAAGGTGGACTCTGAAACCTTGTACACTGACTTGCAGGCTTCCACAAACGCTAGGCAAGCTCCTCAATCCCACATCTCCAAATTGTCTAGAGGATGAAATCCCGAAGAGTAATAAGCCCCAAGTGTACGTCTTGATCGCGTCGAATCAAGAGCTTCACACAATGCACAACCAACTAGGGAAGAGAGACACCTGGATGATGGACTCTAAGCTCTAGTGCTCTTAATAGCTATGGGGTGTGTATCTCTCATTCTATGAATGCTGAAAACCTCACCTAGATGGCCTACACAGCTCCTTAAATAGCCTACACCTCAAAAACTAGCCGTTGAGAGGGAGAATCTCGCTGAAACTAGTCGTTGGAGGTCCACCGGATTTAGTCCAGTTAACCAAAATGCCCTAGGTTCGATCACAAGCGGACCCTAGGACCTTTCCCACAACACACGACACTATTGGACTCAGTCCAATGGCAACCGGATGGTCTGATAGACACTGAAGTGCGCCAGTTTGGAGTGATTAGACTTTCCACAGAGTCGAGTCCACTAGACACATGGCACTTGACCCACCGGACAAAGTGTAGTGACCACTGGATATAGTCTGGTGGGACATAGAACCGAACACACCCTAAACCCTAAGACACACCGCTCCATCGGACACAGTCTAGTGTCCACTGGACACAATCCCGTGGATCACAAAGGGCAGCAAACAAGCTCAAACAAGCTCTACAACCTATGACAACTTCGCACACTCTCTTCAGACCTACTCTAAGGCTAAGAAACACAATCAAGATTAGTGTGCATCATGAAAGCTTGAGATCCGACATGACCACCTACACCTTGGACCCCCTTGATAGAACGATCAAACGAAAATCCGCCAACCCTAAAGCTACTCCGACGATCCCTCTCAATGCCCGGGTCATAGCTTTGCCTTCACGAGTCCAACTTTCCTTAATGTCATCATCATCACTAGGGTTTCAAGAAAAAACATGAACATCATTGTGAACCTTGATCACTTTCACATTGCCATCAATACCAAAACCACAATCATCAACAAATAGGACATGAGATGCTTACAGATACCCTCGATACTCGACTATACCCTTGATACTCAAATTGATACACGACAAATACCTCAAATACTCAACCCCATATTTCTAACTCGATACCTCTGTTACTCGACCTGATATACAATGACACCCCGGTGCCGGTGGGGTGTGAGAGCTCTCGCGTGTGAGAGCACTCGCTTCCTTGTGAAGGTTTGGAGCTCGCCTATCATGTGTTGGTGAAGAGCTACCACTAGTGGATTGAGGGCTAGGGACGAGTGAGTCCCGACTTCTCTGTGTGAGAAGTTTCCTCAACGGAGACGTAGGTGTTCATGTGTTGAGCACCGAACTTCGGTAAAAAGATCGGTTTGCGCCCCTCTGTCTCATTTACTTACCGCACCGTGATATCCACTGCCTGCGAGTGCCATCGTGCCTCCTACACTTGTGCATCGATTGCTTCCGCTAACTAAACTTGTGTAGGAATAAACGCGTTAGTTGTGTGACTTAACTTGCCTAAGTGACTAAGTGCAACAAAAGTAAAATTTATAATAGTCCGATTCACCCCCCCTCTCGGCCTTAGGATCCTTACAGCCCCCCTGCCTTTTCTTCTTCTTCTTCGCCGGCCACTTTGGCTGCCGTCACGCCACGCTTGGGCCTCTCGGCGGCGCGTGCGTCCGCCGTCGCCTCGTGAGATCGCGAGCGAGGCCGATGGGAGTCGGCGTCGCTGTTGGGACACTTGTCACCGCCGCGGCGACACTCGCTGGAGGTCGTGTGCTCGCGTCACGTGGGCTGTGGCTGCCGGAGCCTCCTCGCTGCTGCGGCCGGCGTCAAGCAGCGCGACCATCGTGGTCCTTGGTGTACCAGTCGCCGACGAGCACCATGTGGTCATCGGCCGGCGGGTCGAAGGGCACGGGGATGAGCAGCCGGCTGACGACGCTGATCGCACCGTAGCCGCCGCCGGCGCGCTGCATGCCGATGGAGGGAAAGTAGAAGCTGCCGATCTGGTCCTTGGGCTGCCAGTGGTACGTCCAGTTCTGCCCGGGCGCGACGGGGCACTGCGTCCCTGTGCAGATGATGCTGCCGCCGGCACCGGACATACGCCGCGCCCGGGCCGAGCTCCGTGGCGATGGCGCGGCCGAGGTCGACGTCAGCAAGAATGACCTTGGTCACGGGAGAGATAATTAGATCGGATTACCCACTAATCCTCAACTAATTACCCAACCGTCACTCATTACAAATTTTTTATTTTCCTAAATGCCCTTTTATGATCGACGGTCCACGTCGAGGTACCTCTAGCTACCTCGCAAACACCGTAGCAAGCCTCATATAATATAACCCTGCAATAAAGGATAGATCCATGCCATGTACGACCAATTGATACTCCTCTAGTTATGCATACACAGTAAGACCGCGTGCATGCCAGAATGTGCACACATCAGAAGCTAAACACATGGGTAGTGGCTGAGCACGCGAAAATTAAGCCAGAGCACAGAATACGCAGCAGGAGGACGCATGCGTATGGTGAGAACACGCGACGCAGGAAGATGTGTGCATCGTGTTTTTTGGATCGCCTATCTACACTGTTTGTACATGATCGGAACGATATGCCATCATCTGGTTGCCCCCTTTACAGAATGGACGACAATTTTTGACCGAAGTGAGGTGTGTTCAATCCACATTTTTGCATAAAGTTTTCTCTCAATCCAAATTAGATTGTATATTTAGTCCCTGATAAATTTATGAGCTCATAAAAATTACACACATAATTTAGGCCATTTAACAAAATTTCTAGGATATTCTTGCATTTTCAGTGGTACGGAAGGAAGAGAAAATTATATCAACATTACAAAATCTGAGAAAAATTTATATGAGCTAATAAAACTATAAATAACCCAAATATACAATTTATTTTCTATTTCATCAAACACTTTTATGCAAAATATAGACCGAAGACATGTTCGAAGTGGCTTACACTTAATTGAAAAAATAATTTGGCTTTTGACATTTTTATTATCATGAAGCCACCTCTATAAACTCTTAAAAATAACATAAACAAAAAAACTAGCTTCAAGAAACAAATTTAACAATCTCAAAGTTCGACTTAATATTCAGCTCGTTACAACTCAGTCAACTTATTTAGCCATATATTCTACTTTGGTTAGAACCCTCTTAACCTTGTTAAAGGATCACTGGTGAACCGTTCAGGAACAAAAAAATAGACCTTTTCATTCACAACAAAACGTGGGGAATAATTATTCCTATGCACGCGGACGTGTCACTCAAAATTATCGAGAAACATTAATCGGTTCCACTAGCTAGCGTGGAATTTAGGTATTATCCATGTCATTCTGAAAAAAAAAACTAAGCTTCAATATGTTATACTTCAACGTACTAAAAAAATCTTTGTTAAAATCTTCGGGTGTGTTTGGCAGCATAGTTTGAAAAAAATATATATAGTCTTGTAATACATAGAGTTTTCAAACATGTGTAACTATGGTTTCAACAAACTCCATTTAAATGTAATGGTCATTGAAACGATAACATGGTTGCATGGTTTTGAGGATTCAAGCTTGGCGAAAATAGAACGTAGGCAAAGAGCCAACCATTAGTAAAAAATGGCTAGGCTTTGGAATTACAAATGCTTAAAGAATACCACAGCCTTATGCTAAACAATGGTTTTAAAAGCAAGTTTTTATTAATTACCCCATGGTAAGATCACAAGATATAGTATTGCGCCTGTGTACCATCTAAATTGTGTGTTACCAAATATAAGATATAATTTGAATAATCTTTGCTATATTAATGAGGCGTTTTCTCATATACCATACTTATTCTTTTCAATCATCTACATTTTTTATTAATACACACAAAGTATTATCTCCCATCTTTCTAAGACAATTTGCAAGTCATTTTCTTTCACTCATATTTCTTAAAATTATCACCATCTAAATCCCTGTGCCAAATCAAAATACGTCCTAGAGAGCATGTCAGTGGTCTCTACGCCATGTCTAAGATGTGTCATATCAGATTTGTGGTGAGGTGGAGGAAAGAAATGAGATGATGTCTTTTCACGAATAGTCAACTTTCACAAAAAAAAAAAGACAACTATAAACACAATTAATATGTAATTTTGTTAGAGACAACTGGATAACCATTGTACATGGCATGTTGCTAAAGTCATTAGCTGTCCCTAGGTGACATAGCATATTGTTAGAGACATCAACTGTCCCAACCATTGTACAAGCTCTTAGGGCACCTCCAGTGGTTGTAGATACTCAGTTGCTAGCTATAGTGATATCCACCTCAACTATAGAAAGTATAAAGACCATTCCTCGAACCATCTATCTTTAACACAAAATTCAAAGATAACATGAGTCCCATAGCTCAATGAGAGCAAGTGCTCCTTATAGGCTAGCTTTTCATGAAGAGTTAGTTTATAAGTTTTCTCACCCTCTCTCCTCGGGCTAGGCAAATGAATGACGTGTCCCTCTTATAGCTAGCTGACTGTACCCTACTGGAGGTGCCCTTAGGACAGCTCCAACAAGGACGTCTCAACTAACTACAAGGATTCCAGCTCTGCTTTTGCTTATGTGGGAGAGAAAAGGGCATAAGAGAGGCGGTTAGCTGCAATTAAGATTTAAGACTGGTTTACATATAACTGATTTTAAGATGAAGCATCGACACTACTATATATGATCCATATTAACTTTAGAGACAATGATAGAGCTAGCATATTAGAGTACTATTTATATATGGATGACATGGATTGTCTATTTGTTATTTATATACGGATAACACACAGATATAAATGGCCAAACGTGCCGCACAGCACGGCACGGCCCAGGCACGCCATGGCACGGCACGGTTAGGCACGGCACTATCAGGCATGACTAACGAACCGTGCCGTGCCGGCACGACACTAGTGCCGGCCACGCGGCCTAGGCACGGCACTACAAGAGCTTAGCCGTGCCGTGCCGTGCCGGCACGACAGCACGGGCGGCCCATCGTGCCCGTGCCAGCCCAGGCACGAAAAATGATCAACAGCTCAAAATGCAAGTCTCAAGTTCCAGATTTCAAATATAATGTCTAAAATTTCAAAATGGCTCACTAAAACTGATAAAAACATATCATATCATATGTTCATAACATACCAAAACAGATCATAAGGCATAACTTAAGCTCATATCAGAGTATCAGACTCAGACCACCAAAACAGACCAAAAACACATAGTTCAAGCTTCAAAATAGATAAATGGTTGAGCTGTTGTGCAATGGTTGCCTCATTAAAAACCTATCTAGATAAAAACTCACACCTCGTGAGAAAACCCTGGATAGGAAAAGAGTATAGCCCAGCTCCAAATGTCCAACTATAATTACAGTCCATACAGGCATACAGATCATTACAAAAGATTACAATCAGAGCATCAGCCTGTCAGCCATCAGGCAGCCTCAGTAGGTTCATCAAGATAAAGATTAGAGAAAACATCTTCAAGTTCTTTGTCATCCAAGTTGTGTTGAGCCCTTGCTTCCCCTTGCTCCCAATCCTTGATGCAGGCCTGCATCTTCACCATATCAGATGTCAAACGACGTCGCCGCTCCTCAATGATCCTGCCAGTTAGACTAAATGCACTTTCTGATGATATAGTAGAAACAGGCACAGTCAAAATATCTTTAGCCAAGATAGAAAGAATAGGGTATGTAAGTTTGTGCTCATGCCACCATGTCAAAAGATTGAAATCATTATCATACTTCTGGACAGTGTCACTGTCTAAGTATTATGACAATTCAGAACCAACCCTAAGAGATGTTGCACCAGTGCTTGCTGCTTGTAGCAAGGCACTTGCAGATGTTCTTCTAGGAAGATTAAGAGAAGCAGTGGAGGGAGAACCAACTGAACCAACAGGACCAGGTCCTGAAGCAACAGGATCATCATCACCATATATCATATCCCAATTAGTCCTTTTTCTTACCAGTTTTGGATGGATCTGAAGGCCTCTGCAATCTCACTGCACCAAACTTGGTGTCATAGTTGTTAAAGATTTCAGAAAGTTGTGCTCTCACATAAGTTAAGTATGCAGAATAATTAGATTGTGTAAGATTAGACAAAATAGAGAGCACTATATTGAAAACCCTCAATTTAGCTCTAGGATCTAGAATGAATGCAAAGGAATATAGAAGTGGTATGTCCCTTCAATACTTAAGGAACTTAGTTTTCATAGGGACCACCACACTTCTAAGTATTTGATCATTCTCATAAGTGTTTAGATCGATGTTTGGCAATCTGAATAATATGATTCAGCATTAGTGGAGAAGTTGGATAGTAGACATCAGACAGTACACATGTTGAATCATAAAACAGTTTAAGGAATACCAATATTTTTCATCAACATACCAATGTGCATCAGTCAAAAGCAAAGCATTATCACCTTCACCCCTAGGGTAGTGTGCATGTCTGGATGAACACATCAAATGTGTTCTTGTAACGTACCAGGTGCTTAAGCATAAGGTAGGTAGAGTTCCACCTCACATCCATATCCAAACCAAACTTACGAGGACGTTCCGACATAGCAATGCAGTAACTTTTATATAAAGCAATGCGCTGGTTAGAAGAGTTTAAAAAAGAATTGCAGTTCTAAATGCCTCAAGATAAGGCTTGAGCCTCTTCAAACTAGACTTGACAATAAGGTTAATTATATGGCAAGCATATCTTTGATGCAAGAACATGTCACCAACATAACTAGACAGTAAAGGTGTGAGTAATGACATAGCAGTTGTATTAGAAGATGCATTGTCCAAAGTGATAGAAAAGGTCTTATCAGCTAGACCAAACTCATCTACCACACAATGCACATGCTCAGCAATGTTCTGACCACTGTGAGAGACACCAATAAGCCTTAAACCTATGATCCTCTTCTCTAATTTCCATGTAGAATTAACATAATGAACTACCACACTAAGGTAATCTTCTTTAGCATTGCTAGACCAGATATCAGATGTAATAGCAACAGAAGTAACACTGGTTTTAAAAGTTTCCACAAGTTTAGCACATTGCTCATTGAAATACTTAGCAATATCTCTAGTTGTGGTTTGTCTAGAGACAGTAGCAAATCTAGGGTTATGGGATTTCTTAATGTACTCCTCAAATGCAGGATGCTCAGCAAAACAGATGGGAAGATCAAACCTAGAAATCAACCTACACATCTCAGAACGTGCAACATCAGCATTGTACTCCCAAAATTTTTGTGTACCATCAGCATTGTACTGGAGCAGGGTCTGAGACATGGTTGATTTACCATGTTTTTCATGCATGCAAGTCTATGCCGTGACAGATGCCTAGTACCACCCGTTGACCTAGCAGAAAGTAAGCCTTTGCAGAGGAGGCACTTAGCTTGAACTCTTACCTTCTAACCATCAGTTACCTTGAAGATCCTCAAAATTGTTCCATACACCAGAGGTGGAAGTTCGCTCCCTTGCTTTCCCCTTCCCCTTGCCACCACCACTGGCGCAAGTGCTTGCAGCCTGGGATCTCGTCCCGGCACCCTCCTCGCCAGCCTTGCTGCCACCATCGCCAATCTCGATTGGGTCAGCCTCGCCACCCAACAGGGCTTCCCGGTCCTCACCCAGGTCTTCCTCGTCATCTCCGCGCATCCCCATCATCCGGAGGTCCTCGTTGACCGTGTGTCCGTTGTCGTCGTCGTCCATCGCTGGCTCTCCGGTTCCTTCAACGGCTTAGGGTTAGGCCTAAACCGGAGCACCGAAGTCGCCGGCGAGGTCAATGACGGACGGATCCGGCCGTCTGGTTCCTCAACGGATCTAGGAGCAAAGAAGCAAAGAAGAAGAAGAACCTAAGCACCAGATCTAGCCATCTAGGAGGTCGAGGATGAACTGATGAAGAGATCAAGGCTTACCTCACGATTTCGCGAATCCGGAGCACCAGATCGGCCGTAGAGGTCGAGGATGAACGGATCTAGGACTAGGAGATGACGAATCGCCACAAGGGAACAGGGAAGGGGATGGATCTGAGCTCCAGTGGCGTGCCGTGGCGGCGAGGCGGTGCGCCAGTGGTGGCGAGGCGGTGCGCCAGTGGTGGCAATGCGGCGTGGCGCCGTCACGCTGTGGCAGAGAGCCGTGGCGGCGACGACGACGTGCAGCAGGAGGGGAGAAAGACGAGAGCGAGACGGCGGCGAGGCGAGGCTGCGAGTGTTTCGTCTCTGAGGGAGTGAGGGACTGAGGTTTGAGGGGAAGGGAAGGGGCGCGGCTAGGGTTAGCCGGTTAGGTGAGACCGTGAGAGTGTGGGAGGGTAGCAGCGCCCGGCGGGGTTTTATATGCCCCCCCTAACGGGCCGCATCGTGCCTGGCGTTTAAACGGGCCGTGCTCGTGCTGGCCCAGTGGGCCAAGGTGGCGGCCCAGGCACGGCATGGGACATCGTGCGGTGCCGACACGGGCACTACGGCTATCGTGCCGTGCCGTGTCGTGCCTGGGCACTACGGGCCGTGCCGTGCCTAGTGCCGGCCCGTTTTGCACGGCCCATTTAGCCAACTATACACACAGACGCCCCTATACTATTTATCCACGGAAGGAGTAGATTCTTACTCTTTCATCTCACCGGTAAAAGATCTATCCGTCAAATGCGCTATGTATGAATGAACCACTCGCAACTCGCAAGCGAGAGCAATACTGCTACAGCAAGTACTTCAGATCATGTCCAATTTAATGAGTATAAAGTACTCCTGCGCGCGTCCTACCACACTACTCCAGGGCTTGGCGTAGAGAGCAAACAAAAAGCTAGCTAGGGCTGCATGCGAGGGAACAGCGGCCTCCATTTCGGTCAAGGAGACCGCCCATAAGACCCCATGAAACGCCTCCACGTTGTCGACCATTACTACTCACATCTCCCATCTTTGGATTCTCAAGACGAGCCTAGGCTTAAACAAATCCACCTTTGCTCCTATCCCTGAATCACTCTCGTTAATTAATCCAACTCTCCTTGGCTCTTGTGCTCTCTCCCCCCTCTCTCCCCTCTAATTTTTTGGACGCATTCCAGCCAAGCTATAGATGTACATTCTCAAATGTGCAAGCAAGCCGGCCGCGTGTGTGTGCAGGCAGTGCAGCACATTCAGCTAGCTTCTCTATATATACCACACTTAACTATTCTCCCATTCCTCTCCTAAGCACAGCACAGGTCTACATCAATAGCTGTAGCTCACATTCCTTGCACCCTCTCATACTCATAGGCTCATACTACACTGGTCAAGGCACACCACCATGGACATGGACATGAGCTCAACTTACCCTCACCATTGGCTCTCCTTCTCCCTCTCCAACAACAACTACCACCATGGCCTCCTTGAGGCCTTGTCCAACTCCTCATCTGCGCCTCCACTTGGTAAAAAACCAACACCACCAAGATATATAGATCATAGATATGGTGTGCACATCATTGTGCATGCTAATTAGTCTGTGTGCTTGTGTTGGGATGTTTTGCTTGTTACTCACATGCATCATGTATGATCAAAATATGCTGCTCTAGGAGAGGAAGGGCCGGTGGAGGAGGCGCCTAAGATGGAGGACTTCCTCGGCGGCGGCGGCGGCGGCGGTGGCGGCTCGCCGGCGGTGGCCGCGGAGGATCAGCTTGGCTGCGGCGAGCTGGGTAGCATCGCCGCCGGGTTCTTGCGCCGGTATCCGGCGCCGGGGACTCCGGAGAACCAAGGTGCGGTGACCATCGCGATGGCGACCGACGCGGCGGTGGAGTCCGATCAGGCCAGGAGGCCCGCCGAGACGTTCGGCCAGCGGACGTCCATCTATCGTGGTGTCACTAGGTATTAATTTACACACAGGATGCTCCTTAATCCTGATCAATTCCTAGCTAGTTTCCTACCTATCCTATAAGGATGATAATCTACTCTCTTCTTTGAGAAATATGATAATCTAGCTACTCTAGGTGCATGCATGAGTTACATGTGGAATCAATGATACTTGAAATATTACTAGTCACTAATAATGAAAAACTTGATGAGAAATTTAATGGCAATGAGATTAACTGCCCAAATAGCTCTTTTGTCCAAGTTTTATATATAGTACTACTTACTTGTAATGAAAAAAATTGATGAGAAGTTTAATGGCGAGATTAGTTGCCCAAATAGCTATTTAATTTCTTTCAAAGTTATATAGTGCTACTTATAATGAAAATTAGAACTTGACGAGCAATTTAATTGCAATGAGATGAACTGCCCAAACAGCTACTTTGCCAAGTTTTTCTTGTTGATTTCATGTTGTTTGGGTATTTGGGGAATATGCATCAGGCACCGATGGACGGGGAGATACGAGGCGCACCTGTGGGACAACAGCTGCCGCCGGGAAGGCCAAAGCCGCAAAGGCCGCCAAGGTATATGCATGCATGTCACTGCCTTGTCCAAGAAATCTATAAAGCACAAATGCACTCTGATTACTAACATTATTAGCTTCTTCTCTCTTTGCAACTTTCTGATCTAATTGCTGGCATCTCGGTGGCACTTCATCAGTCTACTTAGGTAAGTGATTAGTTGTCGCATCTAGTTTTAGCTTCGTTAGCACCAGGAATGGTAAAATAAAAGGCCCAAGCTGACTTTACTGAAAAAATGGGGGCAAAATACAGGAGGTTATGACAAGGAAGAGAAGGCAGCGAGAGCTTACGACCTCGCCGCTCTGAAGTACTGGGGCCCGACCACCACCACGAACTTCCCGGTAATTTAAATCCATAACGCCTTCAAGATCGACACTACCATTCATTCCATGCATGCATGTCGTTGTAGCATTACGTATGCTGATCACTGATGAATCAATTAATGTACGCATATGCATACGTGCCTGCGTCTCCGTAGGTGTCCAACTACGACAAGGAGCTGGAGGAGATGAAGGCGATGACGCGGCAGGAGTTCATCGCGTCGCTGCGCAGGTGAATCAGAAATTCAGAATAAGCAATAGCTAGCGACCAGCTCGCATGCATGCTCAGGGCAGCAGCAGCAGCACACACTGACGCAGTCTTTCTCCACGTACACACCTTGCCGTACGCGTGCATATATGCACGCACAACTGCATGTGCTGATGTGCTTTTACTACCTTGGTTCTCAGTTCTCACATGTCGACCTCTTTGTGTTCCTACTCTTTTTTTCTGTCAGAAAGAGCAGCGGCTTCTCACGAGGAGCCTCCATCTACAGAGGAGTAACAAGGTATATAGTTCAGAGCTTTTTTTTTCATACACAAATGAGCATGCAAAAGAAAATGTATTGTAATAGTATAATGTAGTAGTCTGAAGTTTGATGAACTTTTCAAATGTGAAGCACCGGATGCATGCATGCGTGCAAAAGACTTTTAGTCAAATCTTTGTAATCTTTGTGACAATATTGGGAGCTTTATGTTTGATATATAGGCATCACCAGCATGGCCGGTGGCAGGCGAGGATCGGCAGGGTGGCCGGAAACAAGGACCTGTATCTGGGCACTTTCAGTAAGCTTTCTTGATTTTACACTGGCATCTGAAAATCCTTGCACACCCACAAAGGCTTCACTTTGCATGTACGGATGTACCAATTGCTTACCCATGCATGAAAGCAAAAGCAAATTCAAATTAGAGATTTTGAGTTCGTCCATTCATATTCCGAGTGTCTCTGCACCACAGGCACACAGGAGGAGGCCGCGGAGGCGTACGACATCGCGGCGATCAAGTTCCGCGGGCTCAACGCCGTGACCAACTTCGACATGAGCCGCTACGACGTCGAGAGCATCCTCAACAGCGACCTGCCGGTCGGCGGCGGCGCGGCCGCCCGCGCCTCCAAGTTCCCGCCGGACTCGCTGCCGCCGGAGGGCGCCGGCACAATCGCCGGCGTCGTGTCGTCGTCGCCGGCCATGCCACCGTCCGAGAAGGACTACTGGTCCCTTCTTGCACTGCACTACCAGCAGCAGCAGCAGCAGCAACAACAGTTTCCAGCTTCTGCATTTGAGACGTACGGCTCCGGCGTGAACGTAGACTTCACCATGGGCACGAGCAGCCACAGCGGCAGCAACAACAGCAGTGGTGCCATGTGGGGCACCACCGGTGCACTGGGACAAGAAGACGGCACCAACAGGCACAGCCACAGCTATGCCAGCAACATTCCTTATGCTGCTGCTGCTGCTGCCATGGTTTCTGGATCAGCTGGCTACGAGGGCTCCACCGGTAACAATGGGACCTGGGTCACCAGTAACACCAGCGCAGCTCCTCAGTTCTACAACTATCTGTTTGGAATGGAGTAGGTGATCATCTGACTGGCTAATGGCTGAAAAAGATCAGAGTGATAGGCCTAGCTAGGACTAATTAACATGGAACTGATCAAAATTTTGGCTGCTGCATGCCTTGCATGAGTGAGTGCAATGCATCCTTCTGCTATTCTTTTCCTCCTAACGTAGTCCTGTAGCAGAGAACTCATGTATCACCAGACATTTCTAATTCATTTTCTTTTTAGTTCCTTGGTCAGCTACAGTTATGTGTTTGCAAAGTATATCCATCTTCTTCAGAACATTCTAAACTTGCGCCAGGTGAGTAGCAGTAGAATAGTGGTAGCATTCAAAGATAAACAGGTGCATACGTACTTTACTCCAAGTAGATCCTTGTGGGGAAGATCAGCGGACCATGCACTGGAATATGGAACGCTGCAGTGCACTGTCACGAATTACCCAACGGAAAGAACAATGGATATGGAGTAATAATGTAATATGGATTCCCCCAAACAACGTAATCACATAAACTGTGTTAAAAAGAAGAGATCAATTTGCGCAAAAGTATATGTTTGCCACGAACAGTTTCCCAATTCCCATGCAGTCAGCACTCAGCAGTAATGGTTCATTGCATATAAATGGAATTACGAAGAAAAAAAAAATGCATTTTGGTAAGGAATCTGGATAACCATCACCAGCAAGGATAACTATCTTCTGCACCAGCAAGGACACATGATAATAATCTTGTGAAGCATCAGAGGACATGTCCTATCTTATCTGATTCAGGTTTTATATAATGCCAATAAATTCCATCGAGGTTCACAAAATTTTAGTTTATTATCAACTTGCTGCAGTGCCGTGGTGCACTGGACTAGGATGCGCCAAAGGAGTACAAAACAGGTAGTTGACGAGAGTATTCCACAAAATTGTAATAGAAAATAAGTCTAAATGAACAATAGAACTTTCGGGTTTGCATAAAAAACGCAACGAGCCACCATAGTATATATACTGGATAAATGCGCCAGAACAGTATGATAGTATGGAGAAGATGGTTGTCAGAATAAGTACAGTACAATATTGTAGTAGCAAACAAGTCCAATTCTAAGGTACAATTATCAGGACTTTTTTTGAACTAAGATTATCAGAGTTTCATGAAAAAAGTAAAGGACATGCCAAATTTGACTAGCGCTTTCCTTCTTGTAAAAAATGTAAGCACACAACAATAGCCGATAGTAATATAAAGCAAGAACAAATGGCGTCAATACGTTAATTGGAGATATTTCCAGTAAATTATATATTAAAAAAAAAGTTCTCCATCATTGATTATGGTGGGACCAGATTATAACGGCTTAAATTTAATTTAGCTAATAAATAAATGTGTTGCGAACATAAGGCTCCTAATATTGGAAGACTAAAGTGCTTACAGCTCAAAACGACAAAAAAGCACTTAGCGAGAGCATACTAAGATGGCTACGGCTACTACAGATCACAATACAATGAAGATTATAAGCATAAAGTGCAAAACTTGGAGGTGGAAAGTAGTAGAAAACTTACGTTCACTCATCATACTAAAAGAAAAAGATGTATGCATTTCAAACATAGCAGTAAAAAAAACGGTGCAATAAAGTTATTATGTTCTAATTAAAAGGCTAGATATCATACCATATATTTACCGAAGAAAAGTCCAAACCATCAATACAGTGGGTCTTGAATTATAATTGAATAAATCATAATTTTTAAAGTTGAATTTAATGAAAACTAAATACCATAAATTATAATTACATGAATTTTTATTGAAATTAATATGCCTAATATATATAATTACGATTTAACAAATTTAGTCGCACAAATACGTGGATCACTATATATGCTAGACTGCTAGTTATCAGTAAGTTTAAGCTGGTGATCCCATTTCCTCTGTAAATTAAGTATGACAGCAATCAGTACATCTGTACATAGAATAAAGTGAGGAGTTCCACATGGGATCAAGGACAAGTAGCCTATAATAAGCTGCTTACTTAAGCTAGCCTTCAAGATTCTTACTGGGGACATTGCACACATTTGTAGACTATCTAGCCCATGAGGGCCCTAAAACTACTACTTAATTCACTCCTTTTGATAAGCTTGCTGGGGGGACTTGCATGAAGACGCAACGTACGTAGGGGTTAATTACCCCCCTTTCTCTCACTAAGCAGTTGACCAGTCAAAAAAATGAGGCAGTGAGAATCGAACTACATGTACGAACGGTCACTTGATCCTTTGATCCTTGTTTCTCCTTTGCCCCCATTGAACCAAACTACCCTTCCTCACATCTATCCATGAACTGTAATAACCACGTTACCTCACGCATGGCTGAAGGTTTTTCCTTTCTGCTTTATGTACCTGTCCCCTCTGAGTCTCACAAATCCTAGCATATCCAGCATAATTTACTAGATAGGACAGCTCTTCCATTGACTAAATGGCATAGTTCAGTGGTTTCCAGAGCTAAGCCAAAAAAAAAGAGAGAGAAAACTTACTGGCAGCTTCATAGCTAGTAAAAGTGAATTGTGGTGAACAAAATTTGAGTACTGGTAATCTGGTATTATAAATCTCCTCACGTACTAGCTAGCTTGTGTGCATTCCAACTTGCAAGGTATCAGCGTGCGGAATTATATACAGATTGGCGTAAATCCAAAGGGTGGGTCTAGTTTCTAACTACCACAACTAGGCACTCGTTACAAGGAACCATGGAGGATTATATCAGGAATATAGTGTGGACCAAGGTGCATGCAACGTTAGGGTACTTAATAGAATGTCAGGAAAAAAACAGTGCTATTTTGAATTTCATTGAATGTTCATGCAGCACATAACTATTATACTATTACACTAGTAACAGGTATCAGCAATAGGAATAAATGCAATCCCTACAATGGTAAACATTTTTTAGCTGAAAGATTAAATTAATAACACACTCTGAAGTCTCAAATTAACCTTGTAATAATGAAAAATCAATATGGAAACCAGACATTGCATTGTTTAATTTAGAAAAAGTTAAGTTTGACCAACTGGCAGCAGGCAAATTAACAAGACAAGATTAAAAGGGCTATTTTTAAATATACTTTAGGATGTCTTTTTTCGACACATACAGATTCACACCCTGCAGATTCTCTCATGAGCGCTTTGATGTTCCACACTCCATAAATTAAGGTAGATGAGCACTTTTTGCTAAGAAAAAGATGATTGCCAAAGTGGGCCATTAGTCAAATATAACACTGTAAAAAGGTACTACTACTTCCTTTGGTTGTATGTGGGGAGCCTTTCCCTTGGTTTTAGAAAGAGATTGTTTGGTTGCCCCTTTTATCATATTTCAAACAGGAAGTTTTGTCGGGCCAGACATTTCATTTGAGTTGTTCTCCAACATTGTACAAGCTGTACCCCAAGAAAGCTATGATGCATCAAAATTGAGGAGATTGAAAAACAAATGGACTAATATGTCAATTTTTGCTTTTTCCGTTTTTCATCAAATTCATGTATGATTTAGAAGATTTAACCTACATGAACAAAACAAATGCAAATCGAAATTACGAAAACCCGTTAATTTGTTTGGACAAAAGATCATTTGTATGTACAGAAATAAAATGAAACAAGAAAATTCTATTCTAAATTATTAAATTATTAGCAACAGCATATAAGCTGGCACTGCGGGAAACGATAGTAAACATGACTACCCAGACCGTCGAGACAAAAAGAAAAACCGTTGGGAGAAGTCAGTCTCGACAGCCCGTCGAGACCGCTCTGTCAAGAGAGGAATGTAGTCTCGTCTGTTTGGCTATCAAGAAAGTTTCTCTCGACCACTAAATATAAGGTAGCCGGGACAGATAGGGTTGTCACTGTCAGGAGTTGGACGGTGTCTCTCTCCTTGGCCATGTGAGGATCGTCGAGAGAGAGCAATACATATCTTGACGGCTCACTTTAGCCGGTCGAGAGAAAGCCCGATGGAGCCAACATGCAATGGTGCGGGTTGGCTCCTCTGTCTCGACGGCCTAACGGTTGTCGTTGAGAGTAGCTAACGACATTACTTTTCAAACGTGGGGGAAGGACCAAGTGCATGTATATTGACGGCCGGTGTTTTTAATTGTCGGGAAACATTTTTCACTCGACGGTTACTTTGTGGAGTCGGGGGTGAGGAATGTCACTCGACTGTTTTATGGTGGCCGTCGAGATATACACGAGCACTTTAATGTGCAGTTGTTTTCCGTAGTGACGAGATCATGCATGTTTTTTGAAAACAATATACTTCTTACCAGTAAGGCAGTAAGAACATATTGACAACGCAGCAGTGCTTTCCAAAAATATCTGAGACCTTATAATGACATCTATTAATATGCTTCTTATTGTAACCTTCCACGCTGGGACCAGGGTGAGCAAAAGATACACAATTCTCAAATGGGCCTTAATCATAGTCCAGCGCGTGCCTAATGAAGACAAAGCATCATGTGCTAGATCAAGCAGCTAATATATAATCTATGCAGTCGGATACGCTAGAACAATCTTAGACAAAGTGTGCAGTGTGCTGCTCCTCGAATCTCGTTTATTAAGAATGCAGTGTGCCATAAACCTATTAAATATAAAATGATCAATATATATGCAACCCAAAATTAGTAGCTTAAATATATGTACTATTGCAGTTACACTTACTATTACAGATTTACAGCCTAGAGGAAGGTTCCAGCTTCCAAGTAGTGCTAATGATACCATGGACCTGGAGTTATTCGTTTGCAAAATAAGCCATTCCAAACAGACGAGGAAAACCAAAGTCATTCCTACATATTACATAATAATTGTCCCACCGTCATAGCTCGAACGAGAAGATAGCCGATGGTTGCACTGTCTCTACATAGTCGACACATACGGCGAGAAGAATCGATCTGTCCACATGTGATGTGCCAGCACCTGCGCGCATGACCTGGGAGACGGCAATTAGGGTTTGGTGGAAGAGAAAAACTAAAAACCGGTACCTCTTAAGCTTCCACCATTTCCCTTTATATAGCCTTTTAGTGGGCCCCTATGCTAGAGGCCCAACAAGGTGTAAGTTCCATTTCCTACGTGTTCCTTGAAACTCACGTCATAAGTGGTCTGCCGTTATTGAGCATGCAACTCATGTGACTCATGATTGTTTTTGGTCATAAAACCCAACAGTTTTGGCAGCACCCAAGAATCCCACATGGCGGTGGCACCTAGCATCTGGGTTGTGCACTAGTGCAACCGAGAGTGGTGGTGATTGACACGGTTGAATAGTAGGGCTTTGGTTGCCCTGAGTTGCTTGGCTTTGTTCTGTTGAGAACTACCACTTGCTTGGGTTGCATTCTATCCCCCTCTCCTCTTCTTTTCCTTTGTCTATAACATATAATCCTCTATTTGTTGAAATGACATTGTTGTTGTCCTTTGCGTTAAAAAATTAATGCACCGAAAACCTATATTACCCTTGAAAAATATGGATAAATGTAAAGTACAGTTGAGAAGACTTTGAACCGAAAGTCTTGCTGTCTATACATGCAGATAGAAGAACCCCGACATCTTGTCAATCGACATGAATTTTGTTTCATGTATTGTTGCATCATTGTTCGATTCAATGAGTATAGTTCATAAAATTGATACGAGAATAGTTAGTACATAAATTCAAAACATGACAGTTGAGACTTGCATCGCTTCTAGAAGAGATGGGATTGGGAAATACACAATTTGCTCAATACCAAATTTCAAATAGAGACTCAAGTCAAGGCCTCATGTGTCTCAATGCAAATATGCAACCTACTTTACTTAAATACACAAATAGTCTGATCACTAGTACTATAGAAACTAAGGACAATCATTTTAAACCCGATATCGTAGACATCGAACTCTACAATATTGCATACGTGAAAAAACACATAACCTGACATAATGTGTTAATATTTTAATCCTGAAATATATGAAATTGTTTTTGATAACATGCCTTTCTTAATGATTTCAGCATACACTCTGAGGTAGGTAGATTCAATCACACAACTTGTTCACCTTTTCATAAAATTTCTAGACTACATGTGTTTGACCTTATGATGCTTCTGGAAAAGAATCTTCTCGTGTCCAACTTTGGGCATGCATTTGTACATCCAGGGACATATTCAACTAGTTATCAGATAAAGAAATGTACAAGCATGGGGATGGAATAACCAACAAAAATAACATAAAACAAACATCTTGAGTTATTTCTAAGTTTAAGTTAATATTTAAAAGACTGGACATAATCAATTAATCCAAAACATCGCGTGCCATGGAAGTATTAACATAAAACAAACATCTTGAGTTACTTTAAGCATGATTTATATTTACGCATGTTTGCACTAAATTTTTGAATAAGACAAATGGTCGAAGGCATATCCAAAAGCCAACGGCGACTTGCTTTTGTGACCGGAAGTATTAACATAAAACAAACATCTTGAGTTACTTTAAGCATGATTTATATTTACGCATGTTTGCACTAAATTTTTGAATAAGACGAATGGTCGAAGACATGTCCAAAAGTCAATGGCGACTTGTTTTTGTGACCGGAGGTAGTAACATAAAACAAACATCTTGAGTTATTTTTAAGTTTACTCAGTTAATATTTCAAAGACTGGACAGAATCAATTAATCCAAAACATCACGTGCCATAAATTATTGTTAATTGAGGATTTCAAAGAAATAGGTGGTAAATGACACTCGAAGCAATGCTCTCAACTGGAAATGTAAGTGGCCCAATCGGCCACCAAATTGGCCCAACAATATTCGGGCCCGGAGAAAAAACTTGAGCACCGCCAGTGCGTTAGTTTGTGACCCAACTGCCACAAGGCCCAGAATCACAACCGTGGCACTGTGGCAGAGCTGAAAAAACAAGGCCCATCAACGGGAGGCGGGGACTCGGAGAGAGAGAGAGCAGCAGTGATGAGTAGTAATATCCACGTGGAAGAAGGCGCCCCAAATTTAGAACGTTTTTACCGCAGCAACCGCAATTTTTTTACCACTTGCCAAATCCAACGTGCGTTCCAAATTAGCCTCGGTTTATTTTTGGGACGCGTTTATTTTCGTCTTCCCTCCACTTCCCCTCGTCGTCTCCTCGCTCTCTCTCTCCACCCCCTCTCCTCCAACCATGGAGCCAGCGGGCGGCGATCCCACGCCGTCGCCGTCCGGCTGCGCGTCACCGCCGCCCCCTCCTCCCCCGCCGGGAGGGTGGCTCGCCGGGATCGTTTCCGGCGCCGGCAGGCTCCTCGCGGCCGTGCTCGGCCCCGACTCCTCCGCCTCCGGCTCCACCACGACCGCCGCGTCGGACGGGGCCTCGCCGTCCGCCTCTTCCTCGCCGCAGTCTCCCCGGCCTCCTCGCGCGCGCAGCGAGGGTTACAGTGGCGGTGCCACCGGTACGCGAGCCCCCTCCGAGTTATGCTTCGAACTTGGCGCCATTAAGGCCGTCGACGCCATGCCAAATTTCCTATTGAAACTTTTCATTTTTCAATTTCTCCAGTAAGTTTCCGCTCAAAAAAAAAACTTCATTTAGTGGGTTTCAGTTTATTGCCGTACATGTGGTTACGGAAGTTTATTTCTTCAATAATCTCAATGGCTACTACATGCAGTCGTCTACAAAAGAAATTATAGAATGGGAAATTGGATGTTTGACGTCCTGTTTGGATGTTATGTTCCTTGATATAGAAATGTCGTTGATGGGTAAGTGCATTGTCACTCAGATGGTTGGGTTGAGCCTCCTGGTATGTGCTCTCTTCTTGAAATGGATGGCAGGGCGCTCGGCCGCCTGGGGGATTTTTCCCGCCTATACGGGAATAGGCGTTGGGTCCCATTGAGCCGCCCGCTGCGCGTAGCGCATAGGGGAACATTGTAAAAACCACTTATAAATGGGTGCTCCTATGAGGCGCCTCTTTTGTCATTTGCTTGTAATTTCCTGCGCTAAGCGTTTTATTTTGACTGGTTTTTGGTGGTCTTTTATTATTTACCACCAACTGGGCCTGAATGTCATAAGAGCACTCACTGCAGAGTCTTGAATCCTATCCGTGTCCTCATTCATTGCATAGTCTTGTAGCCTTTTAATGCCCTCGCTTTTGAGTTTTGACAAATGAGATTCAAAAGAGAGGGCATTAAAAGGCTATGCAATAGTAGTCTTTTTTTGCAATGCAAGTTTTTTTTTATTACTCACTCTGTTATAAAATAGTAGTGGTTTTGCACATTGATACGGTCTTCAAAATAGAACTTGACCATAAAAAACTTATAAAATTTATTTATAATGCATTAAAAATTATAATATAATGAAAGTTCTTTTCAAGACGAAACATTTTTTATGTTCTCAAACTATGGATAAAGGCCTTGTTTGTTTCAGCTTAAATTAAATTAAATTAAATGAAAATTTGTGATTTTTCTATAAGGCAAATGATGTAATATTTTGTAGTTATTTTTGTGGGGTTTTAAATAGTTCTTCTTAGAGTTCATAATTTTTTAAATAATTTTTTGAACTCTTTAAGACGTCTTAGGGGGCACAACATTTTCAGATTAAGTTTTCAGCAACTTTCAGCTCAAACAAACAAGAGCAGAGTTTAAATAGTTTTAAAGTTCTCCATGGATAAAGTTTAAAACTTTAACTTAGGACAAGTTTAAAATGACTACTATTTCATAACGGATGGAGTATGTTATATGGACATTTTTTCGATTTGGTTTTGAGACATTTCATCAGCAATTTCAACTTTTTTAACAAATGGGTTTGAGAAACCAAAGCATTTATCTTTTAAAAACAGCCCTGGTTTGTAATCCTAAGCTAGCTGAAAAGAACAGTCATGGTCTGGCCAGACTGGAACCTGTCAGTAATTTCAGCTTAAATTAGGGTTTGTTTCAATAATTGTCACAAAGCTCAGGACCTCAATGTTAAAGCAGAAACTTTTTTTATTTATTCTGTCACCAAGTCGGAGTTGCTGGCCATTCTTTTCTATATCATGAAATTCATGATAAGTATGTTTTTTAGGACAAAATGATGTGGTTTTGAAAAACGTGAAAAGAAAAGGATGACTCAAATTGCTTTGTTTTTTCCCCTCAAAATTGCTTTGTAATTTCTGAACTTTAGTCTGTAGGAAGAGGTTCTTTATTTACACCTTTCACTTCCTACTTCCTGCAGATGTGTCTTTTCCCCCTTAGGTGCTTGTCATTTGCTCAGCTTTGAACAACATATCTTGCTCAATTTTTATTGTTTATTCTATTAGATTTTAAGCCAAATTCATAAATATTATTGTTCTTGACTTGAGTTAGATGATTATTTGGTTATTTCTTTCCTTAAATGTTGTGTACTTTTTTGCGCATTTTATTCAACAACTCACATCTGAATAAATTTATTACTATGTAATGTTCTATGTGACGATTTCTGTATTTCACAGATCATGGTAATTCCCTTCTCTTTCAACCACCAAATAATCAGTTAAACCAGGTATTCACGGATCTACATTTTTTTTTTTTGCAAACTACATTCCCATTAAATTCGAGACAAACATATTTCTCAGTGGGTTTCGAAGTAAGGTTTTAGATTTATATGAATTTCATACATTGAAGTCATGTACATTTTTTGCATGATTTTAGGATGAAAAGGAGACCATTATGAAAGACTATACCGAGGGATCCCTAGCAATAGTCTCGGAGATAGAGCCGAAGGATGCCATAATACAGTTGCTTATGCAGGAGACCTATTCAAGGTATTATATACCTTGTATGTCTTGTTTCCTTCCACTTATATCCTTGAAGTGTTATTTTATTTTCATTTTTTCTTTGTGATGTTATATTACTGCTTATATCTCAATTATATTTTTAATTATGACCTAATAGGGCATTTCTTGACATAGTTGGACTTATGCAAAGTTTCCAGGATACTTCTTTTGTCTTGTCTTGTTGGCATTTGTGTTAAAACAGATAGAAGTTCCTCCATGCCAAGCTCTCAAACATTTGTGTGTTCATTATATTTATAATTTATCAAACATATGTAGTTAAGAACGACAACACCCTATACGTTTTGT
This sequence comes from Raddia distichophylla, assembly GCA_005191435.1. Taxonomy (NCBI): domain Eukaryota; kingdom Viridiplantae; phylum Streptophyta; class Magnoliopsida; order Poales; family Poaceae; genus Raddia; species Raddia distichophylla. Next base: position 671,996 of record SPJY01025704.1, on the reverse strand, counting down.
CTTGAGGAAATGGTGCTACCAGAGCACATGTTGGATTGTGATGTACATTTGTTGCAGCATGCTTTCACATAAATTGCTGCTTAGTTCCATCATCATCTACCTTTGTTTAGAACTTGCTGAAATGATGATCCTTAGTGTGGTAAGTTTTCAAAATAAGTTACGCTTTATCTGTCCAGCCTGCGTGCCATGATAAAAAGCAGCTTGAAGTTACCACTGGTGATGATTTTTTATTCTGTTAGCTGGTTCTTCAATTCTGGAAAAAAAACTAACATTCTGTCGTGATGTTTTCTAAAACTAGATTACTAGCATAACATATGGTTTTGATTTTTTTAATGGCAGGTCTGAGTGCAGTACACTAATAAAGATAATTCAAGATCGGGTTGTGAACCCAGATTCCGATGAAGTTGTTGATGCCCTTGATCTTCCAATCAATCGGAAGGATGGTGGACAAGCAATTGTTGGACATTCTTCATTTATTCCAAATTTATCCTCACCTGCAACTTCAGCTCCGATGCATGGCTATGTTTTTGATTATAGTGCTGCTATAGGCGCAGCTCCGACATTAACTCCCACCGATAAGATTCAGTCTGTGAGTGCCCTTTGCTTGTCAGAAATCTAATTTGGTGTGTTGTATGGTAACTCAAGCCAATAGGATTACAATCCTGTTTGTACTACAGTTATTTGCAATTGAATGCTTTGTTCTTTCTCTAAGGGTATTCATCTATTAAGTATGACAGATTTATCACTGAAATGATAAATTTTACCTCTGTATACTTGCAGGTTCTCAAGCGAAGTTACTCTGTTGCAGGGGATACTCCCAAGGACATTCGAAGAGTAAGACCAAAGATTAATGGGAATCCATTAAACATTTCAAAATTCAAGCAAGTTGATGTTATTAGAAATCATCCAGGTAGAGATTACAAAATTGCTTCAGTAATTTATTGAGAAAGGATGTTAAGCCCTGAGAACAATTTGTATTACTTTTACTCACCATCTAAAGTGTTGTGAAAAATTTACTGTTAAGGATCATAATACATTTGATAATCTTTCAGGAGATGAGAAGAAACTATTATCGGCTATTCCCCTTCTTGGGACCAATAATTTAGGAAGTTCTAACATTATTTCAAAAGCTGAAAATGCTGAGGAAATATTAGGCGTCCCTAGCAAACCTTCAGCTATAACATCACAACCATTTGATTCAAGTTCCTCCCAAGTTGTCGGTGATCAGAAAAATCATGATTTTACAATTTTAAATTCATGTTCTAGCAAGGTACTGAAACCCCACCATACACATTTTTTGCTGCCTCTTTCTTCTGTATCAGTTAAATCTCAAAATGTGGCAATGTGTTCTGACATGACAGATAATGCTAACTTTTACCATAGGAACTGAAGAACGGCTTTCCTTTGAAAGTGGAACCTGTGGATGTTTTAATTCCTTTTGAGCAGAAGATGGTAGACTTATCATATCAAAAGCACAAACGTATGTTGTCATCTTTGGATTTTCTATGTTTAATGACTGGTGAAATATTTGTATGACTACTATTCGTTAACATCATTTAATTTTGTTGCTTCCTCTTGAGCAGTGGCTGTATGCGATGATTCAAATTCTGTCTCAAAATTAATGTTTAAGGAGGACATTGAGGCTGCGCCCAGGTATGTTTATATTGCAGTGACTGCTCTTTTTCATTAGAACTGACTTGCTCTGGATCAGTCTGCTTTTTTGCTGAATTGAAATTTCATGACAAGTTGTGATCACAGCTATCATGCTATGTTATCAACTCATATGTTATAGCATTTATATTTGTGGAGCACCAGTTTTTTGTTAATCATGAGCCATCATCGTTGATGTTAATGATGTGTTAGGACCATTTGTGTTGCTGAACAGTTGTAATATTTCACGACACAACAAACAAACTGCTTTGCTTGGGTCCATTTGTGCTGCTTTAGCTGTTTAGTTCGATTTATATTATTTAAGGTAAAAGAAATCACTCGGAAATTGAAGTAGTATGTGCATCTATTTCAGCCTGCCGATGGACCTGCAGCTACAAAATGGTTCAACGAACCGCAGGAGAAACCAGTCCAACTTGCAGAAGACTGCTAAAAGGTCACCTGCTAAGGTCTTGCGTCGTAAAAATAACAATGTCATGGTCAAATCAGAGACCGACTTCCTAGAGCAAAGCAAGCTGGAATTGCAGCAAGATCCAGACTGGAGCTATAGTCCGGTAAAGAGACCTGTTGGGAGGCCAAGGAAAGCGAAATAAAGTCGGATTCTGTCCACGTACTACCTAATGGATGGTAGCTTGTCATCACTGCTGAAGAACCTCAAAAGGCACAAGGCACAACCCTGCTAGAACATTGTGTATATTTACTCTTGTAAATATATGTGTGTTCTTGTTGACATGGGTAATTAGTTATTTAGGGGGAGAAGGGAAAGGAGTCGAGGATGGCACTGCCATGCCCCTGGTCTAACCAATGCATATCCAATCATGCCATTTTAGGGAGTAGCATACATAGCATAGTACTTTAGTTCCATGTAATTTTGATTCCTTCAGTCTTGTAAACTCAAGTCTGTTTATTGTGTTGTTTCATCATCAAAATATAATCTCTTCCTGTTTGCTAGCTGCTACCATGCTTACTGGAGCGAATACCAGATAGAAAAGAATACAACATTGCGCATGTGTGGAAAACGGGTGAGTTGCAAACTTTGATATGGAATTCACCACATTTACACACTCATAATATTTGAAATTCCTAATCCTTTGATGTGTGGAAAACGGGGGAAATTCTAACTGCCGGTGTGCAAGGTTACTACTGTTCGGTGATAATCACGTTTTTTTAACTAATCGGTACGAGGAGCTCTACCATTTCATTCAAAAAAGTGTAGAAAACAAACACCAACTTTCAAAAAAAAAAATCCAACACCATAAAAACTATTTTGATGGTAGTCAATACAACCTTAGCCAAAGTCCCCTAGCAACCTAGGGGGTGTTAACACACAAGCTACTCCCTAGGTGGAGACACTACTACACCAACACCAAGAGGACTAAAGAAGATTAGTGCCTCAGGAATTGATAACAACACTCGACATTGCATAAATCAAGTGTGTGGTTGACCAAAGAGAGACAAAAGTCTTTGTTAGATACTTTAGTGTTGCTATTCAATCTAGCAAGAGAGGACGACAATTGTGAAGCAGTCAACATGCATAAAGTCATCAACCAAGGTGGCTTGGATTGCTTACACTTGTCTAGCCCATGAACACTAGGGCATAAGGTAGCCAAAGAAGCCTTCGAGGAAGTAATACCTTAAGCGATTGCATCATCCTGTTGAGGCGACTTCGGCTCCTGTGGAAGGTGCGGAAGGAGGTGGAGATCCACTACATCTTCAAGCAAAGGCAAAGCCGACTCCTCAGGGAGAGGAAGCTGAAGTGGAAGGTGATCCACCTCACCGTCTAGTAAAGGTGGCTTCTCGGGGAGAGGAAGGGGATCATTCACTCCAACTTCATGCGAGGGTCTCGCTTATTTCTCATAGATAGGATCGATGATGCCAACAAGGGATTTCTTGGTGCTGATGGAAGGGCAAGAGGTGCAACCAACAAGGTCCACTTTGAGACACTGCTCGAAAAAAACTCCACTGAAAGGGTACCGAGCAAAACATGGAGATTCACACAAATAACACGGCCAATGTCCATTGTCGAGATCAACAAAAGCATTTTGTGCCTCATGGAGGTCTTGTTTTCTTGAATGGATGTGTCATTCTTCATAAGGAGAGGGAAGAAAGTTTAAAAAGGAGCCAGAGGTGAAGCACACGAAGATGATGAAGGTCGAGAAACTAGCTTGTAGAGGTGAGCGATCCGACGACATCAATAAGCAACATGACCAAAGTGCCAACACTGAAGGAAAAAAAATGGTTTCTGACATTCAACCAGTTAATGATCTAAAGAAAGACATTTAAAGCATTTGGTGAACAAGCTGAAATAAGACTGTGGAGGCCAATAATCATGATTATTGTGCTTATCGTCGTGGCTTGATAGGGAATTTTGGCAGAGAAATTGATCCAAATTTAAAATTTAAGACTTTAAATTTGAAGCAATGAAAAAAATTCAAAATTTGAGTTTCGATAGTTGATACGACCAAATTTAAAAACACGGATAAAAATTTCAAACTGAAAGCAAGTCAATATTGTTGGCCACCGGCCAATATTTTGCCCATTTTAAGCTCAGATTTCAAATTTTGCAAACCAATTCTGCACCCTTTATTTTCTTCTGATTTCGATTTATTTTGTGAAATCACGATTACCACACGATTTCGCCACACGGACAATCGGCGAGTTTGATCGGACTCGCATCAATGGCGCTGGATTGCTGCGACTTGGAGTTCGTGTCGTCTCATCTCATCCTCCCGCCAACTCCCGTCCACCCGCTGCCGCCACCGCATCCCAAAACCCCATCCTCTTCTGCCCCCTCCCACCCCCATGATCGGCGGCCACGCCCCCACCCGCGGCTCGCTCATGATCCTCTCGCCGTCGTAGCCCGAGCCCTCCGAGCAGGCTGCCGGCGAGGCGGCGATGGAGGCCACCGGCCGCGGGGTGTTCCCGAACAAGCCCACCCTCCCGTCCGGCCTCAAGAAGCGGCCTCCGCACACGGCGGTGCTCCCGCTGCTCCCCGCCACGCCGCCGCCGCCGTCGCCGTCGTCTCTCCCGCTCGACTCCCTCCTCCTCCACCTCACCGCCGCCCCGGCTCCGGCTCCCGCCCCCGCCCCGCGCCGGCCGCACCCCACCCCGACCCCGCCGCAGTCGTTCCTCTCCCCCGCCGCGCAGTCCCTCGTGCGCGACGTCTCCTCGCAGCCGCTCCCGTCATTGCCCGCGTTCCTCGCCTGCCGCCGCGACGAGCTCCTGCGCGCCGACATCCCCTCCCTGCTCAAGGCGCTCGAGCTCTCCGGGCACTGGGAGTGGGCCCTCGCGCTCCTCCGCTGGGCGCGAGGCGAGGGCGCCGCCGACGCCGCCGCGCTCGAGATGGTCGTCCGCGCGCTCGGCCGCGAGGGCCAGCACGACGCCGTCTGCGCCCTGCTCGACGAAATGCCGCTCCCGCCCGGGCCCCGCTTCGACGTCCGCGCCTACACCACCGTGCTGCACGCGCTCTCCCGCGCCGGCCGCTACGAGCGCGCGGTCGAGCTCTTCGAGGAGCTCCGGCGCCAGGGGGTGGCGCCCACGCTCGTCACCTACAACGTCGTGCTGGACGTGTACGGGAGGATGGGGCGCTCGTGGCCGCGCATCGTCGCGCTGCTGGAGGAAATGCGCGCCGAGGGGGTCGAGCCCGATGACTTCACCGCCAGCACGGTGATCGCCGCATGTGGCCGGGACGGGCTCGCCGAAGAGGCGGTGGCCTTCTTCGAAGACCTCAAGGCCCGTGGACACGCGCCGTGCGTGGTCACCTACAATGCGCTCATGCAAGTGTTTGGGAAGGCTGGGAACTACACGGAGGCGCTGTGGGTGCTCAAGGAGATGGAGGAGAGCGGCTGCCAGCCTGATGCCGTCACATACAACGAGCTTGCCGGGACATATGCCAGGGCTGGTTTCCATGAGGAAGCTGCCAAGTGCCTCGATACAATGGCCGACAAGGGGCTATTGCCAAACATATTCACTTACAATACCGTGATGACGGCATACGGGAATGTCGGTAAGGTGGACGAGGCACTCGCCCTGTTCGATCGGATGAAGAAGAAAGGGTGCGTCCCGAATGTGAACACATACAATCTTATTCTTGGAATGCTGGGGAAGAAATCAAGGTTCGCCGCGATGCTGGAGATGCTTGGAGAGATGTCCAGGAGCGGATGCACGCCGAATCGGGTGACATGGAACACAATGCTGGCCGTCTGCGGGAAGCGGGGCATGGAGGATTATGTTACCCGTGTGCTCGAGGGGATGAAGTCTTGTGGGTTTGAGCTGAGCCGAGACACCTTCAACACACTGATATCTGCCTATGGTCGGTGTGGTTCAAGAGCCAACGCCTTCAAGATGTATGATGAAATGGTTGGTGCTGGCTTCTCCCCTTGCCTCACCACATACAATGCATTGCTGAATGTGCTATCACGGCAAGGAGATTGGACCGCTGCTCAGTCCATCATAAGCGAGATGAAGAGCAAGGGATTCAAGCCAAACGATCAGTCATTCTCACTACTGCTCCAGTGTCATGCGAAGGGGGGCAATGCGGCTGGCATTGAGGCCATCGAAAAAGAAGTTTATGCAGGTGCCATCTTCCCGAGCTGGGTTATTTTGAGAACCCTCGTGATCGCCAACTTCAAGTGCCGAAGATTGAGGGGAATCGAGAAGGCATTTCAAGAGGTGAAGGCGCGGGGTTACAAGCCCGACCTCGTCATATTCAACTCCATGCTCTCAATGTATGCAAAGAACGGGATGTACAGCAAGGCCACCAAGATGTTCGATTCGATCAAGCAGAGCGGGCTGACCCCTGACCTGATCACCTACAACAGCTTGATGGACATGTATGCGAAAAGCAACGAGTCCTGGGAAGCCGAGAAGCTGCTGAAACAGCTCAAGGGCTCCAAGGTGAAGCCTGACGTCGTGTCGTACAACACCGTGATCAACGGGTTCTGCAAGCAAGGGCTGATCAAAGAAGCTCAGAGGATCCTCTCCGAGATGATCGCCGACGGCATGGCTCCCTGCGTCGTGACCTATCACACGCTCGTCGGAGGATACGCTAGCCTGGAGATGTTCAGCGAGGCTCGAGAGGTCGTCAGCTACATGATCCATCACAGCCTGTCGCCGATGGAGCTGACGTACAGGAGGGTGGTCGACAGCTACTGCAAAGCCAAGCGGTACGAGGAAGCTCGTGACTTCCTGTCTGAAATATCAGAAACTGACCTCAATTTTGACAAGAAGCTGCTGCGCGCGCTCGCAGCCCGTGTAGAGGATGCTCAATTTGGAAGATAAGTATGACATTACACACATAGCAAAGGAGGAAGCTGCAAGTTTTGACAGTGTGGTGTTAATTTACCTGTGACAGTGTACAGTGTACTTATGAAGTCATACTCCGCTGTACAGGTGTTATTAGGTCACAACTGTGAATGTTATGAAATAGCTCCAGATGTATCGTTTCATCGTTTGGTTTTACAGTGTATAGAGCTCAGTAATTTAGTTGAACTCGATATTTGGTGAGTTTGTGACTATGAAATGGCTATCGGTTGCTAAACGCGACAGACGCGAGCTACAGTTCATAAGTCTATGGCCTATTCATGCGTGCGTAGCCTGATGGAGTGATGGGTGATGGTCTGCTCACTGATGGAGCTTAAACGGCATCAGGTCCCGGCCATGCTTCATAACTGAAAAAATGGGCGCCATGAAAATACATGCCAGTGCCACTCAACCAAAGGAAGATAACGTGGACTTGACCGAAATGAGTACTAAATACTTTTGAAGAGTTCTCTAGGTATAACTCAAAATTGTGAGCATCTATTATTATCGCTAAATGGCCGGGTTTTGCCCATTCGCCAAACGATGCCTTTTTAAGTCCGAACTAGACTTGAACTAGACCTGATCATGGAAAGCCTGGCCCGACCGGTGCATCGGGCCTCAATCCGGAGCCCGGTCGTTGGGCTGGGCCCGGGTTTGGTTTTTTGTGATTTAAGCCGTGGCCGGGATGGGCCGTCGGGCTTCGGGCTGAGCCTGACGCACCGGGCCGGGCCGGGCTGGCTCGGGCCTAGTTCCGCGGGACCATGCTTTTCTAAACTCGGCCCGGCCTTTGATCAGGTCTAATCTGAACCACACATGCACGAGTGAACATATGAGGGCTTAACCTAACTAAATTTTTTTGAAGCTTCAGCCCTGGTGGTGAACATGCACAAGTGTCAAGCATGTTCCAATAATGTCCGATAATCAACAGATATTATTGCTATAATTATTGACATGTTCCAATAATTATTTTGCTACTCCGATAATTCCATGTGACATGTTTCAACCGACAGAACCATGTTCTTGTGGTATGTTGTATTGTTCCAACAACGTATTATATATGCTTAGAACAAATTGGCTATATTTAGAATAAGCATTCGATTTTTTTTATATCGAACATCCGAACTATAGTGGGATCCATATATATATTATAAATCTATATACTCTATATTACATTTGTTGCTGTGTGAGTGTGTTGGTGTTCCCCTTCTCCCTCTTCTGTTTCTCTCTTTGTTCGGCCTGTGGCTTGGGTGGCAGCGGTGGGCCTGCTTTCCTTTCTCTCCCCTGTAGGTGTTGTGTCCGGCGGTGGCCGGTGGTGTGTCTGGCTTTAGCCAAGGTTGCAGCGGAGCGCTGCGGTTGTACACCGTGCTTGCACGGCCTTTTTATTTATTTATTTTTGCTAATCAATGAAATAGGACGGCAGTTCTTCTGCCCCTCTTTCAAAAAAACCATGGTTTTAAATTTATTTGGTCCACGAGCCTAGCAGCACGAGCCCACTCCTGTATTTGGCATATTTGGAACGCGAGCGAGACCCTGCCCCGCCCCAATAACTTCGTATAGCATACATTATACGAAGTTATACGAATTTAGAATAAGCATTTGATTTTTTTTATATGGGACATCCGAACCATAGTGGGATCCTAATATTTAAATTAAAATAATTATAAATCTATATACTTATATTACAAAACCATGGTTTTAAATTTATTTGGTCCGCAAGCCTAGCAGCACGAGTCCACTCCTGTATTTGGCATATTGGAACGCGAGCGAGACCATTTGCCCCGCCCCGCGCTACGCGACGCGACGGCTGCCGGCTCACCTCGCTGTTGCTTGCTGCTCCGCTCCGCTTCACTACACTCCACGCCTCGCTCCCCCACTGATTTCCTCTCGCGCCAACCCCCCGATCTCGCACGCTCGGCGCGCGCGCGCGGGATGGATTCGCTCCGCCTCCGGCCGTCGCCGCTCCTCTGCGCGCCGCGCGCCGCTGCCGCCGCCGCTCGCCGGCGAGGTGAGTTCCTCGTGCTCCACCGCCGTTCCCTTTCGCATGTTTCTTCCCCCCCGGTCCCCTGCTTCCGAGCGGCGGGGAGAGTAAGCGCGGGAGTCTAGCGCCTTTCGGTAGCTTCCCTGCCGGCTGAGCGCGCGGCGGAGCCGCGGAGGCGCCACCGGTGCGCGTGCCGCTTGCGGGCTGCGGCCGGCGCGCGCGTCCTCCATTAATATCGGTGCTGGGCTTCGGTGGCTTCCAAGGGCGCGCACCGCCGCACCGGCTTCAAGAGAAGAAAGGGAGGAGTGCGGGCGCGCCAGATGCGGTCCTCGACTCCTCGTTCCCTGCAGGCGGCGACGCGACGTGAAGAGTTGCGAATGGTATATTGGCATGGATGAACCGAGGTTGAAGACGGTGGTTGGGAACATGGGGCGGAGATTAGTTAGTTAAACTTGAACTTTTGGGTGTTTAGACTGGCTGGGCGATCTCTTTTACAGCCTATATAGATGGAGTTGCCTGAGCCAATATCACAAGCTATCGAGCGACTAACCAATCCTTACTCCAAATCGTCCAAATCGGCAGCGCCGCGGTTGGCGGGTGCTATGTCGAGTCAATGAGCAGCCGGGCACTGCAGCACTGCATCGAGCCATCGAGCACACCGCGTGCAAAGCAATAGCAGCCAAGGCACTGAGCTCGAGCAAGGGCACCACACTGAAAAAGACAGGTTACTTACTGACTGGCTTCTTGGTGTTCTAGAACAGGTTGGCTGCTTGTTGGTTTGGTTACTACTGAGTATGATACAGTGATGAAATAGGTTCAATGATTTTTTAGGTTGTTTTCACTAGAAAGTTACAAATTTTTTTAATTGAATTTTGTTTTTGTCTCGTTGAAATAAGTTTATCTATGAAACTATAAATTATTAAATTATGTTGTAGGTGTATTAAGTCGTGTTTAGACTCAGTAGCTTGATTGATTTCAACCGCTTTATACTTCAAACCAAATGCTTTGGGGTTTTCTAAATCGATTCTTAGAACTATTGAATGACAAAACACAATAAGCTTATATAAAAATTTCTCGAAGCCTAGCAGTTCGGTTGTGTACGTTCAAGAGCTATGTGAAGAGAATTTGGGATCCCAACTCCCAAAGCCTAGCACCACCTCTAAAATTTTCCTGCGTATAAGCATCGAACCTGAATCAGTCACTGAGGTATTGAGCGGTCGGCCTGTGATGCAGTGATGATGCTTTGTTAGATGCTGTATCTTCTTAGATAAGGTAGATAATGGGTCAAATTGGTTGGGGTGGTGTGCTCAAAGTGTTCTGTGAAGCACGTAACAGAAATTCTGAATGACTGCTGTTGGGTGTTTTTTGGGTAATTTGTAAGCTCTAAGTTAGTTGTGGTTTCTCGTTTGGGAATGGTCATAGTAGCTTATGCTCTTTTATTTTCGATGTCCTAGTAAGATATTTGTAATGATCTGGTTATTTGCTATTTGTGACAGAGACCAGGATGACTGTTGTCTCCATAATCTAAAAAGATGTCTTCAAAATCTCAGGTGTTATGTACCTATGTTAGGTAAGTGTGCATATCAATCAACTAGGAGTCTAGGACTAACTGAATTTCTGGAAGAAAAGAAAAGGTATAACACGTGACGAGTAGTTCATGTGAAGAACATGAACAGAGAAAGTGAAGATTGGTCTGTATTAAAGACAGCTTTAGGTAATATAAGTGCGTCTTACTATTTTAACATGGGAGATTTTAAACATGCACCTAAATTATTTTAGACCATTGATATGGTTCAATCCAATGGGTTTGGTTAGATCTTAACCTAATTGGGGTTAACTTTTAAGTGGTTAACAATGGTAAGTCATCAATCAATTTAATTTCCATTGATGCATGCATGAAAAGTCATTAATTCATTGGATCTCCATCCATGCATGATAAAAAAGTCAATGCTCTAATCAATACTCTTCATGGCAGACTCACATATCTTTCCATGGATGAATAGATATACAGACGGTCATGATTAGAACTTTCTAATTCTTCTGATCCTTACAAATATGAAAATTCAATTTTTTCCACTTCATTTTTTCAAAAAATCAACAAAAATTTGAGAATTGAAACTCAAACTTTACATTTACAATTTCGGATTTAAAATTTTGGATTTTTTGGGTTGTTCAAATTTGAATTAGGGACTCGAATTCTGAATAAGATTTTTCAAATATTTTATACCTTCAAAATGAAATCGAATTTTTAAAGTTAAAATATTATACAATTCAAATATGATTATTTATTTTAAAAAATTCGAAAGTCTTTTAATTGGATTTTTCAAATTGAAAACCTAAGTTTCAAATTTTGAATATTTCGAATCTCTATTCCCTTTAGAATTCTAATATGGTAGGTATGGACACAAAGAAATTGATTTTGATTTAGGTTTTTGATTTGGATTCCAAATTCGAATAGACGAAAATAAGGCAAATCCATAATAAAAAGGGGAAAGTGAGGCGTACTCACATCCTTTGTGGCCATGTGGGGAATGCTAAATTCAATGGTGTTGAATGGTGTGCCGTATTTTATTGGCGTAGCGTGTCTTGTACTAATTGTATATGATATGATATTGCATTAGTTTATAAATGCTCTTGGAGACTTGGACCCATGGCTCTAGGTGTTCTTCAGTGTGAGGTCCGAATCATTGTCAAACTCGCACCACCTCTAAATTTGCCCTGTGTAAGCAACTGAAGAGAGCAAATTAGCTGTGCCAGATTTGGTGCTCAAAAGCTTTCATGTCATAAGCCTTTTTTTGGAATCTCAAGTCAGAAGGGGAAGTGACTTTAGCAAAATGATGTTATGAACTTGTCGGTTTTGACAGGAACGAGCTGCAGGTTCTGCATGGAAAGGTTTGTGTAGGTTCCAAGGCGACATTGAGGCCTTGACAATTGCGATTAAGCAGGCGTGCCAATTATGTTACACAAAAATAGATGTTCTGAAGACTTCCTGAATCCTGATATATAACAATTGGTCTCATGATTTTTTCCTATGCTTCTCTGCCCAAATGTTTTTTTTGCTTCTGCGAAATTCGCTATTGTCCTAACTGAAGTGGTGGTGCAAGTACCACAACGAGGCTGTCATGTCTATTTTGGGCACTTCCTCTATGTTATGTGACAAACACAATCAATTGACTAGACGGACGTGGTGGCTGCATCGGCTCCTGCTTTAATAATATAATAGATTATCAGATAAAAGATATGGCGAGATTTCATGTAGAAGCGGAACTTTGTTCCATTATCTAAAAAAAATATGGCGAGATTTGCATAATCATGTATCATTGCATTCTGGATGAGTTCTTGTCTTTGTTTATTGACATAGCTTTGAAATATTGAACTTGCAGATCATTTTTTACCATTATTTTGTTCTATCCAACAAAATGGTAAAGGGCGAGTTTCTTTGTCCAGCCAAGGGACCCAAAACCCTACCTTTAATCACTGTCGGAAATTCTTTGACCAGAAATCTTCCTACCATTGGATATCACATCAATCAATAAATACTTGTGCAAATACTTGTGCAAATGCTTCGGGGCAATCACTACAGTCTGGACCTGAATCACATGATCCTGCAACTGCAAGCATCTGGAAGCCAATATCATCTTCTTTGGATGCATTTTATAGGTTTTCTCGACCACATACTGTCATAGGAACAGTTAAGTCGTGCTTCTATGATGATTCATTTTGATTAACTACTGCATAAGATCTTCTGATGAATCTATCACACTTACATTTTGAGTTCCATTCTCTCCCTGATCTAAGAGAAACATCTCTGGTTCACTCAGGCACTAAGCATAGTCTCAGTTTCCCTACTGGCTGTTGAGAGCTTGTCTGATATTTCTCCCTTGTTCCTCACTGGTTTGCTGGAGGTACAACTTTGAGCAGCACTTTCTTTTATAAAGATAAAATGCATTGTTTTAAAATGCTGTGTTTTTAATTTCTATGTAGGCAGTGGTGGCCGCTCTTTTCATGAACATATATATTGTTGGATTGAATCAGTTGTTTGACATAGAAATAGATAAGGTTTGATAACTGTAATCTCAAGTGTTTAGGCTGTTCCTTATTATCTCTGTTAAAACTTATTGAGAGTTAATGTTGGTGCCTCACCAGGTTAACAAGCCGACTCTTCCACTGGCATCTGGGGAATATTCTTCTGCAACTGGGGTTGCAATAGTATCAATATTTGCTGCTATGGTAACTAAGCCATTTCTCTTTTTCTAAAAAAGGTCTGGGATTCATATAGCTGTGTTATCCAGAATTTTGCTTCTCACGTTTATGGATCATGAAATGCTGGAAGTAGTATCTCAAAGTAAATGGCTTGTTGTTTAAAGGATCTCTCTAATATTAGTCTTCCTAACTAATGATGCTCTCAGGCAATGAGATAGCACAATGAAGATACAAGTTCCACAATAAAGACTTCGGAAAAACTCTAGTGACTAGGCATGGTTGAGTAACTTCACATTTGCACTTAACAACACTTCTATTTCTTATGCAATCTAATAAGGGCATATTTCTCAGACTAGACTACATTGGGGTGCTCGCCCCAATGTACTCATCCCAATGTAGTCCAGTATGAGAAAATTTAATTATGTGAGGAAAGAGGTCTGGACCTGCTTGCTTTCGAGAGTGAACTTCGGACACCAGATCCCCCTCTCTCTCACTCCTTCGCCCAGTTCACGGACTGGTGGCACCTTGTGGCCTTGTCGCTTCCTAAAGCGAGCAAGCAGGCCTTCAGCGGTTTCGTCATTTACACTGCCTGGAACCTTTGGAAGGAGCGTAACCGGCGTCTCTTCCAAGGCATGGCGCTCTCGCTGCCTTGTTAGTCAGTGTTATCCTAGATGACCTCTCCTGTTGGGAGAGCGCCCAAGCGTAACATAGTCTTCAGGGTGTGCTGGGCTGTGGCCCTTGTATATAACCTTGTACGGTTGCTCCTCCTTATTTAATAGAATGGGCAGTGCTCCTACCCTTTAGCTCAAAAAAAAAAAATGAAGACTAGACTTAATTTTTTAATTACTACACAGAGAAAAGTCTATTGCCATTGGTATTATAGTTTGTGCTAATATTGACAAGAAAATTTTAATAATATTGATAATAAGGCTCTTTGGTGATAGTCCTCTTAGACTAATTCAACAGCATGTGCGGTGTGCATTGCAGAGCTTTGGCCTTGGATGGGTTGTTGGATCACAGCCTCTGTTTTGGGCTCTTTTCATTAGCTTTGTTCTTGGCACTGCTTATTCAATCAATGTAAGAGCCTCTCTTTATGATCGTCAATTTGTCATCTGCCATCTTTAGATGTATATTTCTGTGTTATGATGTTGACATGTTGCTTCTTCTGCCACAATATACAAAGGAGTGTGACAATTGCCCTCCCTACCCTCTTCTTCAAGGAAACTAGAATGCCTATGACAGCCGCAAACATATTTTACTTTTTTTAACACATGTTATTTTTACTTCAACATGGCATGAAAGAGTAGCATTGAAAGGTTTTGCAATCCACCTTTGTGTGACATGCAAACTTAATGGGCTGCTGTATTACCGATGAATTGAGGGATAAAATATGACGCTTTTCGTAGATGGCGGAACAATGAATACTTACAATTTTTATCCTAAAAGTAATAATGGATCTTTTAAGAAAAATCTGCAAATGAAATGACTGTTTTCTTTTGCAGATGTTCTTACTCCTGCATAGGAATATCACCTTTTCTAGTGTTCTGCATACATTTATTCCCATTATTACCTAATTAAATATAGCTGAAATTTCTGTTTTGGTCCTCTGCAGCTGCCATACTTTCGATGGAAACGATTTGCTGTTGTTGCAGCACTGTGCATATTAGCAGTGCGTGCGGTGATTGTTCAACTAGCATTTTTTCTCCACATTCAGGCAAGTTTTTTGATTTAAACGTTGAAAACAAAAACAAACCTCTATTTAAAAGGGGGAAGTTGCAAATATCCCTCAGAAGTTAGTAAAAGTTTGATTTACCTCCCTGCAAGTTTTTTTGTGGTAGTGGTCTCCCTCGGTGCTCCCCTTCACACATTTTTTCAGGTTGACCTAGACCCTGGCGTGCAAACTTGGCTATGGATCATGTGTTCTGATGTAGGGTGGTTAGTTAGACAGTAGCTTTTGCTTCGTTTCTTCGTCACCGCGTGGGTTGTTACTTAGCCAACAATTCTTCAGGTCACAGGGGGTGGTATGCTCCCCCTATAGCGGTGCGTGGGGTGGCGGGGCCACAACACGACCCCTTGAACTAACAATCTAGCGGACTTGCCATACAAGCAGCGTGCTATAGTAGTAATCTTCCATTAGTCAACACTGTTTGAATAGTGACATACTTGATGAATATGCCGGTGTTCCTTTCTATCCAAATGCACCAGTTGGAATGAAGGATTAGGTGGTCCACCTGCTGGAGCCGTTAACGGTGAACATCTCTTTTCAGGGCTTTGGTTAGGGCCGAGTAGATAGGGCAGCTCCCATGCCATCCAAAGATAAGTGCATCTGCTGAAACACTCTGCTGCAAATCTGTTTGGCAAAAGCACAATAAAAAAGGAGGTGATCCATTGTTTCTTTGGAAGTGCCACACATTACGCAAATTGGGTTATGAGGCCAACCCCGAGCAGCCAGCATGGCAGCAACCTTCCAAGTTAGTGGGAATGGAGTCATCAGGGGAACATGTTAGATGTTAATGTAAAATGTGTGTATATATCTGAATGTATCAGACCCTATCTGGCCCATGTAGCCCATATAGCCCATGTATGGACTTGAACACAACCAAGCACTAGTGATAAGGCAAGTGGTAGTACAAGAATACTTGTAGGGGGTAAATTGATTGACTTCTTCGAGGATATTTGCATTTTCCCCAAAAATAACAAGTATGAGCATCCAATTGTAATTTCATTTTCATGTGGTCTGTTACATGTTGACTGCCTTATATGAATTAATGTTGCATTGCTTGTCCTTTTGTCATATCAGACATTTGTTTTTAGAAGACAGGCTGTCTTTTCGAGGCCATTGATATTTGCAACTGCGTTCATGACTTTCTTCTCAGTTGTAATAGCATTGTTCAAGGTAATGGTCCCTAGTTTCTGTATTTTAATTTCTTGAAATAATATGGCACCAAAGGAGCATGTCTTCAGTCTTCACTAACATTGTCTGAATTGCATTCTCTATCGCTGTATACTTTCACTCCATGTATTTATAGTGATCTGCTAATAAGACATTCATTTTGTTTCACTGCTTTCAGTATAAAAAATATTTTCAAGATATTTTCCATTTTCTGTAGGATATACCTGATATTGAAGGGGACCAAATTTTTGGAATACGATCTTTCAGTGTTCGATTAGGTCAAAAGAAGGTTAGCAAAAGTAAGAAATAAAAATTGGTAAGAGACTTACTCTTGGACTTACTGATTTGTACCTTCAAGCAGGTTTTCTGGATTTGTGTTGGTCTGCTTGAGATGGCATATTGTGTTGCGATATTGATGGGAGCTACTTCTTCCTGCTTGTGGAGCAAATCTGTAACTGTACGAATCACATCTCGCAGATTCAGCAGCACTTGAATCATTGTATTTGTAACTGCTGATATTTTTTTAATCTTTGCAAAGTACTAGTAACTAGTGTGAGTAATAGGCTGATCGTTGACATGAATTAATTGCCATCACTACTAACATCTCTGGTGATTTCTGAAGGTTTTTCTTTCAATTATGATTGATAAAGAAATGGGTATGGGTCTGTTGAATCGATAACCATACCTGCAAAGTAATTTTTTTTAGATAATGGAAATAGGTTCAGTCCTCTACATCGTGAGATGTACGCAGCCAAAGCACAATCACAACTCACAACGTACACCTGCTTGTTTTGCATTGCAATGTTATCAATCAGAATTCCCCCCAAATGTTTTTTCTAGCTATGTTGGTTTATGAATATGATTTTGCAGGTTGCTGGCCATGCGATCCTTGCCACGAAACTATGGAATTCTGCACGATCAGTTGACTTGACAAGCAAAGCTGCAATAACATCCTTCTACATGTTTATCTGGAAGGTAACCAACAACTTGGGGGCACCTATTCTTAATATTTCTCCCAGCTACGGCATCCTCTTTAAAATTCCTTCCAGGCTTTAGTGTGCTGTCCAATTCAATTAGTTAACCTTCTGTACCTGGCATAATACCCTGTTAACTGCTAACATTTACTCCTCACATGTCTCTGCAGCTGTTCTACGCGGAATACTTGCTCATTCCTCTGGTAAGATGAGGACGGCTCTACGGAAGAACTTCAGTGCCAAAGTAAACACGTGCTCATTCCCGTTTGAAAATCGGAACACTAGGATTGGCTACGGTCTATACCCAATAAAATTCCCTGATCTTTCTCAGTACACTCTTGATGTTCCAGCCTGCTGATCTATATGTAAAGACGGACAACCTCCCAACTCCCAACGTACCCAAGAATTTACCAGGTGAGCAGGGGATGCTAATAAACTCTTGCAGTTGATGCTGGGAAAGCTCGCCCGTTCCATTCTGCTGTAAATACCATATGACCTTACATTCCATCTGTACCTGACTTCGAGTGGCATCTCGATGTCAGCTGATTTTTCTCTTGGGGTGAGGATCCTGTTATTCTTCATGGAATCGCTGCTGTTCATGTTTTTTACGGTGTCCCTAATACTCGTCGTACACAAATTTTATCAAATTTTTGCCCGTGCATGAGCTCATGTGCCGCGACAATCTCATTTGGGCCTTGTTTGTTTCAGATTAATGTTGAGCTGCGTTTTACTGTAGCAAATTTGTAACCCACTTAAAATACGTTTTAACGGGTTTAAAAAAATTATGAAAAAATATTTTATAAACTTTAAGAAGAACTATTTAAAACTCCATAAGAATGACGACAAAACATTACATCATTTGGCTTATACAAAAATAACAAATTTTCATTTAATTTAATTTAATTTTTGGGTGCATGGTCTAGAAGATATGTACCGATGCTAAATTCAAGTCCGATAAACATGTATTTTTGGGGGTTTCTTTTAAGACCTACCGAAATAATTTTGTACTATTTTACTTGCTTTAAGGGCGTCTTTCGGCTCCATCAGTCCTGTCCCATCACTATTTATTTACTGTGCGTTGAAACATTGCACCAACACTATTTATGCCTCATTACTATTTATGTCTCAACGACAACCTTAATACTATTTTCACTCTATATATTGACTATTAATTTTGCTACAAATTATTCAATATTCAGTGTCCCATTACTATTTACCTCAATAGCGCGTTCCAAATTCTCTAGCCACAGTGTTGAGGCACCCTGGATGAGGTGATCAAAATAGGTAGGGGGATGAATATAATCCAATAGCAATCTTATTCGGTTGTCCCTTGAATTTTGAGTCGGGAGCTTTGGGACTACGTTTGTGATAAGATTTTGACTGTCCTGGCTTTTGTCTACTGGGAGGCGACTGGGGTGGCACTGTCGGCATCAGGCTGCGGTAACGACAGTGGCGGCGGCCGGCCGTGGAGGCGCCGACGGCATCCAACAACCAGGGAGGCGCGGACCACGCTAAGACAGCGGTGGTGTTCGAGATATAGGTACAATATTGTGCCGTTTGCCGATGACATAGGACGGCTATCAGGCCACGGGTGGCTTTGAGAGCCACATGAGCCTGCTAGCAAGGTCCACATGGCAGCGAACCAACACTGCGTCGGTGACCTATGTAGTACCGACGACATAGCTTATCCGGCCATAATGCCAGGCCACTGATGGATTTGGCACGGGAGCCTCCCAACCGTTACTAGATGACTATTAGAGGAGATCTATGTCGGCGGCAACTAATAGCCGAGGACATAGGTTGGTCTGTGTCATCGGCACACAGAAACTCGACGACGCAGTGTGCATCCCCCAATTTCGACAATGTTGTCGCAGCTACAAGGGTTTTTTTGATCAATTTTCTGGGCGAAATATGGGGTTCTACATGTTCAATAATCTATTCAAGTTATTTCTTTGTTATGCGTCACGTGGAGTTCTTCGATTGCTACAAACTACGTTGTCTTGAGCTATAGAACAAGTGACACGTAGAACCCTCCTCGTCGAACAATTAGTTCTATAGGACCATGGTATGTTACTAGTGACCATTTAATAATTCTAGTGCCAAGTACAACCATTCTAATTTTTTGTGTGTTTTTCTAGATTTTTTTAATCGAAGAATAATATTTTAAATGAATTTATAAAGGTAAAAATAGATTTAAATAGAAATGGCAGTGTCGTGGGCCAAAGGTGTGGATGACGATACTGACTCCATATGGCAACCACTAGCGGCCTTGTGGTACTGGCCTCATATGGTCCCACAGAAGGCTCTGTGTCGGCGCCCAAACACAAGCCACCGACTGAGATCGCATCCGGGCCCAGCTGCAAGGCCCACGGGAGCCTCTTAGCCGAGCCTAGTTGGCAGTAAGAGGAGGGTTATGTCGTCGGAAGCACACCATGCCGATAACACTGATCGCACTGCCTATTGTCATGTGAGGCCTCATTGAAGTGCCTCCACGCGGACCGTTATCTTGCCGCGAGAGAGTGGGGTTGTGTCATTGACCTTTGTTTAGCTTACAACCCAAAGCCTCTATGTTCTAGCCGCCAGCACTAAGTCTTTTTTGCTTAGCGGTTGTTGGCGACGACACAAAATTTTGGCTGATGAAGATTAGGTTAAAAACTATAGTATTGCAAAAAGAATGAACGTGAAATAGCTAAGAGTATATTTGTAGTACAAAAAAGTCGATCCAAATCCTCCGTGTAACAGTGCCATGGTGGTCATTTGCAGCTAACTTGTAGTGTTTCCACTTCAATGCGGGTTGAGAAACACCTTGCACCACTACTGTTGCTGGATGACCTTAGCGCGATTTGTATGACATGTCGTAAGATTCAAATAAAATTTTGGCCGCATAATCCTGTTGTCCTCTGAGTGCACGTCCGATTACTATGCAACAAATTCCATTCAGTTACTACGACCTGCCATAAAAACCGTGCTAAGACCATCAAGGACGGCGTGGTAGAGGTCGATTGAGGAGGGGAGGGTCAGTGGTGGCATCGAGGCGACGATGTGGTGGGAAGTGAAATTAGGGTAGAATTGAAGCGCGTGCCCATAGGATAAGGAGGTGACACAATTTTGCCGATTGGCAACGGTAAATGCCATGTGTTGTAATTTTTTCGATGCTGGCCGACAAAATTGTGCCACCTCACCCTCCAACCGTGATGTGCTGGTAAATTATTTTTTAAATCTATTTTATCAGTAGGAACCAGCCAATTACTTAAAAAATTTATTTTATATAGGCCAACGAAATTGTTAGTTCAAAATTTTTGAAAAGACGCAGGGTGGATGGTGTGGTAATTTCGTCGGTTCTCTTTTTGTCTGACGAAATTGTTGCTTTACTTTCGTCGGTTTCTCTGGCCCAAGGTGTTGTGAGGGCCGACGAAAGTAGTTCGGTTTTTAGTGATACCGATTTTTAAAATTAACCTTAATTCAAAGTCAAAATTAAGAAAGACCAATTCTTTTTAAAGCAACGGTGAGTTAACACAAAAAACCGAGAGATTCTATGGTTTAGAATTCAAATAGATACATCAGGTGTTCGCTGCTTCTATCTGGTTAGACCATGTATGTCTCAGCAGTCTCTAAGCCATCTCTAAGCAGTTTATGTCAGCTAATTAATTATGTGGAGGAGAGAGTATGTGCCTAGATATTTGAGCCGTCTCTTATGCAAGAGTCGACTCTACATAATAATTAAGAATCTTTGTGTGAGAGAAAATTATCTATAAAAACGTGCGGACATCTCTACCATCGTATATGTTATCTTTAAGCCATTTCTAGTATTGTCTCTAGGTGACATGACAATATTTAGAGATACCTGTTGTCTCAACCATGATACATGCTCGTATGATTGGATAAACCGAGTGTTCTATTCCACTAAAAAACCGCCAGTACAACACATGGTATACCTATTATATTGTCCCATCGTGGCATTGATTTAATCCAATGTCGACATCCACCACTATTCACATCCTAGATTCACACACGTCAGTGACATCCGAAACAGTGCAGATGAATTCACGGCACCTCTACGAATTTTGTTTTTACAAAAAAGCATTTACTTTCCAAAGCGGCAATTATTTTGGAGAAATTCCATAAAGACAATTGATTGCAAGTCCGGTGGGCCCAGCGGCACGTACGCGAGGCGGGAAGACATCCGGGGCCCGGTGGGCCAGCTAAAAACCTCGTGGGAGAGGGGCAGCCAGTTAAAACCCTCGTGGGCCCGGTGGGGTCAGGTGGGCCCAGCGGCACGTACGCGAGGCGGGAAGACATCCGGGGCCCGGTGGGCCGCGGGCGCCATGAAAGGGCCGAGGCCTCTTTATTACTCTACTCGGCTCGCTGCTCCTCCGCCGGCAGCGAATCGCGCGGCGGTACGGCGCCGGATCTTCGCGCACAGTTGGTGCGGAACGCCGGATCGATCCGTCCATCATCGTTCGTCGATCGCCTCATTATTGCCCGCGTTGCATCTGGATTCGAGCGCGCATACGTACATGCATGCATGCTAAATTAGGGTGCGTTTGATTCTGGCTAGGGTTTAGTCTGAGCCGAATGTTCAATCCGAAAAAATCACTATTGGGGAAAGGGCCTTTAGTCCTGGTTGCCAAACTGGGACAATTTTTAGGGACTGAAAGTCATAGGCAGAAATGTTACCACGGTGTAGAAAATATCTCAAAAATATGATGAACTCAAGACTCGAACCTGTAACCTCGTGCCCTAAAAAATATGACGAACTCAAGACTCGAACCTGTAACCTCATGCCACCACGAAACTCCGCACTCAACCTTCTAACCAAACCCACCCAGCCACATGTATTTACTAGACTAGGATATGCATTCCTTTTGAACTATGCTGGAAACTAAAGTTTACCTTCAGTCCCGGTTCATGTTACGAATCGGGACTAATTTGTGCCCGTGCCAGCTGGCATGTACCGGTCTGCCAAAGCGATCTTCTATCCCGATTCATGACATAAACTAGGACTAATATGGATGAAAAATTGTGCTTTTGTCCTAGTAGTCATGAACCAGGACTGGTGCCACTATCGGTCCGGGTTTATAGTTAACCGGGACGTGTGAGCCATGCCCATACCTGATACCTGAAGATATTATCCAAACCCAGACCCGATTCTATCTACGGGTACACATGCATACCCATACCCATACTCGGCGTGTACCCGATACCCAACGGGTACCCATACCCGTACACTCCAGAGTTACTAAATATAGAACATTAAATCACACAGCAACCAATTAGCCAATTATGTTTTCATTTAATACATGTGTTACTAACATTTAAAGAGACAAATACGCACACAAACTATAAACTGAAAATTTAAAGTCACAGCTACAATTACTAAATCATAGACTATAAACAACTATTTTTAATTATTTCGGGTATCCATTGGGTACCCATGGGTACAAAACAATACCATGTCCATACCCGTTGATTTCGGGTACCCGTATCAGGAAATCCATGAATAAGAAATGACACCCATATCCGGACCCATCGGGTTGGATACCCGTGGGTACCCGAACCGTGGGTACTATTGCCATCCCTACCGGGATAGAAGGCCCGTTCCCTAGTAGTGAATTGTGACTCTCGAAAGACGCCTTACAGAGAGTTTGAAAAACGATGAAAGAATTATTTCCTAGTTGAAACCGTACCCTATGGGCTGTGGCATAAACATGAAATATTTTCTAGAACAATCATGTATTAATAAATCACGCCACCAACTAACTACATGTATTAGGAACCATATCATCTTATGTTGTGCAAACCAAATAATTGAAGCACGAACCATCCCATCCCATCCTAGATAGCGATGGATTATGTACAGTACGAGAAATCAAACGAATTTATCATCTCATCCCACCTTGGCCCTAAAAATTTACCTATCATCCTATCCTACTCCCTCCAGTCTTATATTTCCTGTCGCTGGAGAGATTTGCACTATGCTTAGAAATTCCTGTCGTCGTAGCTTCTTGCGCAGTGTTTCGCCGGAAATTGCGTTCCTTTTCCCTGGCTATTGATGGCGCTAGACTTCCAAAGCACACGCGCTGCATGGTCTCAGCCGCATGTGCGGCGCAAAGCAAAAAAATCCCGCTGCATGGGACTTGAACCCGGGTTTCCGAGGCTTTGGATTAATGTGGGATGAACCAGCTGAGCTAGAAGCCTTTTGTGAAATGGATAGCATTCCGAGATATTTATTATGGCACAATAAGAAAGTACACTTTAATTAATCACTCCTTGGTATGTGAGATTATGTCTAAAACGACAGGAATGATCAAACTGGAGGGAGTAACAAACAAACAAACACATTACTACAAAAAGACTCCTTCATTTCAGCAGTATAGTGAGGAGTCCTGCATGGAGTCTGTGCGCGAGTGACTGGATGCGCGCGCCTCGGCACGTTTCAGCCGGGCGGCCGGCGGTTGTACGCGCGCGGAGCAGATCACCGGCCGGCGTGGAGGAAGGCAGCCAGGCATGCATGCAATAAGCGGCCGGATCGCGCGGAGAGCGCGCGCGGCCCAGCGCATTAACTCGCCGGCTGCCCGGCCCGGCTGCCCGCCGTTTCGCCGGCACGGTGACTGCACGCCACAGTGCCGCCATAAACCCCCAACTCCTCGCCGGCACGTGACGTAGGCCAGCCCTAGGAGAGGGCGCGCGCGCGCGTACTGCGACATGAATTAATGGGCGCGCGCGTGGGGCTCTATGCTATATAGCGCTAGCTAGCTAGCTCGTCTTCGCCGCCGGCCGGCGCCATGCGCCTTCCCGCGCCGAAATGATGGTGGCAATATGCATCGCCGGCCGGCGGCGGCGCCGCCGGTGGCCGCCTGTCGGAGCAGCGCGCGCGTGTTCCGGCGCGCACGCACGTGCCTGCAGCTAGCTGCTCACCAAGACGCTAGCTTGCTAGCTACCATGTATTGATGTATACCTGCACTGCACAGGTGGTTTCATTCACGTATGGAGTATACTGTATATATACTCCATGTTCATGGGATCAGATGGAGGTCTCGGCATCTTCGGGCCTCGATCGGATGGGGGCATGCATGGACCGGGCTTTTATCTGTGAATTTACTCGAGGGCATTAATTTGGTAGGCTCTACGTAGCAGCAGCTCCATGCATGTTAGTGTATGTTGGTTGGGTTAGCTACCTGTACGTCCAATAACTGGTTTGCCCGGGCTTGGACCAGATTGTAACTTTAGGTAGTTTACACTATCCGCCCCCTTGTGCAGATCGACTCTAGAGTTACACCACGTTTTAGAGGATGTGTAGTGCATTTTTTTGTACTTTTTCACATGATACATAAAGACAATATTCAAATAGAAGATGGTATTTTAGGTTAATTAATCATGAAAAATACTCCTGATGTATATATAGTAATGGCTTTATATTTTATGGCCAGGTACAACAAAACTTAGTGGTCAAATTTTTACGTCTGGAGGCTTCGTCGATATCCAAAACATTGCATAAATTCTTAAAACAATGGGAGTACTTGGCTAGGAATTTTATAGAAGACAATAAAACTCTAGGAAATATGCATGAAAAATATCAATTTGAGTTATATACTCTTTTGGCTCAACATAATTAATTAATTAGATAAATTAGACAATATTGAGTGAGAGAGAGGAGTGTTGGGTACTTAAGAGTAGAGCTTGGAATCGGATCGGCCTTTTTTGTGTCCCGAGCATGGCTCGATTTCAATGTCTTGAAGCATGACCCAACGTGAAAAGAAATGAACCGTCCTAGATGGCATGCATGCTAGTCGGGCCGCATCGACCTTACGTGGGCTGTTTGTAGTGGGCTCTAAATCCTAACAACCCTAATATATATTTGTTTTTTAAGGTATTCCTTTGCTCGTATCAATTTGTATTGTACAAGAAGGTTGTAGAGAATTTTCAAGCATTCCATGTAGCTAGACAACAATTTCATTTGAGAAACGTATGAATTTATAAAAAAAATTTAGTACGCTACATATATTTTTAGGGCAACGCCACCTTCCCTAGTCATTTGTCTTTGTCAGGGACTTCCTACGCTCGTGCACTGCTTTCTCCTATGTGTCATGCTTAGGCCAGCGTAGCCCAATGGCGACCCAACATGTCTTTGGACCATGCCGAGCCTTCTTGACGCTCGACAAGACATGAATATATAGATGATCATTGATCGGGCTAGGACAGGCCGACCTGTTTTGCACCGGCCCAAGGCACAACAGGCCCAGACCATGCCGGCCCAACACGACTCATTTCTCAGGTCTACTCAGGAGTCGAAGTCGACCAATATTATTTAAAAGGTGTTTTTTGCACAAAAAAAAAAAAAGAAGAAGAAGAAGAAGAAGAAAGGCGTCCTATTCAGAGAGACCAGGGTTTTTAATCCAAATCCATTCATGCAAACAGATCCTACCTACGGCGCGGTACAATCTGTATAGTTTAAAACTTCCGCTTCTTCTGTGCGCTTGGGAAGCTTCGTCTGGACTAGCTAGATGAGGGTACAGAGTAAACGGGGCCTTACGTCCAGACTGTGCAACACTGACATCATCATCATATATACATCATCCGTCCAGCATGCAGCGTCCGCTCCATTTCCGGTCAGTCACAGCGAGCACGCACATATACCCTTGTCAGTCCGTGCCGGCGACGCCACACTGTTGCACCCAAGCGTGCATCGATCTCCACGGCGGCCGGCCGGCCGGCGGCGAGGGCGCTCGTATTGCCGCCGTCTTCCATGGTTGATTCGGTCTCGCCGTCCGGCCCCGCACACGCGCGAGCGGCGGCGCGGCATTGAAGCATCGCTGTTCACCGTAGTCCCGGGCGGGCTCCCGGCCGCGCTCCGGCCGGCCGGCGTCAGATCCCGGCCGCCCGGCCCCGGCCGGCGTCCAATGCATGCATGCATTCCATATCAGAGAAGTACCGCCTCGATCCATGGCTAATTAATCGGCCCAGTGACGTCTCGTCCGGCTGGGCCCCCAGCACGCATGCATGCACGCGCGTAAGCAGCGCACACGGCCAGGCCACTGTTGCGTCTCGACCCTCTTTCGCGACAAGACTGCCCATGGTGTGTTAGGGCATCTCCACTGATCCAGCCAATCACTAGGTATAAGCAAACACATGTGTTTTATACATACATACAGTGTGTGTAGATAAGCATACAAACAACCTTTTCGATGGATTAGCTATAACATTCTCTAAAAATTAATATGAACGCATATATAATAGTGTATGTATCTTGTAATCCGCTATAGACCGACTTCTATTTAAGAGCTAATTAATTTTTCTCTCTTCTCTCCTCCATATAAATAAAAAAGGGTGATATTGTATTTTTAACTAGCTGATTTGACATTATTAGAGATGCCCTAAAGACGATTCAAAACCATCGTTACAGGCACCATCAAGGTATGATACAATGATACATTGTGTGATTCTTAAAAGCATGGTACAAAGGATAACTATTAAACTACGATACGATATATATATCTTTGGATGTGCTGCTCCCAACGATATATAAATCATCTTTCCTTCTCTATCGCTTCATCTCACAACGTTAAACATCTCTATCTCCCCCCTTTCTCTGGTCTCTATATATCTCCCCTAGGCCCCTATCGATCTCCTCTCTCTCTCTCTCTCTCTCTCTCTCTCTCTCTCTCTCTCTCTCTCTGCTTTCGTCAGCACCACCACTCTCTCACTGCCAGCGCAGCCGCCCATGCTCTCTTTTCTCTTGTGTACCCTATCCTCTTCGTCTTCGACTCCTCCCCCTCAACCCCCATCTAAGCGCTTGATATCTATAAGATTAAAGAGCTCATCAAGGCAATTATGAGTTCATGGGATGAAGACTACTTTCAGCTCAAGGGACAATTGTGATCCCCTCCTAGAGCTTGCATGCTGCATGAGGGGCTTGTCACTCCATTGCAAGGAGAGAGGAGAGCTATATAGAGAAGATGTATAGTGTAGTTTGGTTTGAAACATAACTCACGGTTCAATCCTCAATCATCCCTTCTTTTTCCTCGTGATGCCAAAAAAAATTATTAGAAAAGAAACCTTCAAAAATGTTAAAATAATTTCATACTAAGGACACAAAAAAGATTACATATTTTCATAAAATTAAAATCCTTCAAAATTTTGAATTTCAAATCATAATCATGAAAGTTTCAAAATAAACTTTTTTAAAAGGCACTATTATTTCTAATAATTTTGAAAGATTGTTATGTTCACTCTTTTTACTAGGCTGCTTGAAAATTTTAAAATGACAAAAATGGTACCATATTTCATGCAAAGGAACTTTAAAAAGTTTTATGTAAATCTAAAACTTAAAATAATTATTAGAATTTTCGATTTAAAATCATGGGCACGAAAAATAAAAAAAACACTTTTAAAAAATGAAACCATAATTTCAAGGCAAGAACCTACTAAAAATTATATAGACAATGAAACCATAGTGTCACCTCAAAGATCCATAAAAAAAATAGGAATTTCCATTTTAAAAGATAATTCAATTTCATGCCAAGTGCCATTAAAAAGATCTAGGCATTTCTATAAATTTTAAAATTTATCGCACTCTATAATTAAAAAAGCATCCTCAAGAAAAAATGGAGTCTTCAAAAAAAAAAAGAGAAAATTGAACATATCATCATGGCAAGGATCTATAAAAAAATTAGTATTTTTAATGTATTATAAATTAACCCCAAAAAAGAAAGCTACAAATGTTGAAAGCTAGAAAAACTTGGAAAAAATAGAAACATAATTTCATGGAAAGGGTCTGTGAAAATTTTGGCTATTTACAAGACTGTAAGAATTCCAAAATTTTGAATTTAGAAATCTTTTAGAATGAAAATACGAAAATGATAAAATTTGTATAGAGTAACATTTTCTTTGCTAACTTTCTTCTTGTTTATTTATGGAACTTTAGCTATCTTAATCTAATTTATACTTTGTTTTTACCTGTTTTTGTCGGTTAGGTTTGTTTATGGCTATTTTTTTCTAAATCCAAAATTATCCATACCACATAATTTGAAATTTTTGCTCTCTTTGTTATCACCATTACAAATATGGACAACAGTGGTAGGTAAATCTATGCGCCAGTACGTGGCACGTGATCATCTGCGGTGTTTATAAACATGAGTCGTGTTTGATGGTACGTACTAATCTTGAGGTTTACCAGTATTTACCGAAGTTTTTTTTTTCAAGATTTATCAGTAGTTTTTGATGCGAGGAATAGCTGCTCTTTTTTTGAAAAAAAAAACAATACTCCATACCTTGAGAAATTGACAGGCGTAATAACTTCGTATAGCATACATTATACGAAGAATTTATACTACGTAACTTCAGGAAAGTGGATAGTTTTTGTTCATTCAAGAAAACATAGGCGCATACATAAATGTGATTACAAGTACGTGTACGCCACTGCCGCGAGTGTTTCGGGGTGAACAGTTTCAGTATAGACGTGTACCCATCGATCGATGGTTGTCGTCTCCTCCACTGCTCCCATTCAAGCCGGGCAGATCGACCACGTGTCACTCGTACGGCGGCGTTTGCGAGCAACTGACAAGTGGGTCCACAGCACATGACAGATTATACTCGCACACATGCATGATATACACGTCATTAATCATCTTAGAGACAGGTCAGCGAGCTGGTTGCAATGGGCATACGTGCTGCCAGTACTGCAGGCACGTACTCGCTCCGTTTCAAATTATATATACTTCGCCATTGATTTTTGATATTTTATTTGACCATTCGTGTTATTCAAAAAATATATCTAAATATTATTTATTTTGTTGTGATTTGTTTTATCATTAAACATATTTTAAACATACCTTATATTTTTCTATGTTCATACTTTTTTTTAATAAGATGAATGGTCAAAAGACGTCTTAAAAAGTCAACAGTGAACTATAATTTGAAACGGAGGGATCACGTACGTTAAGAACGTATCTCTTATTTGCCCCGAAGTTGACGTGCCCTCGATTATTTGCCCTACTGTTTGATTATTTGCCCTGATGACCCACATGTCATATATACACATCAGAGCAAATAATTGAGGGCACATCAACTTTAGGCAAATAATCGAGTGCGCATCAACTTCGGAGCAAATAATCAATTACCCCCAGATTTGGGTAGGTCCGATCTAAGTGGTCAGCGCTTAGCTAAGCTGCTCGCCCTGTAGCGCGTACATGTACATCCCTAGCGTTAATTTGTACGCCTACTCGCGCGTAGCCGATGCATTCACACGCAATTAATGCACGTATATGTACGTATCCGCATACGTATATGTTTGCATGCATGAGTGCATGTTCAGACATCATTTAGCTATCAAAACAGAGAGATTGGTTTTTCATATATTAAATGAGTACCATGTCTCGCGAATGTTACGTAGCTAAAGTTATTTTGAAAAATATGATTTATGTCTAATAAAAAAATTCTAATATGCAGCCATATAGCTCTTTGTTATGGAGTATTTAATTAATTAATACAGTGTATGACTACTTGATGAGGGCATCATTCATATGGATGTCACCGCCACTCCTTCCCCTACATCCACTACGGTCATGACAAGTTGGCAACAATTCAATGCATCGTCTACTTCTCATACGGCTACTATCATGGCTTCATCGACATGGTATAATCGACCGTCACCTTGGCCTGGTCGATTACGCAATTGGTCTCCGTATATGCCGCCATCGTTTACGTTACTTCGGCCGCCACCCATATTTGAAGGCGCAATCAAGAAAGGAGTATCTCCACCTCATCTACTCCTTCAGGTCATAAAGGTCTTGTCACTCCAAAGACGGCCCAAGAGAAAGCCCAGCTCCAGTCCAAGTCTAGTTCAACCATCTGCGCGCAGCACAACTTCAAACGGACGCTCAGGTCACATATGATGTCCGTTTTCGACGTTCTACCACTCTACGGAAAGCTTAGGAGATAAGCTTTCCAACAAATGCAATCTCACCTCCAAATTCTTCCTAGAGCAACGGAAATCAATGAAACAAGGTGCTGCGTCACCCAGTTGGGCCAAACCGGGCCTTGTAAGCTTGTTGGGCCGAGGCCCATGTGGTGGGCGTCCTAGGGAAACCCTAGGACGTCCAGCACTCCCTCCTAGCCGCCGCTCCTCTCATATATAGCGTAGACGTCACTGTTTAGACTCAGGTTTTGTTGTGTTTTGGTTGACCCCGTGTGTTGAGTCTTGCCTTCCCTTTATCGGCATTATTTCCTACATTACATTAAATTAAAAATTTAAAGTCCCCATATAATTCAACATATTTTCTACCACCATTAAACTACATATACATACTACGGAATTAATATTACAAAAATAAATACTACAATAATAACCGCAAAACACAATCTAACTCTAACCCTAACCCTTACCCTAAAGCAATAAAAAATGTGACCAACATGGATCAATAAAACCCCGGTCGAGAGGAGATTACCTGCCATGGTGGAGAAAAGCCTTTTTTCCACAACAAATCCCGTTGGATGGAGATCAATGCAATGGACTAGGTCATTGGTTAGGGAAGAGGAGGAGAGAAGGGAAAAAATGAGGAGGGAAAGGGGAGGGAAACAGCACGGGCATCCCGCGCTGCGTTCTGTATTAAGGCCTTGACGCGCCAGTCGGGGTGGCGCGTCAAGGTGGGACCCACCCCAGTCCGCGCTGGCGGCCATTGACCGGGGCCGCCAGCGTGGCACCTCTGCCGCGCCAGGAGGGATGGCGCGTCAGGGTGGGGATGACGCGCCAGTTGACGTGGCGCGGCCAAAAGGGTTAGATTTGAAAAAAAAAATTCCGAGGGGTTAAAATTAAAATTATTTTTTAAAAAGGATTAAATAATAAAATTTTTTGGAATAAACTAACATGAATGTTGTAGGAGGGGCTTACCCTTTTACCCGAAGATCATGGCGAAAATCCCAAAGATCGATGGTGATCACCAATACCGGGGAATCCGAAGATTGTGAGGGTCTTCGGGAGCTCATAGTATACAAGCAAGGGGATAGCGAGGAAGGGTTGCCCCGAAGATTCCTCCTGAGCGAAGATAGAATTACCCAAAGATACCCAAGTGTAAATGGACCGTGATAGGGATCCAGAGATTTATGGGCCAAGCATAGATTATGGGCCATTAGCGCAGGCACAGTGAGATGGCTTGGCCCAATAATCCTAGGAGGGATTTCATGTATCAAGGGTAGTTCGGGTGTTTCATATAGACAAAAAGGGATTAGGTGGTGTAAAGGGCCGTTGATTTAATAATCGACGGTCTAGATTCGGGGACTAATTTGTCCTCTTGTATCTTCACTGTAAACCCTAATCACCACTACCCCTATAAATACAAGGGCACCCCATTCATTGGGGGCAGAGCATTTTTATTCCTAACCGGCCATCTACGTCTCCAGTTCCAAAACCCTAATATTCCCAGTGATCTCTCCATTTCTGGGGGGACACTTCGTATTGTTGGAGACACTTCGACGACAATGAAGAGATCAACTAGAGAATCTGCAAATTCAACCTGAGTGACTAATACTCCCTCCGTTCCAAATTGTAGTTCACTGTTGATTTTTGGAGACGCCTTTTGACCATTCGTCTTATTCAAAAAAATAGTGCAAACATGCAAAAATATAAGTCATGCTTCAAATATGTATGATAAACAAATCACAACAAAATAAATAATATTTACATATATTTTTTGAATAAGACGAATGGTCAAATAGAATATCCAAAAGTCAACGGTGAACTACAATTTGGAACGTAGGGAGTGTGAATGTGGGAGGCGGAATCTGCTTGTGGGGCAGTGAGCAACAAGGCCTCACAAGTCACAACTGGACTTGTTGGGGCGGCCAAGGGTGGTCGCCACAAGCTAAGCACGGGCGTCTAGCTTGGTGGAGCAACCGAACGGGGCGGCCGCGAGCAAGGTGGAGGATCCGCACAATCGAGAGGAGCATGCCCATGCAGGGAGCACGAGGCAGCTTGGGTGATATCGAATAAGGCTATCCAAATTTTAGCGTGCGTTGAGCCTGGTGGTGAGTTTATTGACTAGCCGGATGGTTGGGTCGGACCGGTTGGACGGTTGGGTCAAATTGTCTAGCACGTGGTACAGCGTGGGTTGAATTTGGCAAGTCAGCTTCCGGACCGGGCGGATGGTCTGATCGGACCATATGGTGTGGTGTCTGGCACGCACGGACTGCGGTAGTGCAATCTGTGTGTTTGTGTGGCCCTGTCATGCCAGACCGTCTAGCATACATACCGAACAGGTCAGGCAAATAGTGAGAGGCCCAAGCTGTTGTGAAGACCATTGTCCGTCTAGGGAGAGGCGAAGGGCTACCACTAGTGGCTAGAAGCAATGCCCATCTTCGTGAAATGTGCTCCAACGGTGAGGCGGTGGCCTCAAGGCACGCTGGTGGCAGCGGACCGTGATGCCTCGCAGAGCATCACAAGCGGTTAATAGAGTGGAAAAAGGCAAATAAATATTGGGGGAGGTGGGATTTGAACCCAGGACCTCTTGACTCACACCTCACCCACCTAGCCAACCCACCCACGCGCATTATCTGACAAAATGGGGGGAGCTTTCCTTTTATCTATTCGAAAAATGGGTCACTAGAAGCGGTTGGAGCTATTAAACCGCTTGTAAAGCCAAGCATCCTAAGCGGTTCGTGTTCCCAACCGCTTGTAGAGGTATAGCAGCGGTTGGGGGCACAAACCGCTTAGGATTTTAGGTCTTTAGAAGCGGATCGTGCCCCCAACCGCTTCTAGAGGTCATTTTCTGGCTTGAGACTGTTTTGAGGCATTAAACCGCTTGTAGAAGTTTGATCCTTTTTTTGAACCGCTTGAGAAAGCTTGTTCCCTAGTAGTGGGGTTACGTAGGTGGTAGCTGGGAGGGAGGTTATCTATCCTTGAGTTCTTAATATAAAAAAACCTCTTCCTAAGAGTGCACTAGCGCTAGCTAGCCAGGGAAGTTCACTATGCCTCAGGGGCTCTTAATTGGTGCATTCCTTTTTCTTGCATAGCCTATATTATATACTAGTCGCGTACGCGCGCTCGTGGTGCGCGAGGTCGGCAAAAGCGCGACGGGCGCGTGAGGCCTGCAAAAACGCGGTAGAGCGCTGGAAAAAAACGCGGCACCGCCCGGCGAGCCCGGGAAAAACACCGCGCGCGGAGGCCAGCGCGCCCAGGAGGGAAAAAGGAGAAAAAGGGGGGCACGCGGGATTTGAACCCGAGGCTCCCAGGTGACCAACTGGCTGAGCTAACCAACCGGCTAAACCACCTGCGTGCCTGATATCTACGCGAAAAAAATCGTTTTATACATAAAAATAAAACGGACGGCCGGATCTGCCTGGCGCGCGCAATCGGACGGCTGCTAACGAACGAGGCGACGTGGCATACCGGCGGTGACGCGTGGCAGCTCGCTGAAGCGAATGTTCGACTTTGTACTATTTATCAATATACCCTGCCTGAATGCATGAGTGACGCCGTTATACTGCCATCGACGGTTTAAATTCCTTTAATTAATTATTTGTATTACACACCGACGACGGGGATTCCCTACACATAGTGCGTACTTTATATGACTCGAGACATGACGCTGCATGTGCAGGGTAATAATACTTGGCCACATGTTATCCACTGAGAGATGGCTGCATGGCACTGAGGGTCCGGCCGTTCTGTTCACATTAGAAATGGCGCCAAATCTCTCACTGCTACGTGATGATTGATCATTCCACATGCAGCAAGCATCATCAATCCCAGCAGCTTATCACATCGCTAGATATCTTGCTTACAGCATGTATGTACGTAGGACGAGCACGATTTGTGTAAAAGGTGCAACTAACTGAGAGCGTTGCATGCATGCTCTGGTATCAATATCTACTATCTATATAAAGCAGAGTTAAACAGAGCCATCACATTAATTCTAAAATCCTAGAAATTTTCTCGTTAATCGAAAAATAATAGAAATTATCACGTTAATCATTGAAAAAAGAAAAAATCTACATCGTTGAATATGGATATTATTATATAAATCTAACGGTTAATATTTACCTCTCAAAAAAAAGTAGAAATTCTCACGTTAATCGTAGAAAAAAGAAAAAATCTACATCGTTGAATATGGATATTATTATGTAAATCTAACGGTCCATATTCACCTCTATAACAAACTACTAAAGCTGATCTATATATTAGAGATAAATTTTAAATCTAATCTGATATATTATCTATATCTTAACACAAATTTAGCCGCGCAAACGCGCGGGTCACCTTGCTCGTTATATATATGTGTGTGTATGTATGTATGAAATGACATCATACAGAATGTGATTAATGTGTTTGCTAATTCAGTGTGCTTTGTAAATAAACTGTAATATTAACCGGTGCTCAAAGTTATATTTGAAAGACGGTGCGGGCGCGCGATCCAAACGTTTCCATTCTCCATCAACCATTGGTACGTACCTATAGCTTGGCATGCATGGACGCAGTCCCCTACCATTAATGCTCAAAGATACACTAATTACTGAGAGATCACGGCCGAGATCTTCTGCGACGGAGCCTGCCGCCGGCTGCTCGGCCGGCCATTCAGAGCGCCGCAGCCAATAAGAGGTGGAATATCTGCTCGATCATTAGCGCGCCGAGTAAATTTAATAAGACAAGCTGCTGCTTGCATTGCGTTGCATTGCATCGTCGCATCGCATCGCATGGACCGATCGATCGGCGCCTGCATCATGCAGACATATGCTGCAGGCTGACACTGCTGCGACTGCGATCGAGGGGTGAAGTGAGCGCGTACGCTGTTCTTGCAGGCGTAATTAATCACGCGAATTTAAATCCACGTAACACCCGCGCGCCAGCGAGCGAGCGAGCCGCAGTAATTAGCCGCGTCAAAAAAAAAAACAACTCAAGATAAGAACTGTAGCTAGCAAGTACTCGCACGGATCGAGTACGTGTGGTGCTAGAAGCTTGGCTCTTGCTGGCCCAGTGGTTAATTACCAACTGCTAGCTGCACGCATGTATTTGCTGGGCAGTTTTTTTTTTTGCTGCCGGTTTGCGAGATTAATTGAGTAGTGATTGATTCTAGCTATAGTTGACTTTCACGTTTGGTACTTGCAGAATCATCATGGAGGGGCCATTAACGCGCTGAAGTTAATTTTGATGCGAGGAATAGCTGCTCTTTTTTTTGAAAAAAACAATACCCCATACCTTGAGAAATTGACGGGATACGGGATAGAAAACCGATAAATTAAACCTCCAATCTTCTTCCTCGCGCGCCGTCTTCCTCCTTTCTCACACATCATCTGCCGTAGATGAGCACACCGATGCCACCCCATCCCGTGGATAGCGTTGGGGATTGGGTTTAGAGGTGTGTTCCTCGTGCCCCTAGGCTTAAACGGAAGCCATGAGGTGGCAACCCAGCAGTAACGTAACTACTTGAACCTCTCTTACCGCTGGGCTGCCACCATTGGTAGTGCAACATTTTGGAAGTAGTAACAATTTTTTGCGCTGATTTTGGA
This sequence comes from Raddia distichophylla, assembly GCA_005191435.1. Classification (NCBI taxonomy): domain Eukaryota; kingdom Viridiplantae; phylum Streptophyta; class Magnoliopsida; order Poales; family Poaceae; genus Raddia; species Raddia distichophylla. Next base: position 636,481 of record SPJY01025704.1, on the reverse strand, counting down.
TAACTCGTTCAATTTTGATATTTGTGTCCATTAAAATTAAGGAGGGGTTTCAGTTGATTTATGAACAACTAGATTAAGATCTAGTTGATAGATCCCCCATACCTCCATATTTTGATTCACCTCTGCTTTGCTTCCAAAACTTGTCTTCTCAACCATCACCGCTCTGCTAGCTTCTTGAGCCCCCACTACCATTACGTAGCTCTGCCAACGGATAAAGGGTCGTCAATTCAGGGTTACCACACATCCTGGAGCTAGAGGAAGGCTAGGTCAACAGAATCACCATAGTGAAAGTGGCGGTGTTAATTGCTTTGATGATGGGAATTAGGAGGGCAGCAGGTGTAAAAGAGTCAGGACTATTTTCAGTGGAAAAATTTTGTTTATGTCACTAGAAAGTTGTGCAATATCATGTTTGCCACCATAAAATTGGATTTCATAAATTTTCCATCACTTTTTAATGTTTAATTTTATTTTTGCCACTGTCATCAGTTTCATCTTTTTACCGTCAGTTAAATGACCTTTTCCCGTTGGTTCAACTAATAAAAAATAATTTTAGAAAATTATAGAGAGTTTATGAAAATATTCTAAAAAAAATCTAATTTTTTTAGATGAGAAAATTCTAGATATGGAATAAATTTAATTTTTTTGTAATTGATTTATTTAACATAAAATAAATCTCTTAATAGGATTTTAAAATATTTAAATCATGACAGTAGCAAAAACAAAATGAAACATTCAAAATCGATGATAAATTCAAAAAAATCCTGCTATATGATTGCAAATTTAATATTGCATAAACTTTTAGTGTCATAAATATTTTTTTCTTTTTATTGGGTGTGGGGAGCGGGGGACGTTGCTGTGATGGGTGGTGTTGAGGATGTTCACCATTGATTGGGTTCATGCAATTGGGATGGTGGTGAGGCATGCAAAGCAGCACGGTGCACTGGATAGGATCGAAATGAGGCGAGGATATATGATAGGCAACGACGCCAACAGTATAGCTATCTTGCTAGCTCGAACTTATATGATCGTTGGAACATTGTGGATCTACGCTTGGTATCTGATTGGATCATTGTATCAACCAGTCTGTTGTTGAACAATTAGGTACATGTCTGCTTGAGCTCTAATTAAGGTTCAAACATATGGTTAAATTTGCGGGAAAATATATAGCTAGCTAGCTAGTTCAACCATCCCACTGAATTCGATGAAACCAGCTAGCCCAGTTAACCTAATGGCCGAGCAATCGCGATCGACCATACAGTGTACGTTGACATGCAAAATTTTACCCCAGGTAATTGTCGTTGCTACTGAGCGCGTACTGCGTCAGCTCCAAAACGCTCTCAGGAACTTGCCCATGCAAACGTACTCGTGTCAGAAAGAGCACACGTACGAATGGCTTAAACGCCGTGTGGACGTGCGTGCGTTCGTGCATATACATGCAATGCACATATATAGATACTGCACGTACATATATTGACAGTAAACGCCACACTCCTCCATAGTTCTTACCGCCGTAAAACATATAAACTTACCGATCCCAAGTGGTGACAGCACTGAGCACGTACGTACGCACGTACGGTTTTATTTACCGTGCACGGGCGCACAGATCGAGACGCGCCCAGCGCCGCCAACACACTGAGAGATCTAGTACATGTCGCTAGAGATCGAGAAGCTGCATGCTCGAGACCCAAGACCCAAGAGGATCGAAGTACGTAGAATCATCGCAATGCATGCATGCATGCATGTGTCGCCATTAAAGAGACCATGCAATGCAGATCGATCGATCGAGCTGCCTCTGCCGCTGCATGCCTGGATAGCTACACGTACGTGTGCTAACTGCCACGTGCCCGTGCTGCGTATATACACCAGCTTAATTGTGGAGTACGCACGTTCGTACGTACGTACGCGCTGCTCGTAATTATAAAAACAAATTGCATGCATGCATGCATGCATGCCGCGCGAACCGCGTTACGGCCACAGCGGCTACGTACGCCATGTGAATTGTGTATCATCTCGATCGGGCCCGATTTATGTATGAGTACGGCCATGCATATCGATCGACATGCATGCTCGTATGTATGTACCCGAGCCGCCGAGCGTATATCCCATACTGTTGAGGTATTAAATTGACGCTAGCGACAATGAGCTAGGCAGCTAGCCAGTCCTAAAAAAAATAAAAATAAAAATGAGCTAGCTTGGCGAGATGCATAATGCAGGGGCATATATGATATAAAATATATGAATTGATCCGTTCAAGTTATATATAAGGCCTTGTTTGTTTCAGATTAAATTAAATTAAATTAAATAAAAATTTGTTATTTTTGTATAAGCCAAATGATATAATGTTTTGTAGTCATTCTTATGGGGTTTTAAATAGTTCTTCTTAAAGTTTGTAAAATATTTTTTTCATAATTTTTTGAACTCATTAAAACATATTTTGAAGGGGTTACAAATTTGCTACAGTAAAACACAACCCAACATTAATCTGAAACAAACAAGGCTATAGTCCCTTGATGATCTAGGGCATGTGGCGTAATGTTGTTTATATTGTCAAAAGCGTAATTAATGTTGTTTATATTGTCAAAAGCGATGCAAAGAAAATGAATGTGTGCTCTTTACACGTACTGCCTTGCTAGATAACTAGCTAGGACGTTAGTGTCAAAAATAATTAACTAGTATTGTGTCTTGGAAAATGCCACGCGCGTTTTTAAAAGTCAAATTTAAACACTAATTACTATACATTGCAATTTATTTATAAACCCGCTAGAATATGATACTACGAACATATTAATTTGTTGAGACAAATGTGCATATACGATTTTTTCATGGACCATTATAAATATTTGAAAAGATTCCATATATTGTTAAAGTTTTAAGAAGTTGGCTTGTACGTATCTAGAAATACATGCACATGTATTAGCGACGGGAGGAGATCGATATATCGATGGACACTACATGCGATCGACCAGAGAGAGTGAAGCTTGCATTCCAATATTGCATCTCTCTCTCTCTATATCAATATTCTATGAGCATAGTAGATTCGTTAGGGCAAGTACCGGCTACCTATTAAGCCTCCTTAAATATCTCTGATGCCAGATCTTCTCCCCACTGGATTTAGGATTTTGCATGCATGCCTCCACCATTTAATTCAATGGAGGTAAGCTAGCACATAGTAATGCCATCACCTTGCACATATGTTAGCATTTCATCTGCTTTTCGATCCCCTTATTTTGTTGCTATTGTTTCTTGTTCTTTTAGAATTGCTGTGTGGGGATCCGGTGAATCACTCTCACAGCTATAAACCACTCTCGAGTGTGACGAATTTTCAGTGCCCTATATTTGGTCCCACAGTTACCATCGGGTGAGACTCAAATTTTCATTGTTCCTGTATACGGTTCCGCTGCTATAAACCACCTTCGAGCGAGATTCAAATTTTCATTGTTTATATGGGGACTCGAACCATATGGTGGTCTTCACAGCCAAAGCATCCATCACCAGGGTGTTAGCTTGTTCTCTCATATTGTTTCTTGTTATGAGAGAGAGGCGTACACTACGATACATGCACTACACAAAAAGGGCACATATTTGTGTGCTAGGGTTCAAAACGGTCATCTGTGTCGTTTTTTGAATCAACAGAAACAGAGGTCGATCTTGAATTCTGGCACAAAAAATGTCATATGTTTTGATTCTAGCCACAAATCAGTACAAGTAATCAGTGATCTATGTTGGTTCATGACTAGGACATAGATGCGGATTTTTTGAAACAAGATTTTTGGTATAAAAACAGTGAAAATGAAAAAAATTGTTTTCCAACCATAAATTGTGTTCATACGAAGTATCCACATTTCGCACAATTTTTGGCACGAAATCCAAACATTGTGTTTCCTTGGAATCAAAGTGTTGAGACCTCTTGACTCTAACATCACCTTTTGAACCATCGTACCCATGTCATTTTCTGACCTGAATTGGATTTGCATACCTTTGATCGATCTTCATTTTTTAAATCTTCAAACAATTTTTTATGCATGTAAATGACATTAAAAAGAAGAGCTTTCAACTACAATGTTATAAACATCGCCGAAGCCTACAATTTCCATGTAAATTTATTTTCTATCCGACTTCATTTAGGTATATGTATTTATTCAAATGAAAAACATGTCAACTACGAAGTGGTAAATTTCCTTGAGACCTAAAATTACATATAAAGTTTGTTTTTATCCAAGCTTGTATGAAAAATATGAAATTTAGAAGATTTAAATTTTTTGGAAATTGCACATCTCTGTCGGTTCATGACTAGAATCGACAAAGATGAATATCTGTGCCGATCCCAGACATGAACTAACAAAGACAGGTCTGCATTGATTCATAGCTACAACCAACGTAGATGTATCTGTGTTGGTTGTAACCATGAATTGGCACAAATCATACTTACTCATCTATACCTTTTTGGTTAAAAACGATACAAATGTGTTTGTTTTGCCCTTTCCTTTACGAACCGTCACAGATCTACTGCAAATAAATCGATACATATAATGGTTTTTTTTTTGCATAATGACACTATGTAATATGATCATATATGTCGCCGGTTTATTATGATCCACCGCTAGGACCGGATAAAAAGCTCGTTTCATAGATTTTGGGGACGATTTTAAATTACATCCGATTCAATTCTGGATTGTTCTAACATTAACTTAGTCGATTTTAGACAAACTTAAAATGCACTAGCTTGGGCTCGGCTCAGCTCAAAAGCTTGATTGTAAAGTTACCCCTTCAAAAATAACTAAAATCATATTGAATCAATTCATGTCAAATTGAAAAAAACTTGAAATGAGCTCGCGTCCACCCCTAACCGGCGCCAGAAATAAGCCGGTACATTTAACAGTTTTCGGCGCGATGATACTACGTAATAACATATACATTCATGCGTGCTACAAGGATCGGGTACGTACTCGTCTCACTCAAAGCCGGTAACATGCAGAATGACGTATACCATAGTGCTTGCTCGCTAGCTCGATCGTCTTAATTTGCACGTGAGGTACAGTGTACGTGTGCGAATGCGTGCGTGTCTGCGACCGATCCAGCTGCGATGATATGTGTTTGCCTGTGTACTCAACAGTCTTGTCTCGACGGTCGACCATCGCTTTCTCGACTGTTCAGAGATTGTCTTGACGGTTTGGGCCATTGAGAAATCCAATGTCTATGGTAGTGCAGCCCTCTAACCATCTCAAGGAAGCCCTCTAAGGAAGTTCAATAGTTCTCGAAGCGAAAACAACGAACCCTGAGGAAGTTGATCAGCAGGGGGTATATATGATCGGAGATGAGATTCCACTGCTTGGGCAGCGTTTTACCTTCTGCAACTGTCTCGACGGTCGACCATCGCTTTCTCGACTGTTCAGAGATTGTCTTGACGGTTTGGGCCATTGAGAAATCCAATGTCTATGGTAGTGCAGCCCTCTAACCATCTCAAGGAAGCCCTCTAAGGAAGTTCAATAGTTCTCGAAGCGAAAACAACGAATCCTGAGGAAGTTGATGGGGCCGATCGATCAGCAGCAACAACAGATGAGATTCGACTACTTGGGCGGCGTTTTACCTTGTGCAACGAGAGGGCGAATCCGACCCTCACCCGCATTGATCGGGCCTTCTACGGTGCGAGTTGGGACTCCTCCTTCCTTCCACCACCATTTTTTTGAAATTTCCACTTATTGGCTGTCTTGTTGTTAATTTTGTTATAAGTTTGGTTTGTAAATGTTTTAAGAGGTTTTGGGATAATTATATGGATCTATTTTATAACTTTCAATGTTGTATATTTTTAAGTATACGTTGATTAACGTTAAGATAGATACTATCAAAAACCTAAAATGCTATCACCTCTTACTAAGTCGGTCCCATGTTTTTTTCCCTTTCACAAATCAGAAGCTTCAGCGAATGTTGCCAGTTCCTTGTTACTACGGCCAGTGTGACAACCCGGCAGCGACTCCGGCAACCTGCATGCATATGCAATTATCCTTGTGGTAACTACTACAGACGTACGTACGTGCAACCTGCAAGTGTACCAGTTCACTGCTGCTGCAGCTGCAGCTGCTGTATTTACCGTGCGTACGTCCGTAGGGGCCGGTATGCGTACGCCCATCGTATGAACGACGTCGGCCCGGTCCCGTTTTATTTTTTACCGCCTGCTCAGTTACTAATTCTACTCCCATTGCACGCGATGAGCCGTGAGCGTTAATTGAGCACGCAGAAGCAGGCAGAAGTCGTACATAACGATACGGTAAAAAAAAGGCAGATCGAGCTTCATCAGACGGCAGAGGGCCTTGGCTGCTTGCCTGTGGGCTGTGGCTGGTCCAACCCTCTTGTCAGTTTTCTGAAAAGAGAAAGGAAGGCTTAACGCCCGGTAGATCTGCTCCAACTCGGGGTCATTTTTTTTTTCCTCGTTTGAAACACACAGGTTTGTCTTGTGTTTTCATGCATGAATGTACACACAACGCAACTACACAAGGGCATGGTATTGGCAGGGACTAGGGACTGTGTGTGGTGCTACTGCTGTTTTCGCTCCAACACATTCATCAAGTAATCAAGTGCATGTCGCCATGCATATGGATGGAAAATTAATTGGATAGTAATTAACTAATCTTGCAATGGTCAATAACTATATATGACTGCAAAGATTTTAGGTCGTCTGGTTGATCTCTGTCGAAACATTGTTATCTTTGCTGTTTTCTTTTTTTCTCTGATCTCTCTCTTGGCGTGATATTTGTTTGCCATTTTGTTTTGGTTTTAGCCTTTTCTCTATAATAAGCGTTTTCTTTGTCTAATGGTCATATAAATTCTGATAGGTGTACGCACATACCGGAAGTTACTTTCATTATGAAAAATGTATTTATTTGATTGGTAGCACAGTTCATATATACATCTTCTAATTACAAACTGTATGCAGGGTAAACTTAAGTATGTGGCGATACCCTCATATAAATAAAAAAATGCAGCGCCACGTATGACATATCACCCTTTGAATCGGTTGCAAACATAACACCGCTGGAGTGTTGTTTAAGTGGTTAATGCAAAATGTATCGTCTCTGACTGTCATACCTAATGCCTATTACCAATGGGATCCAATTCCTAATAGGCGTCTGCATTCTGTATATCTATGCAGTCAATCCATGGGCTGAGATCCACTCCTATTAATCCTATAGTAAATATATTATTTAAATATTTGCTTAAAGAGATTCTACATAAATTAGAAGAAAAATATCTGTACCATCGATTATAGTGAGATCAGATTATTATGACTTAGGGTCAAATAAAGAGCCCATATCGACTATGATAATAAAATATAAGGAATTTTTGGGATAAAATATAATGGAAAAAAGAGTTTGTATCAACTACAATACTATTAAAAAGTTCATATAAACTAAATTAAAAATAAATAAATTTAGCATAAAAAATAGAAAATGTGTTATCTAGAACTTTCTTATAGCTAGTACCCATTACTTCACATAGATATTTTTAAAATTTTAAACATCATTATTTTTCAAATATTTAAATATTTTTATTTAATTAATGTGATTGGGTCCGAGGATATCAGAAACTAAATTTTTTTGATAAATATTTAATATGATTTCCTATGAATATTAGTACTAATATTAATTTAGATCGGTCCACATCGGCGCTAACATGGCATTGATGTGGTGCTACATGCGGAAAACCAAACGAGATACCATCCATATTTGCAAAACTTGCTCACAAAGCAGTTTCGACCGGTCAAAGAACCAAAATATATCGTTTCGAACCCCTGGAGCGATTCTCCCCTGGGTTTGCACCTAAAAGCATCTCCAAGGGAACAACTCGGCAGGCTATAAAGAGTCCACCTGATCTTTTTGCTTACGTAGAGGAAAGAATGAGAGGAGAGAGATAGAGACTAGCTCTTAACCAAGAGTCAGTCTATAACGGATTATAAGGTGCATGGCATCTATTACATATAGATCCATATTACTTTTAAAAGCCAGTGATATAGCTAAATCATTGGAGATGTTGTCTATAAGTTATCTATAGATGGCATGGAGCTTTCTTATAGCTAGTAACTAGCTCTACCGTTGGAGATGCTCTAAGGGGCCAAAATGATGCTCGGCCAAAAGTTCAGGAATAAATTTGCATTTTTCTATAAAAGATCAAATCATTAAGTAACTATTTGATTTTTCACTGTGCGCGTCTCTGGATTACAGGATTAACTAACCAATTGATACAAAACCGGGGCTGTTGAGCTGTGGCAAGGGATGAAAGTCTTTATAGTAGGTGATTTTGTTTTATGGATTCATCAATCGGCATTCAACTGTCCACATTTAAATTAACGGCATCAATTGCAATTATATTAGGTGATGTGCATGTTTGTTGTTAAGGCAATGCGCCATCAAAATTTGTACTATGAGAAATTCAACATTGTTGCCAACTGTATGAATAATGCGAAGGACTAAGGCCACGAGCCTGAGACCGTGCTTTGGCGCGACACATCATCGCATCTTATGTGTAGGACTTATGTGCACGACTTTCATCGATATGATATATAGTACTCTTGCATTGGCAAATCTAACCATAACCTACACGATAACTAAAAAAATCAATCGATCGAGAAATGACGAGGAAAAGATATACGTTAATACAACACGACTGCATATCATAACAAGATGTGTTTGCTTTCCATGTGTAGCTCAAATTTTATTGGGTGCGACTCCTCATCGGTTGACGTTTACATTAATTAGTCGATAAATAAATTTATATATAGTTTGATATTATAAAAATATGCAACAATCTAGTTATGATACTTCTTAGCTATTAGTACAAGTTTATTCAAAAGAAAAAAATAAGATAGATAAGAAGCTATGCACTCAAGGTATGCGTCAAAATAGTATATAAACTTTTTACAATTAAATTGTACAGTTTATTATTACACTGAACCATGTGTAAATTTAGTTATTTACTAATGTAAATATGTCGACCGAATTTTCATCTATTTTTAAGTGACTGATAGAAAGCGATCCCGTTTTTTATTAGCAAGCTACCTGGCACTCATCATCTCACAGGTTTTTTCTTTTCTTTTTTTTGAACAAATGGCAGGAGAGCTGCCTTATATTGATAAAAAAAATAGAGGAATTGCAGGGTGGGGAGATAAAGACCCCACTCGCCGTGTGTCAAAAATAAAGAACTAACTAATTATAAAAGGGTCTCGTGCAGACTCACAGAGAAGCAGGTAGTCAATAAAAGCGGCTCTCGATCGCAAGGTTTTTCTTGCTGCTTCTACTTTCTAGCCCTTGCTAGCTCATGTGCCTTTTTAATATATCATTAGTCATATTTGCATGATAGGCCATTTAGCACGTAACCTAAATGTTGAACAGTCAAGAGAGAGAAATCTCAAAGGGGTGCTGGCATAGCTCGATCGGGGTAGAAGCCAATCGAGAAACCAGACACAGGCTTGCCCTACAGCACGCTACAGAAGGGTGGTGAAACAACTACCTGCTCCTGCCCCTGTGTTGTTGAATTCTGCACAGGAAACAGAAAACATCATACCACAGCTTCATCAGAGCTCTCTCTGATCACTCTCTCCCTCTCTCTCTCTCTCCATCGATCGTACAGATGCATATCATGTCTCTCGCTAGCTATCAGCTTTCTATCTGATACTTGGACAGGATTACATGCATGCAAAAGGCCAAGATTGATCCATGCCATGCACTCTCTCCCTCTCTCTCTCTCTCCATCGATCGTACAGATGCATATCATGTCTCTCGCTAGCTATCAGCTTTCTATCTGATACTTGGACCGGATTACATCCATGCAAAAGGCCAAGATTGATCCATGCCATGCAGTGCCTGCGTATTGCATCGCATGCTAGCTAAGGTGCAGGCCGGGATCAGCTCGATCATCAGCTCTCATGCTGGCCAGCACTGTCTGTCGATCTCAACCTAACGACACAACGAGACTGTTTCTCTCGGCAAAGAGAGGAAACGAAAGAGAAGAGAGAGAGAGAGGAACAAGGTCATGTCACGTACGTACGTGTCGACCTCTCACTGCCAAATTAACCAGTGTATACGAACCTACGCACATACTGCATAATTAATCTTGTCCCCTAAGCATCGACCCAACTAAAACTCTCGGTAATTAAAATTAGCACTGATAAGTGTTAATTAATTAGCACGCGATTTTCCTGAGTTAACACAGAGAGAAATGGCGAGAGGAGGAAGGGTACTGCATGAGCGTTTCTCTCTCCAAAACAACCGCGGCGACTTGTTGCACCGAAAGAGCAAGCCCCTCCTCTCTCTCTCTCTCTCCACAGTGTGGCAGCTGACACATGCCACTACCGGACAAGCAACACGCCAAGAGTTAACACCAACGGACACGCACTCTCTCTCCTCTCCGATCCTCGATCTTCTCCCTCACACACACACTCACTCACTTTCTCTCTCTACACTCTCTCTCTCAGTACACTTTGCCCTCTCACACACACACTCAGCTCACTCTCTCTCTCAGTACACATTGCCCTCTGTGTGTGTGTCTCTCTCCACTGCCTTTTTAACCACCCCTGCAGAACCTCCTCCACTTACACACAGCCAGTGAGCCACGCACCATACTGACACGGCTTGCGAGCTAGCCAGCCACTCACCACTCACCAGCCACCACAACCTCCGCTTCCGTTCTTGGCTGCTGCATCGATCGGCGGCGCGCCGGCGACCATGATGAGCGGGAGGATGAACACGGCGGCGGCGACAGGCGAAGAGTTCCCGTTCGCGGCCATGCAGCAGCCGCCGCCGTACGTCGGGTTCGAGCCCGGCATGGCGGCGGCGGGCGGCGGGCAGCGCGTCGCGGGGTTGCAGCACCACCTGTACGACAACTTCGACTTCGCGGCGGCGGCGGCGGCGATGCAGTTCCAGGAGCAGCACCAGCTGATGGGGATGCCACCGCCCATGGCGCCGCCGCCCATGCCGCTGCCGATGCCGATGCCGATGCCGATGCCCGGCGACATGTACCCGGCGCTGGGGATCGTGAAGCGTGAGTCCGGCGCTGGCGGCGCCGGCGCCGGGGCGGGGAGGATCGGGCTGAACCTGGGGCGGCGCACCTACTTCTCCCCCGGCGACATGCTGGCCGTGGACCGGCTGCTGATGCGGTCCCGGCTCGGCGGCGTCTTCGGGCTCGGCTTCGGCGGCGCGCACCACCAGCCGCCGCGCTGCCAGGCCGAGGGCTGCAAGGCCGACCTCTCCGGCGCCAAGCACTACCACCGCCGCCACAAGGTCTGCGAGTACCACGCCAAGGCCTCCGTCGTCGCCGCCGGCGGCAAGCAGCAGCGCTTCTGCCAGCAATGCAGCAGGTAATTAACAACCTAACAAGATCACCTTGCCCTAGCTACCTATTCTTTCTATCTAGTAATCCATTATTACTGTTCTTAATCTTGCATTAGCCTAGAAGTTAGCTAGCCATATATAGGGTGGGGTGGACACAATGGAAGCTGTTCGAGAGCTGGAGTCGTCGTCTACCTCCAGCTCGGAGCTAGACGTACGTCACGTACGCATCGATCTCTGCTCCTTGTCTGTCTACCACTCTGCCGCCATGGAAGGCTGTGGCAAGCTGCCAAGCTCAGAGCTAGCGCAGCAGAGAGACGACCAGTCTCGCGTCTAAACAGACACACGAGAACACTGGGCAATGCCATGCGCCATGCATGCACCGATCGATGCAGCCCATTTTTGCTCTGGGCTTCTCGGGATCGACGGAGACAAGATCCTGCAAGAAAAAGCATAGGATCATGCAACACACCGAGAGAGAGAGAGAGAGAGAGAGACTGATCGATGAGAGAGAATCCAAAGCGCAGAGAAGGGGAAAAGGCTGCGTGCCTTGGCTGACCAGCTGCGGAGTCAGCCTTGGCCGCCATGAGCGTATCTCTCTGCGCTTGCTTGCTTGCTTTTCTCTTTATCCCTGCATTGACCACTGCACAGCGGCAGCAGTGCTAGACCAGACCAGCTATAGAAGAGTACACTACTACTAGTACCACGCAAAGGATGGTTAGGATTAGATGGCTTGTACGTTCGTTGCACGTTAATGAATTTGCATTAGTGCGCCACGATGCAATTGCACATTTGATAGCTTATTATGTGATAGCTTAAAGATTGTGTTTTTTTTTGTGTTGTTTTTGGCCTTGATCCCGCCAGGTTTCACGTCCTCACGGAGTTTGACGAGGCCAAGAGGAGCTGCCGGAAGCGGCTCGCCGAGCACAACCGCCGCCGGAGGAAGCCCGTGGCGGCGGCGGCAGGCAAGGACTCGTCGGCGCCGCCTTCCAAGAAGCCGAACTCCGGCAGCGCTATGGCGAGCTCCTACACCACTGATAACAAGGGTAATTAAGCATCATGCACCTTGACTCCTTGAGCAGTACAGTGTACTGCGCATATGCCTGATCTCTAGCTAGCTACGTAGTACAATTCTATCCCCCACAATAGTTTAGCATTAACTCCTATTAAATTATCTTAATTGTAACTTATGAGCAGCCTTGAGCGCGGCCAAGTCGACCATCTCGTCCAACACGAGCGTGATCAGCTGCCTGGACCAGAGCAAGGTGGCGCGGCCGACCCTCACCCTCGGCGCGCCGCCGGACAAGACGACGAAGGACCAGCTCAGCACCATGCTCCAGGTCCAGGCCGCCGCCGCCGCCGCCGGCCACCACCAGGTCCACCACCACCACCACCTACAGGAGCAGCACTTCATAACCTCTCTCGTGCAGAACAGCAGCAACAACAATGGCGGCGGCGGCGCCGCCGGCAGCAACCACAACATCTTGTCGTGCTCCTCGGTGTGCTCCAGCGCGCTGCCGTCGGCCAATGGCGAGGTCTCGGACCAAAACAACAACAACGCCGGCAACAATGGCGGCAACAACATGCATCTCTTCGAGGTCGACTTCATGTAGATGCAGACGAAGCAATTTAAGCATATGCATGAGCATGACCTAGTGCATCGATCGATCCAGCCTCTGTGTGTAGGTAAAAGAAAAAAGGAGAGCAACAAAAGGGTATAATTAAAGTATGAGCATGAGAGTGAGCTACCGAGTGATGAATAGGGTAGTTCGACTAGCTGCAGGCTGGCTGGTTAATTAGCTTGCTTGGCTAATTAATTAAGCCGGCCTTGATTCCTTTTCAATTTTCTCTCTTCAATTTCTTCCTTAATTTCTTACCTGTGATGTGTACTGCAAGCATACGCCTTTCTATTGCCATCCTGTTTAATTTAGAGGGAAATAACGTTGTGCTAATTTCTATTTTCCTTTAGCTCCTTGCTAGTTGCTGCCATTAACTCAGCTCATGGTCTTGCATTTGCATGCATGCTTTGCAATAGTAGTTGTAGTAAGTATCTGTGATTTAATCCAGTAACAGAGACAAGACTAGCTCCAAAATATAATTACTGTTCCAGGTCCCAACACATTACTCCAGAATCTTTTTGGATCTGCCGTTGGCGCCCGATTCTGACCATCAAGTTACTGTTCTTCTTTTTTTTAAATGGGTTTATTTTTGGAGGGAGACCATGGGAGTAATTAACACTTATTGCATGTGAAAATCGGAGCCCCACATATCCTGTGCATGGGGGTGTATGTATGTATGAAACCTTAAATTTCTAGCTAGGGCTACGTAGGCGCCCAGCATGCATGTCCCTGGAGTTCATTAAATCCGATCTTCACTCGGATCCTCCACACTAAATTATCCATATTTTTTCTATTTTTTTTTGTGTGCTTGAATGTGTGAGTGACTGTGGGATCTACCTCCAGATACGTCGTAAATAAACCTAGTCGATTTGTAACTAGAAATCGTACTGTGTTTTTATTTCATCGTATGGTGGCTCCACACATGCACTGGGGGTTTGAATGCGGGCTGGCCCCATGGGCGAATTATGGCGCGAAGATCTAGCCATTGCGATGGTAGTAATTCCATGGAAGCTCATCGATCCAGGGCTTGAATTGCATGTATTGGCGCCATGGCAAATGGTGGCTCGATCTTGATCGATCATATCGCCGATGATCCTGTGGCCGGCCAGGACCACGCATTGAAGTGGCGTACTTATTGAGTTATTTCGAGCTTGTACACGCACGCATGCATATATACATGTGTGTACGTGCTCGATCGAATGTATATATGCTCGAGGATGAGGAAGAGGAGCGCGACGGATCATGAGCTGGTTTGAAGACGGGCTAGCAAGCTACATCCGTCGATCAGACTTGTATGGTTAATTCAGAGATAGATACATGTTTTTATCCGCATTCACCCTTTAGGATAAAAGATCGTTGGATGTTGGATCCACTAAGGAAAATCCGTTGTTATTTTAGTTTAACGAGCATGGTGCTCTGACCGTTTGTGCGTCTAAATTTATCTCAATCTTTCAATTTGACATGAACACTTTTATCTATTATTCTATATTCCAATGTTATGTATTTTTTTGTCTTTTTTCCTGTAGCAGACATGAAATTTTTTTTAGTTTAAGTTTAATATGTACTCTTATTTCTATTACTTTTAAATTCAAATTTTTATCTAGTTTTCATTAGCTGCTACGAACTCCTTTTTCTTTTTAATATGGTATAAAGTATTATTTCTATTATTTTATTCCAAATCTTTTTTTTTTTTGCTGTAGTTCATATGAAATCGTCTTTTTTATCTAAAAACCATTATAATTCGGGACCCTAACAATCAATGTTGTATATCTTTATTTTTCGTCCCAATTAATATGGAAATATCTAGAATTTTAGGATTAATGTGGTGGCTCCGTTGGACTTTGTTTTAATTGTATAACGAGCAAGATGTCCTGTATATTTCTATGGTTAGATTTGTGTCAATCTTTAGCCTGATATGAATATTTTTTATTACGAAATTATGTATTTTTTATTGTAAATGATATGAAGTCTTCCTTTTAACATGACGTAGATTTTTTTATTATTCTTATTCTAAATTTCTATTATTTTTCAGTAAATATGAACTCTTCTTTTAATCTAAGCTGTTATAGTCTGATCCACTACAATTACAAAGCAGATTTTTTTCGTTATCTTCGTTTAACATGGGAATTCCTAGTATTTTTTGATTAACATGTGAATCTATCTACTTATATATATAAAGCAGAAGAAACAAAGCAATCACATTAATCCTAAAATCCTAGAATATATTATGAATAATATTAGGAAAACGAAAACACCACAATGTGCCACGTCAGTTGATCAATACATTAGAGATAAACTTTAAATCTGATATGATATATTAGAAATAGATTATGAGTTAGAGATTACCCTAAAAATGATTATGATTTAGAGATAAACTTTATATGCTGACACAAATCTAGCTCCGCAAATGCATGGGCCACCTTACTTGTTTGCTTATATATATAAAGCAAAAGAAAACAGAGCCACTACATTAATCCTAAAATCCTAGAAATTTCCACATTAATCGAAAATTATTATAAATTCTCACGTTAATCAGGAAAAATGAAAGACCTACATCATTGAATGTGGATACTAATATGTAAATCTAGCGGTCAATATTGAAAAGCTCTAGATCGTTGATTATTAGAGATAAACTCTAAATCTGATCTGATATATTAGAGATGGATTATGAGTTGTAGATTACCCTAAAAAATGATTATGAGTTAGAGATAAACTTTGTGTGCTGACACAAATTTAGTCGCGCAAACTCGCGTGCCTTTCATTCTCTTGTTATTTATTATATTAAGGTAGAGTTAAACAGGGCCACCATTTTAACTAAAAAATCTCACATTAATCGAAGAGAGAAAAAAACGGATATACACCGTCGATTATTGTGGGATCCAAATAATGTTTCAAATTAAAAACTACAACAATTAAATATAAAAAATAAAAGAAGTTAATATCAAATACAATATTAAAAAACGAGCCAATATAAAATACGAGATCTAGTCGTCTAAACGAGCAGCATGCCTTGCTCGTTTATACTCCCTCCGTTATGAAATAGTTGTCGTTTTGAACATTGAAACGGTCTCCAAAATACAACTTTAACTACTAAAAAACTATTGTAATTTAATTTTAACATGCATTAAAATTATAATTTTATGAAAGTTCTATTCAAAACGAATTCATCTATATGAATTTTATGCTTCAAATCTAAATGGTTTAGAAGTATTTTATAGATAAAATTTTAAAACATTAACTTAAGATACATGTCTAAAACGACAACTATTTCAGAATGGAGGGGTTAGTATTTTAGAATAAGATCAAGCCAAACCAGAGGGCCGTTTGGGACACCTGCCCTTGTGCATTCGCCTCCTCCGCAGGCGTGGCTCTGCCTGGCAATAAGCTGCTGGCTAGGTGGGCATGGTGCGTACGGGGCATCTCGGCGAGACGCACACCAAATCTACTTGTCAGTGCTTCCCATGTCCGCGCGTCCCCTGTACGCGTGCCTGCATCTGCATCTGCATCGATCGAGCTGCGAGATCACGTCACGGCGAAACCGACTCTGCGATGATCTGCAGCGTGCCTGCAGAATGGTCAGCCTCTCCTCTACGTCCGTCCATCCTAGCTCTTGCCAACTCGATCTCTTGCATGTGACTTTATATATATACACATAATGTTACGAGCATGTGTGTATGCACGTATACATACTAGCCGCGTTGGCGCGCCAATGACGCGCTGGCGAGTGAGCGCGACCACGCGAGCAGCTGCGTGCAGCGCGTGCAACAAGCGTGCGCGCAGCCTAGCGAGCGAGTGTAGAGGCTAGTATGCGTGCAGATGCAGCCGAGCGAACGCCAGCGAGCGTACAGCGCGTACGCGGGCTCGGCCACGTACGCGCACTAATTAAAATGGCAGAGCGCGGCTTCGAGCCGTGGCCTGCTGAGTGAACACTCGTCCGTCTAGCCATCTCACCAAACTGCGCGCGATGTTGCTCAAGTAGAGAAAAAACCGTTTTTGAAGGTTACTTTGATATGGACGGCTGGATTTGATTCCAGGAAGCGATCGGACGGCTCGCAAGGCGCCGGAGGGGGGGGGGCGCTGTGCGTGTGGGCGGACGCGGGAAGGAAAACGAAAAAAAGGCAGCGCGGGCGGGATTCGATCCACGGGCACTGAGGTGAAAGCTGGCGCATCTAGCCAGCCCAGCGAACCGCTCGCGCTGCTGTTTTCTATGACGAAAAAATTATTTTGTGCGTAAAAATCGAACGGACAACCAGATCTGAAGGGCGCGCGCGATCGGACGGACGGCCGTGGCGGCGCCTGGCGGGAGGCGGGCCACATGGCGAGCGAGCTAGCGAGGCGAGTGTTCGCGTTTGTATTTTACTAGGGGAAAAGCGGGCCTATGGCCCGCCGATGCGAGTTTACACTAATCCAACCAAGGGGCTATGGCACGTCAGTAATAAGAATCATCTGTACTTGTAATAATTATCAAACTAATATTTAAGACCAATTGGTATTAAGATTTTTTTATTGATGACTAAAGCAAAAGGTGATAACATTATTAAATAAAAGCACAATACATCACTTCCAATAGAGAATAAAAGTTGATATGACAATCTAGTTTCAAACTACAACACACACAAAGAACCTATCTTATGTATGCTAGGAGACCAAATAAAGTTTCAGGGGAATCGCATCCCACATCTTGATCATATCTCCCAGGTTAATCATCTTGTACACATATACATCATATAATCCCAGAGCACAGGACGTAGGGTATTACCTCCGCCATGAGGGCCTGAACCTGTATAAATCCTTGTCTTGTGCTACCATCGAGTTTGGATCTTGTGCATCGCCCCATATATAATCATTGCCGACGGTACCCCCCAGTTAGCTACCAGTCGACACATAATCTATCTCTAATATATCGGATCGGATTTAGAGTTTATCTCTAATATATTATATCTATTTAATCTAAATTTCTAATATTTTCTTTTAATCTAAGCCGCATAGATCTTTTATTTTTTCTTGATTTATGTGAGAATTTGCTTGATTAATCTAGGTCGTTATAATTTGGTCGCACAGTTGATTGAACGGCTAAAATAATCATATTATATCATCTTTAGTATTATATTCATATTTATAATATTTTTCTTTTAGTTTAAACTGTTATAATCCGGCCCCACAAAAATCAGCGGCATAGATCTTTTATTTTTTCTTCATTTATTTGAGAATTTCTTTGATTAATCTTGAACGTTATAATTTGGTCCCACCGTTGATCGAACGGCTGAAATAATCTTGGTGATGTGGTGGCTCTGTTTCCCTCTACTTTAATAGTATAACGAGCCGGATGAAATGCGCGGTAAGATTTGTGTCAATATTTAACCTGACATGGACATTATTTATTATGTAATTATTTTTTTTATTGTGGCTGATATAAGATCTTTCTTTTGATATGAGATAGACTCTTATTTCTATTATTTTATTTTATAATCGTATTAGCTACGAACTCTTTCTTTTAATCTAACATGTTATAATCCGATCCACTGCAATCGATGGTGCATATTTCTCTTTATTTTAATCTAGGTCGTTATAGTCCGATTCACTCTAATCAATGGTGTAGATTTTTTTTATTAACGTGAAAATTTTAGTACGATAGAGAAGATAGAGAGATTAACGCACATGCGAACGCCCGGAACACGAGAGGAATCCAATCAAATAAAATTTAGCAAAGTAGATAACTAATTCATGTCGTTCATGGGATGATAAAAGGAGCACGTGCGAGCGTGGACCGAAGCAAAACCCAAATCCATCTGGTCATTAGCGCTTTGCACGGCATTCGGCGACGGCATCCGCTCCTAGCGCTGCTTTTGAACCCGTCTCTGACGTCTGCTGGCCGGGATGATGGCATGGGCTGTCGTGGCCGCCGCAAAGAGCTTTAATAGTTTTTTATCTTTTCAATATTGATCATTAGATTTACATAATATTATTCCGGTTTTGCTTGTTACTGGTCGCCTGGACGGCAGCGTATCGACGCAGTTGATTTTTCCGTCCATTCTTAGCCGCTCGTCGTGCTTGCACGGAGATTCGTGTTCTCTATTTGAATATTCTTTTCACATTGGGCTGCGCGCCCATCCATCTGCTCCAATGGAATTTTTAATTCATAAGAGAAACGAGGGAGGCCAAGGGTTGTGACCGTGCGAGGAAGGGTGATTTCCGCGGCGATTTATTGTGTCGAACACGTCGCCGCAGCAGCAGTGAGATCTTCGCGGTGAGGTGGTGTGATGGGACCCTGCAGTCCCCTGCTGCACGAGGCGGGGACGCATCGCCGCAGCACCGCCGACATCCCCGACGAGGGCAAGCCGAGATTCCTCACAGCGCGAGGAGGGGAAGCATCGGCGCAACACCAGTGACATCCCCGACGAGCACGAGGCGAAGATTTTTGTTGGTGTTATTTTTTTTGGCAATCCAACGCAGCGTGTGCTGTGTGTTTTTTGCATGATTATTTTTAGGGTTTAATATTTTCTAGGTGTGTTTTAGAGGTTGTGATAGAGGGAGAGATTTCATAATATTAGGTCATGTGCAAAATTAGATCATGCTTCATGGATTTTGAGACACACCAGGGTGGGGATTTTTGTGTGTTCGGGTGTTCATTGAAGAAAAAGGGATTTTTGTTGTGTTATTTTGTTATTTTTATCGGTCTTTTTGGATGTTCTCTAAAATTCTCTGAGCTCATTCCAGCAGAGCCCAACGAGTATTTTCTCCAATTTACTAGCATCATCGCATAGCCAACCTTTTCTCATATCTGCACAGCCCCAACCTCTCCCACACATCATTCATCTATTTTAGATCTGAATTTGATTTCTTGTGCCCAGATGTAGTAGTGTTTGATTTATGCCCTCTACCTATTCGATGAAATGCATGGCTAACCTGTGCAAGTACCTCTTCTGAGATCATACCCTAATCCTTTTGTCTATTTGATCCGTTATTTTATTAATGTTGATTCCTCGATGACTTAGGGGCACAACCACCTACTGAATTCATTTTCCCTATTTGTGAAAATTAAGAGCGTTACAAATCTTTATTAAATTCATTTATTTAGAATTTGTTTGTTTAATCTGAGTAGCCTGGAGCTTATTAACATGAAGTCTTTTTAATCTTAATCACTAGCTGCTTAGTAAATACCTAATTTGTTCATGCATCAGAAACTGAGTTCATGCTTTTTTCATATCTAGTGTGTTTTTTTTTCATTTTCACATGATGCGAAAATTATGACCGATATAGTTGAAATTTTTCTTATTTCTAGATAATTGTATTCTTTTCTCCACCCGAAAATTAATGCTAACATAAGCAACTTTGTGTATTATGTGACTGTCTCATTGCAACGGACCTGAATTATTAAATTTTTCAAACTGGATTACTAGAGCACTAAGTAGTCATTTAATAGTTGACTCATATGTTATAAATGACTAGCTGACATCATCAAAACTGTTATGTCATTGTAATTAGCTAATTACTTTATTAGTTATGACCTCACCCTTGAGTTAACATTTTCATAGTCTATACGCATGTTTTTCATTTTATGAGTTATAAAGTTGATTTTTTAAAGATTATTATCATATGCATGAATTTTTTTATATGAACTTTTTAACAAATATAATATGCAAAGGGAAAACACATAACTAATAGCATCACACACATTGAGGTTTTTTGGGTGTCATAGATCTATGTTTTTGGTTTTTTGAGTTAGTTAATTTTTTGTGTCTGTGTTACTAGATTTATAAGCAGTCCGTAGGCTTGCTGTTTATGATGTTGTAAGTTTCTGCTATATACACGAGAATACATTTTCTTTTACATGTCAAACACATGTTTTTCATATGTCACACAAGTGAAATTTACTTTGAGTTATGATGAAATATAACTGTTATGTGGGGGTGTTGGGGGTGGGGAGGGAAAGGGATGTGGGGAAATAAACGCATAGTAGTTTAGTATTCTAAGAATGTGCCTTGTGCTACCTTAAGACAAACGGAGCTTTTTTAGAAAACAATAAGTTTCAATTAATCTTTTTTTAATAAAACAATGTTTTCTGTTTTCTCTATGAAATTGTTGTACTCCTCAAGGTTATCTGACAATACACTTAATTTCACTCTTCATTTGCACAGCTGTTAATTGTTTTTATAGGGGTGGGTGGTATAAGTGAGAACAATGCCAGTTTTATTTGTTTTTGGCCTTACCATATAACTATACAATATTATCATGCAAAATACTTCTATTGAGTTGTTCATCGACTTCTCTTGCTCTGTCATTGTTCCTCATCTGATTTGTTGCTTGATAGTTCAGCCATCACGGAATGTAACTATCATGCACAACAGCCCAGGGTAAACGTCTTGAAAGAGAATTCAAAATAATATTACACAAAAGAATACACATATTTTTTTTGGTTTTTTCATTGCATTACTAGCAATGCACACACCAATTAGTGCTTAAAATAATATTGCATACAAGAATTCATTTTCTTTACATGTCAAGACATGTGTTTTTCACATGTCACATTAGTGAAATTTAATTTAAGTAATGATGAATAAACTGCTATGTGGGCTGGGGGTGGGGGGGTAAAAAAAGGGATACGGGGAAATAAACACATAGTAGTCTAGTATTCAGGTTGACAAATTTTTATTTTATATTATGCCATAGCAGGTATCAACAAGATTCTTTTTGCTCATCTTGTTGTTCTTATTTTGCCTTACTAATGAAATACAAAATGATGGTGCTGTTAATTTCCTAGATGGAGAAATTTAGAAACATACGTTAACTTGATCAACAGGATATTTTTTCGCATGATTACATGTAAAATATATCATCATATTTTTTTTGTGGGGAGAGGGGGGCCTTTTTGAGGTGTTTTGCATAACAGACATTCATTACACAGAAAACATGTAGAAAAATGATAGGTTTTCTTTTCCCATGTGCTCAAATTCCAAAAAAATAAGGAGGATGAAAAAGAATTCTTGAACAAAGAGAGACAGGGAGGAGCTTGAGGAACCTCAAAAAAATCTGATAGCAGCCCATCTAACGAAAAATGATTTTGAGAATGGTAAGCATCCGCACTAGCTGATCCATCTGTGTTTCATCCTCCCCCAAAAGGAATAGCTGTGAAAAAATATCTGATGTATCCTGGCCGAGAGAGGTTGCTCCTTTTTTTTAAAAAAAGTGAAGGGATGACACTGCGTATGCGTGGGGAGGGGTTGGTCTTTTTTTGCTGCTGAGACTAAAGTTTTTTGTTTTTTGTGTCCTGTGTGAGCGTTACGACCCATATTTTTTTCATGGCCCAAATCTAAAAAAACAACGCACAACAACAGCCTATTGCAGTTTGTATGAAAGAGAAAGAATTTGACTGGGCTTGTCTCCACCAGAACAGTCAACTACAATTTACAGCCCAAAACAACAGAAATTCGCCTGTGCTGTTAATAACCAAAACAGTCGCCTGGATAGTCAAAAAGAAAAACAGGCGACTGCCGTAGAGACGGTCCCATATTATTCATATTTAAAGGTGTAGATCTTTTCTTTTTTCTATGATTAATATGAGAATTTCTAGTATTTTTTGATTAATGTGGAAATTTTTAGGATTTTAGGATTAATGTAGTGGCTCTGTTTAACTCTACTTTATATATATGGTTGGTAGATAGATAGATAGATAGATGGAATACTTTCGGTCACTATAGATCCTATATGATTCATAGTTTAGTCGTTTGGTTCGATATGGTTGAATCAAAAGTCGATTGTCTTTAAAAAGAATGCAAAGACAAAATATTATTAAAGAATATTTTTGATATATTTGAAAATACCTCCCGAAACCCTAAAAAATTATTACAAAATGATGTGTTGGATGGTTTGTACAAACAATAACAAAATCTAGCTCAGCCAAGCCAAACCAAACCAAACAGTGAATCAAAGAGGACCTATATCGTAACATGTTTAATAGGCACATTTTATTTTTAAGTTCATATGTTTGGTTATTTTTCAAACCATACAGAAATTAAATAATCTCAAGAAATATTAAAATGTAAAATTTAGTACTTTCATTAAATTTTAAAATTACATCATAGGGATTTTCCAGTGGTCTTCATTTAAAAAATATATAATTTTTAAAATATCATTACAATTAATATTATAGTATAAATTAAATAAGGGTTAATTAATATAAAATCTATGAAGAAAACACTTACAAAATCTAGATTAAATTTAAAAACATCATATTATTTCAATAAAATATTTACAAAATTTTATATAGCTTGATGAAAAATCAAAGTAAAACTACTCATCTCCTATGCAGAGAAATATGCATATGGTGCGTAGCTTCCACTCACAAGTGTATAACAGTGTACTCCCTTCGTTCTAAAATATAGGACGTGCATGTTTTTTTAAAAGTCAATGTTTGTAATCTTTAACTAATAATTAAGTAAAAATGTACAAGTTTTAGTATACACATGTAATATATTTAAATCCATGATGTTAGTTTTGTAGTTGCTAATGACATATTTTAAAAGAAATTAACGGTCAAAGTTATACTTTGAAGACCCCGTCAAAAAATTATTAGCCTGTTTCTTTGCGCGTGTGAGCAGCGTTCAGCGTTTAGCGTTCAGCCGCCCGCGCGAGTGAAATTTGAATTATTTGGCTCACAGCGGGAACGCGCGGGAAGAAGAGAACGCTATGAGATGGCTGAAAGAAACACAGCATATATACCCTATATTTTGGAACGGAGGGAGTATTATAGATTATATCTTATTTTAAATTTTAATTTGATTAGTTTCTGGTTACTTTATATCTTATTTTGGATTTTAATTTGGTCAGTTTTCATGTACGTTCTCGGCTTCGCGACTCGCTTGAACCGAGATAGGGGTGCGCGCGCGTGCACCTTATGTTAGCACATACTCCCTTCGTCCCAAAGTATTGTGCGTGTAAAAATTTTCATCAAGAACAAGAAATGGTGTTTAAGAGAGTAAATTATCTTTAATTATCTCGTTACTCGAAGCATGCATCTCCTTCCCATGCACTTAATGAATAGCTTTAATAGCTAAAGCTAGCAAAAGCATGCACTCTCACTACAAGAAGAACCCCCCTTTACCAACGCATCCATGCGTTGTTAAAAGCTCATATAGGCGTTGCGAGAGTCTATACCAACGCATTTCAGATGCGTGGCTATAGGAGGCGTTGCAAAGTTCTTTCACCACGCTTATCAATGCGTTGGTAACAGGGATGAATATGTGTTGCGACCTAGCAACGCCTATCAACAACACTTATTATGTGTTTGCAACCTTACACCATGAATGGTGGCATATCCCAATTCGTCTGATTTTACTTTGTTTTATACAAACAAACTGGATAAACGAAAAATAACCAAAAAGAACACAACAATAGCTTTTGCATCAATAAATTCTTCATTGACAGTTAATGCAAATTTTATACATTAGTAATTTCATCTCTCTCCCTCATAAGTCCTCTCTCGATAGCATCTTAGATGGTTTTACAAAACAATTTACAAAAAATTTCCCTCTTCGTGACTTGGAGTCTCAAGAGGAAGACCCCACTCTAGTGAGTCCTTCCACTTGAGTCTCGGGGGCTAGCTGTCGGGGATTGAATTACGGCCCATTGCCATGGCCCACTCCCTGACGGCCCAATCGTACAGCCTACCAGGGCCCAGCTCCCTGGGAGGTTCTATCAGGCCCATGAGCATCCTGCCGAACAGCCTCCGGGTTGGCACGGTGCGTAATGGCCTAGGATTCCTGTTTGAGTCCGGCTCGAACAGAGTTCTGCGCGGCTACGTGAAGACCCGGACGTGGTTTCCCGGATTGGATTAGGAGTCGTGATCCCCAAGACTAGGAGATTACTTTATCTACTGTAGGACGTATTTGGCATGTACTGAGTTTGTTACGAACTCGTAGTTAGCCCGGCCCGATACTCCTCGGTAGGTCGGTTTGCTCCGCACTATATAAACAGGGCCCCTAAGGCGTTTAGGAGGACCTGGCTGGAGTTTGCATCTCTGACTTAGAGCTTTAGCACTCTGCATACACCATAATCTCGCCGAGACTTGTTCGTCTCGTCGAGCCACCTCTTGTATTCATCTTTGATATATAAGAAAGGCTGGACGTAGGGCTATTATCTCTCCCCGAGAGGCCTGAACCAGGATAAAAACCCTGTCTCCCTGTTCGCTGCTGTTTACGTTGTTCGGCGTGTCTCCTATCTCATTCTTGAAGAACCTTGGTTGACTTGGGTCGATATCCCAACCGTCGACAGGAGCCGCCGCCTCGCTGAGGCCGCTGGATGAGCATCGGACGGCTGGAGATTTCTGGGTGATATGGCCACCGCGGGCAGAAAAATGGGCCACGTGGCCAGCGGGGGCGACCTAAACCGACGCTTGTACTATAGATGATGATATAGATGCGTGTGTGTAATGTACAGGTTGGCACGTACGTGTGTGTATCATGTATGTGTGTACTGGCGGTAACGTCGGTCGGGCCGGTGTCACGTGCATGCATGCATGCGGCGCTGCATGCCTGGGCGGTGTGTAGTGTACGTGTGTGTGACTATCGGCCGATCGAGCTCTCATCACTGCTCAGCTGTGACTTGTGAGAAGCAGAGGCAGGCCGAACGATCGCTGGTGTGCACTGAACAACTATACATATCACTGCCAGTGCCAGTGCTTGCTCGATCGCATGATGCAGACCAGCTGCTAGTGATCTCTCTCTCTCGCTAACTCGCTCTACCCCTCTGTGTGTTTGTGTGTGTGTCAGTTCAGTGAGTGATCGGGGGTGGAGATTTCCGATTATGGAAGAGAACAGTGATCAGGACGTACTGGCTAGCGCCGTGCGTTTTCTGCAGATTTTGCATGCATGGGCTACAAAAAATCGACCCAGACACAACCATGCATCGATTGCACGGCCAATGACCCCAACAGTGCTCACCAACACAGTGGACGGTTCGTTCGTTGCCCGGAAGCCGGTATACATGCATCAGTCAATCGTCTTTTTTGTCATTTTATTTTTAAAACTTTATTGCACTGACAGTGAATACTTCCCCGGTTACAAATATTTGGCGTCGGTTTTGATTTTCCACGGTCTTCGAAATACAATTTTGGTCACGGGTTACCATATTAGTTTATTTATAAACCCAAAATTTTAATATTATTAGAGTACTTTTGGAAACAAATCTACGCACACTATTTTTGTGCAGCCCATCTAAATATTTAAAAGGTAAATGGCGATAATATCGCAACACCCAAAAATACGTGAGTACAATGCCACTCGACTAGGACAGGTAATGAAAGAAATATAAGGTGACTCAGCACCTACATCGTTGTTACCGAACACCTCATCAACAACCGGGGACATCCAGAATAGACCTGATCACTGGCCGAATCAGGACGGGCTTGAAAAAGCCTGATCCCGCGGGACCAAACCCAAACCCGACCAGGCCCGACCCGTTGGGCTTCAATTTCCGGCCTGAACCTGCCCAAAAGCTCGGCACGGCCATGGCTTAACTCGCAGTTTCTTCGGGCCCAAGCCTAGCCCGGCTCGGTGAATCGGTCGGGGCAGGGCTACTCTGTGCTCGGTTGGGCCGGGCTACCCATGAACAGGTCTAATTCAGAATATAAACAAATGGAGTATTTCACCATAGCCTGGTCATTAAACAAAGCACAATGTAGGACTAACAAAGACAAAGGGGGCCATTTCGGTGGCTTAAACATGAAGAGATCTCTACAATATGACCCGCAAGGTAATTTTATCGATGTACTCCATTTTAAATACAAGACGTATAATTTTTTAATATGATTTTCTTTTTTAAACATAGAATTTTGGCCTTTAATTTCTTCGGAAACGCTACAGGCCGGGCGTCCGGCTCGTCCAGACGAGCCGTGGCCCGGCCCGCGCGCGTGAGGAGAGATGGGATAGGATGCAGCACATGCAAGTGGGTCCCATTGGATTTTATTTTTTCGGTGACCATAATTTTTGACTGGGTGCTCCAATCCACAAACCGTTTGCGCCAACGTGTTCCTCGTATTTTTACGAACAAAACAAGATATATTTTGCCATATAACTCTTCAAACTTATTTGATGAAACTTAGGGCTCGCCTATCTGGTGAAACTTAGGGCTCGCCTACTGAAACTTGGGTTTCGCCTAGTAAAACTTGGGTTTCATACTCGTAGAACTTTGCCGAACTGTCAAGTTTCATCAGGTTTTATCCAAGTTTTTTCAAGTTTCATCAAGTTTCATCAGGTCAATTCAAGTTTCATCAGGTCAATTCAAGTTTCATCCAAGTTTCATAAGGTTACATCGAAGTTTCATCAGGTTTCATCAGAACACGGCCAAGTTTCATCAGAACACGATCAAGTTTCGCTAGTATGGATGTAAGTTTCATAAGTGCCTTCTACTAGTTCACATCAAAAAAATTGAAAAAGTGAAAAAAAAATCAAAAAATTCAAAAAGTATTTAAAATGGGTTGCTCTCGATTTTAGAAGAATTATGAAATTTATTCCACACATTTTGAACACTGTTTGAATTTTATACAAAAATCAGAAATTTAATTAGAAAATTGATCAACCGATTGGCTAGTTATCTAGTCGCTATGCCTGTACGCGTGCGTTTTGCTAGTCGCTGCGAGGATCGTTGGATCGGCGCGGTATGATCGATCCGATGGCCCTGGCAGGTCCAGACGGAGTGCCAGGCGTCGGACGTCCGACGTCTGGCGCTTGCCTAATTTCTTTCACAACATATCATCAAAAACTAAAAAAATTAACATCATATGGAAGTATTTCCAAATAAGAATCCAATTATATTACACATATAACACTAAATATACACGTTTTTAACTTAGCTATTAGTCAAAAGTTACAAACTTTGACTTTTTTTAATACTTGCACGTCTTATATATTGGAATGGAGGGAGTACATACAAAGAAGGCCGAGGGCGTAAAGAAGGGAAAGCCGATCCAGCATCCCACAATGGAGAAGATAGCAGCATAAGATCCATATACCCATTGAGATCCGCGAGAGCCAGCATTGGCGTTTTTACTCTATATATATTAAGTTTCAAGATCAAATTCATTTTATACTAAGAGTTAAAAAATTATAACAAATTTAAATAGTTTTATATTGATATATTTGAACTTACAGATTGATAAGTAGATTCATAAGTACATCTATGAAATTTTTAAAGATTTTCATAGTGTACATGGTGTATGGAAAGCCCTGTATTGCCATATGTTCATCCAGAACCTGGTGACCGGTGTCAATGTGCTTTCTAGGAACCTGAGGAGTATTTCCCACCGGACCTACGAGATTCTAGCAAAAAAAACTTCTGGACCGTGCGAAGAATTAACAGGCCTTATCACTGCGTGATACTGCCTGAGCTGGACAGGCCATTTAACGGTGAGTTAGGCCTCCAAATGAGCAAGCTGGGCTTAGAGTCAAAATAAACGGCCCGTCCACAACTCAGGTGAGGCGATCGGAGTACTCGTCCCTCCTGCAGATGCTGTTGAGCAGCTCCACTTCCAATCACCAGTCGACTTGCTCGTATAGACACGTCTCAGCTGGCCGCTCTTATCGTTCTCGTACAGGCCATATGATTCAACTGTGACAAATGGATGAACGATGTCCCGTTTAAGAGCCAACCAACGGGATAGAACCTATACTCACATGCTTCTTCGTCCTCAATCCTCACTTTCCCTTCCTTGTCTCCGCCTCCTCCCTCACTCCCCCCAATCTCTCTCTCTCTCTCTCTCCTCGCACCAAAGTTCAGATTCGGATCTGTCGACAGTGGGAGGCGAATTGTTGTGCGGTGACAAGCAGCATGGCACCATCGGAGCCACGGGAACAACAAAGGGCAGTGGGCAGGGTTGCCTAAAGGATTGACATCAACAGTTGAACTGGCGTGATAGTGAGAGGTGGCAGCGGATGCGGGCCTTGGGTGGTGGCTAGAGGTGACGGTGGATGCGCGCTGAACTTAGGCCTTGTACATTTCAGTTTAGCGTAGCATAGAGTTTCACTGTAGCAAAATTTATCTTTTTTATATAGCCTATTTGGTGTAATGATTTGTAATGTTTTTCTCAAGTTTTTAGAAGTCCTCTTAAAAATGCTAAAACTATTTTTAATTTTTTTTACAATATTTAAACCTCTTTTTATAGATTGTTGAATTTTGCTACAGTGAAACGCTACGCTACGCTACGCCAAGCTGAAATATACAAGGCCTTAATAAGGAAGGAGGAGGGATTGATCAGGAAAGAACTGAAGAAGCCAACATTGTTGGGGTGGTTGTCATTTTCATGTACACCACCGTGTAGTTCCTCCCTTTAACTATTGGATATCAATATCCTAGAAGCTATGATAATATGACGTCCTTAGCTTTGAGTAGGGCTCTTCCTTATGCTTGAGGGATTATGGATAATTTTGATATGATTGGATCATGCTTTGTCTATGGAGCATATCTTCAGCTTTGATACTCAACGACTGGGTTTAGATTCGACGTCCTTAGCTTTGATGCCATCTGAAGAGCCAATGCTTGAGGAAGAAAGTCTCATCATCATCACCAAGACGCCGCTGATCCACAAATAAACACATGGGATCTTTGTGCATTACAATGTCACTATCCTAGAAGCTATGATAATATGACGTACTTAGCTTTGAGCAGGGCTCTTCCTTATGCTTGAGGGATTGTGGATAATTTTGATATGATTGGATCATGCTTTGTCTATGGAGCATATCTTCAGCTTTGATACTCAACGACTGGGTTTAGATTCGACGTCCTTAGCTTTGATGCCATCTGAAGAGCCAATGCTTGAGGAAGAAAGTCTCATCATCATCACCAAGACGCCGCTGATCCACAAATAAACACATGGGATCTTTGTGCATTACAATGTTAAAGTGTCATCCCTAATAAATATGCCATTACTGTCAGATCAAACTACCCATCCTTTTTCCTCTTTCTCCCTTCTCTTCCCTTCTTCCTAGCCAGTGAACCACACGGTGGAACTCCAGCAATGTCATCCTCCCCATGGCTATCCTCTCCTAGCTACAAGCCCCAACCATAGCCATGGAGCAACAACAACGTTCAGGTGACGCAAAGAAGAAGGGTGCAGAGGAAGGGGAGGTAGGGCGTGAGCCACTGTGAAGCAACAAGGGTAGGAAGGAGGAGCAAGGCGAAAAGAAAGAAAGCTTGGTGAAACCTTCGGTGAACCATGGCAGAGGACGGCAAGATGGTGGTGTCACTCGCAGAGGGAAAAGTGTTGGTGTAGTTAACAGAGGAGGAGACGACCAAAGAGGGAGGCAGAGGAGGTTGTGTCAACCAGAAGGGGAAAGAGAGAGCGAGTCTAGACAAAGAGATGTTCGGGTTACTAGAGATGGATGGAAGAAGAGACCCAACGACAAGTTGGCATGAAGTTGAAGAGCGAAGAGGGGCAATAATGTTTATAATACTAACATATATCTAAGAGTTGACACTTGCAATGGCATTGGACAGATTGCATATTGTTAATGGCATAGGGAAAATTACATTATTTATAATGACATATATGATTATATGTAGGTTAATTGGATGGTTGCCAATGCAAAACTTTGAAATTCAAGATTTGCCATAAGAGCATCTCCAATGGGCCATGTCAGCTGGCGCTTAGCCCCTCCACATCGGATTTTCAACCCAGCTAGAGGAGAGAGAGCATGATCAAGGCTAGCGTCGGCGTTTGACTAAGCGCCGAGCGCTAGCGTGCGACCCGATGCAGCGACAACTTTCTCTCTCTCTGGGCTCGTTCAACCCCTCCACGGGCCTCGCCGGAGTCATCGTTCCCGTCGGAGTCTCCACCGAAGTCGTTGTTCCCCGCCGGAGTCACACCGAAGCCGGAATCAAACCCCAAATTGAAGAAGCAAATCCAAGATGTAGCTGTTGCATGCTATCAAATGCCCAAATCAATGAATCAATACGGCCAGATCGATGAATCAAATGCGGAAATCGAAGAACCTCGGCGCCATCGCCGTTCGCCGGTGCGGGGGACCTCGGTGCCGTCGCCGTTCGCCGGTGGAGAAGGGGAAGGGGAGCTCGGCGCGGGGGACCTCATCGTCGTCGCCGTTCGCCGGTGGGAAGGGGAAGGGGAGCTCGGCGCCGTCACCGGCGGGGGAAGGGGAGCTCGGCGGCGGCGCCGGCGGGGAAGGGCAGGGAGGAGATGGCAAGGTGGGAGGGAGGCGGCGGCGCGAGGTGAGAGTGAGGTGGCGGCGACGAGGAATCGGGCTGCTGGGGGAAGATTGAGGAAGAAAGGGGAATTAGCAGTATTAAAATCGGGGGGTCCCGCTGCTATAGCCAACTGTTGGAGAGGTTAGCTCTTATGCTGAGTTGGACATGCCACGTAGGCCTTAGAGCCAGCGAGCCGGCTCTGCCATTGGAGATGCCCTAAGTACTTTTAAATATATAAATTTGCCATCACATGGATCTATGCCTCTATGAGAATCTTAAAGCACACCCCTTAGTTTGAAATTGGAAACTTGGTTGACCGCTAAAAAACTGAAAAAAAAACCGGTGGCCACTGTTCCGCAAATCCGTAACAAAACTATTTGGTGTGCGAAAAATTGAGCCGTTCTGGACGGGCCAGATGGTCAGAAGGTCCAGAACTCTCAGATCGATGAGCTATTGAGCTAGCCAGGTCCAACCTGCTCTGCTGTACAAGCCAGAGCACAATCAAGAACCGGAGAGAGAAGAAGCGAGAGAAGGAAGATGCTTGCTTCATTTGTTCAAAACTGTACAAGCTTACACACATTGCCCGGCTGGTTGCAGCGTGCAGCGGCGCAGGAGCAGAGCACACGCCATGGCCTCGAGAACTCGTCATGTCAATGCAAGCAGCAAGTCGCAACTAGCTGGGCATTGGCCGCCACAGAAGTCGGCGTTGATGCCGCAGCCTCAACGCGCGGCGGCGGCGCGGGGTGACCGGACTGGCCAGAACGGCGGCAGCCTCCAGAACGGCCGCTTCCGCTGCTTGGCCGCTCCGCCGCCGCCGGCGAGCTCCTTCTCCGAGCTCAGCATGTTCCACATCACCTGCACGTCCTGGTACCCGCAGGTCTGCACGTCCTGGTGGAGGCTCAGGATCCCGCACTCTGCATCGCCATCAACCCCGTTCCAAAGAGTAAAAACCAAGCAGTGATTGGTACTTAAATTAGAAGGAAATCCGGTTGTATTGTGCCAAAAAAAGAAAAGAAAGAAAATGAGATGACCTGCAACATTGCAAGTTGCAACAACCACCATGAGGGTCACAAGATTGGGTGGTCCAGAGCATGATTGTCCGCATGTACTCCGGATGGGCGGCTCGAAGCAAGAGAGAACGTGACGCCGATTCTTCGCGCCCATGGACCATTACCGAATCCCTGACTGATTTGTTTGTTTCTTCTGATTTTTTTTCCCTTCGTTGCGATAAACCATAGATTCCCCTAGCTCTCAGACTCTGTCGATCTACTGGGTAAAGCCTGAAGCTTTTTGTGACAGCATAAGCTAGACACGCCTAGATCTACCGACATTGCAAAGAACCGGGCGTTTCCCTGCAGAATCTCGAGTCTAATGCACCAATTGAAGAAGAAGAAGGTTCAAAGATTTGATTGCATATCTGCATTGTACGAATCTTAAACGTAGAATGGGTTACTACAGTTCGGTTCTTGTTTCTGTCCTGGCTCAGAGTGATTAGCGCTCCAAGAGAATGGGGGGCACGACGACGGTGTAAGAGCGGAGTAGGAGGGGGTGGGTCTGCCCGGAGGCTTACCGCCCTTGCGGACGCGCGCGCGGGCGGCGGCGACGGCGAGCCAGGCGCGGCGCACGGGCGCGACCACCCTCGCGCGCCACCACGCCATGACGCGCGTCCCGATCTGCTGCCGCCGCCGCCTCGCCGGCTGCCGAGCCTCGCCGCTGTCGCCGGCGCACGCCTCCGCCGGCCGGTAGCCCAGCCTCGCCGTGGTTGGCACCCGCCGCCGCAGGCTCGCGAGGAGCCCGCCTCTGCCTTCCCTTCTGACCTCTCCCGGAGCCTCTTTACACCACACACCACCGTGCGTTTTATATAACGAACAGCTAGTGATAACGAGTACATATCCAGTGCAATCAGGCTTTTGGTGCAATCAGATAATACAAGTAGTAATTAACTCCCATCGTTTTCTACTGTCATGGCTCATTTTATAATATCTATGCGTTGCTTCGGAATTTCAAACAAAGAAAAAAAATAACATGTTCGTTAAAGTATAAAATATTGACAACGAGTATGCAACAGAAATTAAGTATATTTTCGTGCAAGTATATTAGTGATAATACAGGTAATAATATACATGGTCCCTTACTCCTAGTCTCCCACCAAGTTTTCTATTGCCATCGGGCTCATTTTATACCATTACCCATTGCACCAGCGATAGTTTCTGATCAAAATCGCAGCGGCCAACAACCAACCAGTGATTGATGAAATGCCAGTAGCATCACAGTCACATGCGCACGCAGAGCAGAGGATTGGGTTGGTTTTTCTTCAGATTGTTCATTGTTTTTTTAATGGTTGGTTTCAGATTTGACACGATCTGTTCCTTGGCGGTTGAGGTGTTGACTGGAGAGGGCTCGGGCTCTGGAATTCACGTGCCCTACCCCCACAAAATCATTTCAGAATCCGGATGCCGTCGGAGTCGGTGCATCCGCGGCAACTGGGGCGTTTCTTCTGCTCCATCCCGTGCCGCCTCCCAATGGCGGCGCGAAACGTCTCTTTCATCTCGGAAATGGGATTGGGATTGGGATACCGGCGATCTGCATTTCACCGGCAAGAACATGGCAACCAGAACGAGCACTGGATAGGGTTTCAGTAGCTGGCAATGGCATTTGGATTTAAGTGCACATTTTTTATTTTGGATTTTTGTTCAGTAAATTAAATCGAGTTTATACGAGTAGCAATGAAAATATAAATCTAGGGAAAAATACAGATTTGGTCCTTAAGCTATGTCAATTCATACATTTTAGTTCTTGAACTAAAAAAAAAGAGTTGACTTGATCCTCAAATTATTAAAACCGAAGACAAATGGTCCTTACCAAGTCAACAATGGAATTGACCGGCTAAAAGTGCTTTTACTCGGATGGTATATGTATTTTTACATAGAAATTTCATGACATCCTAACTAAACTATATATTCAAGTTTCTAAAAAAAAAAAAAAGGGCCTCCTAGAACCAAGCTTTCTCAAAACCAGTTTGCTTTAGAGATCAGTTTGCCGGGCCGAGCAACATCGATGCGTTCCATGATTCGATAATCGTCGTTTATTTTTATTTTTTATTTTTTGATAAAAGATAATCGTCGTTCTGGGGAACCCTGCTAGGCTGCTACCACTGGGCAGTAGTACTAACCGTGATCAGCTGTAACATGATGTGATCTCGACCGTGCAGTCGCAGTCTGCCGGCCGGCCTGCGTTTGCTGGACGACGACCTATGGATTGGAGATGTCGCCCTGTCCTTCGTGCCGTGCAAGCACTGCCAGCCAGGCCTCCTGCACAGAGATGATCACTGGTTTTATTAGTGAAATCTTTGTTGCAGGTACGGATTAACAAATGATTGATCTCAAAAGCATGCAGCACTTGATCTTTATTCATGTGGCGTGCCCCTGATTGCGAGGTACCAGCAAAGTCTGGATTTTTTGCTCAGTGCCCAACGGTCCATGCATCCTGTTGTTGGCTGCCGATGTAACACACTGGCATTGCATCTACGGAGTGAGGCTATAGATGCAAACGGGGACGGATGATAGCAGGAGCCTTGCCGCCCTATGCTCCATGTATATTGCTCATGTATGTGCTAGCAGTAAACAAGGATTTGCATGTCGAAATAGTGGAAACAATTGCCAAAAATGCCTAAACGCATGGGCTTGTATGATAGAAGTGTTAAAGGCACGAAAAAAATATTACACATTTATTTGCAATTTAAAATAGTTAAAAACTCTAAAAACTGTTGAATACACATGCGTTTCCAGGAAGGCCAGTCCAGGGCATGCGCGAGATGTGCGGCCGCACAAGGCCCACATACTAAGAGGGTCCATGAAAATCATCTCATGAGCACAATATAAACTTCTTTTGATCAATTCCCTACGGTGCAAACAAAGTCATTAAGTTAGGATGCTTTTAACTGCATACCATTTTGATTTATTTTGCTTCCACACTATTTTTTCCATATTTGACTTTTCTGTCTACTACGATGCCATATTTTTAGCCAGATTTTAAACTTTGTTCTAATTTCACACCAAGCCTCAAAAGTTCTAGGGCCGGCCCTGGTTTCCTGGACACTTAAATTTTCCCACTCACAATGAATGGTTTACCATCATGGTTTCCCTAGGCTATATTCAAAATAGTCGTCATTATTATTGTTGAAACCGTTGTCAGCATGCAAATCAGTTTGGCTGCCTAGACAGCGCCTATTGCAAATTTTTGTGTGTACGAGATTAGAATAACTTCAAAATAAGGCTTCACCTAGACCATCTAGACGGTCCCTCTCCACCCGCTCAGTGCTTACCACTGATGAGTCAAGAAATGACAGATTCTTAAATGACAACCTTTAGGGTAATAAACCCTTAAAATATATTTGCTCACTCCTTCTCTGGATGCAAATGGTTGTTATGTTGATGGATGTTGCAGTGGCTTCCGTAGCCGAAGTGAGATCAAGGAATGTACCTGGAAAACTATCATGTCAAGAGGACCACGTAATAGTGGCAGACAAGACTAGTCATAACAAATGTCCCGTTTAGCATGCTAATCCACAGCCATGTGATCTGAAGGAGAAGCAGGAACTTGACAGCACCTCAACAGGATGATAGCATCCTAAGACAATCAGCCGGTTGGTATCATATGATTTCCTGCGCAATCAACATCAGAGTCGAACACTGCGAAAGGGGTAAGGATTGGTTAATATTTATCTTATGCATAAGTTGTAAGGCAACCACATGCACTATTTAGAATGCTCAGCATCTAGCTAGGTCAACAAAACACATCCACCACTGTGTAGCTATAGTTTGGCAAACAGTTCACATTCAGTACATCCATAGCAAAATACTGTCCAGTGCTTATCCAGACTCCACAAAATGACAACGGCTAACCTTTCAACGCTACAAATACATTATCACAACAAAAATCAGTCAAGGGGGCAAGCAGACAGACCCTGCAACAATGATTTCAACATGATTAAAGAGTTGTCAACAGGAACATTCCATAAATGGTTTACGTATGTGCTTTCACATGCAACCAACACCAAGCTTGTTCTGGAATAGAGCATAATGTGTGATCCATCATCCATCACACCGAAGACTAGAAAAGGTCTCTCTCTTACCGGTGTACAGTATAAGGACTTGAGGACATAAGTCACATAAAAGTTAACTAGCAAAGAACCCAATTCACAATGCAAAAATCACTTTTTTTCATTGTTAGCATAGTACAGGTTTGCATTGCATGAAGAAAGATACCCAATACACAAGAACACTCGTGTGTCGCCTAGATTACTGTACAGGGAAAAAAACAGGGAAGCAGGATAATCATAATTTACTAATTCCCCTGAATCAGGTCAATCCTGTACAATAGAACAACAATTATGCATTACCACTGTTTCAAACCATGTGTTACTAAAAATGGTGGAAAATGCTTCAAAAGTTACCTGAACACTCTTTTTTCCAAACCACGTACCAATAAGACATTCCTCTCCATCACCAACAGGGTAGGTATATCGAAAGATATAGCAATCTCCACTGTAGAACTTGCATTGCTCAGAGAAGAGAGAAAAGTTTTTTCGCTTTCATTTACTCGCCAAACCTGTAAGACATACCTGACGTCAGATCCGTATGTCTAAGTGAAATTTTGCAACAATCTTATTCTAGAGTATAAATGGTATTCTTCACAAGATTTTGCAAACAAGAATGCAACAGAGATGTGGAATTCGTTTGATAGTAAATCTTTACCAAGAAAATATATTTAACTGACCTGCAAGTTGCCTGTGCAATCAATTTGAGGTTGAGGCTCTTCCTTCACTGGGGCACCTTTTGCTGGACCCTTAAATTAAATCCTTGCCACTTAAGAAGAGCTACAAAAGAAATTTTATTTAAATATAAATTTTGATAGTGACAGAAAATAAAACAAAAACTAACTTAACTAATGGCATAATAGATGCTAACCTGCGACTTTTCCTCTGCTCTCATCTGACACAACTGCATCAGCTTTCTTGGGCCATTTATCAAACTTTGATCGGAACATGACAGTCTCAAATCCTTCCATCAGACGAATAATATGAGATATTGGCCGATTTTCTTCACGAAGTAATTCCTGCAGAAGTGAAAATCCAAGGTTTTATATCTTCACAACGAGACAGAAAGAGGTATTTAAAGCGGAAAAAAAAATGTCAGTAAGATGATTATTTTGAACTATATGAATATAAATAATAGGCAACACCGGATTTATCGTAAGTCTAGCAAAAATAGATGATGTACCCTTGTAGTCACAGGGAACAATCTTATACATAAATTGTAAAGTTGAACTGTCTGGTGTTAAAGAAACTTTTCGTACACTTAGATTTGAACTCAGCTAAGAGATAAGTATCATTTTGACAACATGATTTATCACCATAAAATTTCAAATAACCAAACTTAGCTCATAACATAGCTGGACAGTGTTTTGGATTTTAACACACCTCAGCAGCAGATCCTGCTCGTTTCCTCTCTTCAAGTGATGTTTCTCTACCCATCCAGACGTAAATTTCAGATCCACAGTCCAGCAGATAGCACTTTGTTGAATCTAGCAGATCTCTCGTCAGAAGTTCACAATCTACATGAACTTTTTGGCCTTTCATGACACTGAAAATACACCAAAATAATCAGTAGAAAAAAACATGTAACATAAAAAAATTACGAGAGTAGATTTACTGTAAAAAGAATTAAATTTCCCCAGGATTTGTGTCCTGTGATATATTACCTGAGCAGCTTTGAAGAGAATGCAATGTCTTTTCCATTAAGTTTGGAAAAGGTCTTTCTTGGCAGAGGAGCGAACCCACCAAACAGACCCTAGAATTCACCAGCATCAGCATCTGCCATCAACTTCCCATCCTCTGGTTGAAAGAGTATATTATAATTATGAAAAAGAAAAGGACTCTGTCCATTTTAAACATATTGCCCAGAAGTGAACTTACCAACCGCAGCTACTTCACATTTTCCCTCATGGGTCGTGTTTTTGAGATACTGCACAACCTCAAGGGCTTTAGCCCTCTCCTGAATACTTGAATTTGATCCATTGAATTGGAATATCTTGGACTTTGTATCTAAGATAAATATGTCATCATGGTTGAGTGATGATCGTAAAAAAGGAATCTGCGGGAGAGAACACAATGTGACATTTGTACTTGTCAGTGATCACCATACAAGGACAGAAGAAAATACTGACCTCTTTGACATGAATTGTATGTTTTCCTCTGCAGACAAATAATCGTGTCACATGCTCCCGCTCATTTATTTCAGTATGCCTGAAACCAGATGCAACCCCACCTTCCTCTGGTATAATGCAAGGTTTAAAATATGATAGAAATTTCTCTGTTTCATTTTCCTGTACTTCACAATATTGAACAGCACGTCCACCAAGAGCAGCATCCAGTTCCACAGTCTTGATTGCAGCTGTACCAGCTTCATCCTATCCATTAATTGAAATGCAATAAGTACATATGCTATTTCATTTTCTAGGCCATTGGGGAAAAATTAGAGTGAAACGTAACAGCAAACCTGACTGGTATCTTTACCAAGCCAATAATGAATATCATGCCGGAAAGAACCATTTTTAAGGGCAGATGTCTGTTCCAATGACAAAATAACTATTAACACCATAAAATAAATATTAATCCAAACATAATTTTAAAAATAGTAATAAAAAAGAATACCGATATTACTATATAACGTAAACAGGATACTGAAATAATCTAACAAATTAGAAAAGAACATCGGTAATGGAAAGCAGGGCTTAATAATTAATAAATGTGAGGAAAAAGAACAACTGCATAGCTGACATCAGACAGCTCTAAAAAATTCCTATAAACTAAGAGCAGGAATTAGGTGCATTTTATAATTTGAAGAGGTTGAGTACCTTCAATATCACATAGGAATCTCCTGTGAAAAACTTCCCATATGATTCCCTGGGAACAGGAACAGCTTGTAGTTTTTCAATCCGCCATATCTCCAATCCGCTGATGTTTGTTAAGGATAACTGTAGAGATAAGTCAACAAGCACCATATCGAGAAACATAATTAAATGTGAATGTAAGACTTACAGCACCATGCCAACCTAATCTATCCACTTACTTTTTAGTGCAGTGCTTTCCCAGTCACAGATTAACAATTCATCAAATGTGTAGTTGACCTATAAGTGTACTAAAAAAATCGTCTATTGGATGTACTAAAAAAATTGTCTATTGGATATAATAGGCACCATAAATTCAAAACAATAGTGCGTAATAATAATGTCTAGTGAGAGAGTTGAAATCATCTGATATTCCTGGAAATCTGGAATAAAACGTTAGAAAAAGAAAAAAAAAAGATAATGTGATATGTGGCAAATAAAAAACTGAAGGATACTCCTTTTGACCAGCCCCTTGGAAAACAGGATCCACTTCTCTCATTGAAACTGCCATAGTACCTCTAGTTCTTGCCAGACTAGTCTTTGGTGCCTTTTGCTTTAAGAAAGAAGAGAATGTGTGCTGAAAACAGAGATGTCATAAATCAAGTGTCAGGGACTCCATTTATAACAATGAGAAAGTTTTGCCCGTTAAACGAATTATTGACAAGAATATCCATAAGAGATTACTGAGCTAGCAGAGCTGGTGAAAACCCCCCAGGTGAGACAAACAAAACATGATGTCCTTGATGAACAACACTAAGTTTCCTAGGCAAACATTTCGCTGAGCAACACGATAGCAAAACCTTAAGATTTTGCCATAATAAGGGCAAATGGCGTCTTCCCATACAATTAACTGTTTGGTAATTGCTAGACCTGAGGCCTGCCCCAATACACTGATTGCAGTTCCAGCAATAGACACTCAACATACAAAAAATTGAGTTGGCATAACATTGAGCTAACATCCTTGAGCTCATCTGGGTCTAATCAAACAATATCATCTGGCTTCAACTATACACCAAAAGTTGCTCATATCCAATCAGCCATGCGGTGCGCCGCAAGCATAAGATTTGAAATCAACAGTTCAAATTCACCAAAATTGAGACAAATTGGCACATCCTTTTTCAGTATCAACATCCAGTCTGCAACAAAGACTATATCTCAAAACATCCCACCCAGGTTTTAACAGAGCTGTTTCAATCAGAACAAACGTCCCAAGTGTGTGTGTGGACATACTTGGAAATCCAGTTCCTAAACAAGATTTTAGCATCACGAAAATCAAACTACTATCAGGTTTTTTATATCCATATGCTGAAGGTATATCCAAATTGAAGCAACTCCCAATGTCCATTCCCCAATACCATATGCCCAATCAGATCAGCCTAAAAGGTCAAAAGCAAAATCCAAGAAATGTGTCGTTTCTTGTGCAATTCGAAGCCAGAATCCCAATGTCCAAACCTGGCGTCCTAGGATCCGACAAACAATCCATATCCTGCTCAATAAATACAAAACCAAAAGAACACGAGAATTTTTTTTGTTGCATGATCCCAAAGTTCCGACACAGATTAACCGAAGAACAATTCACCGCATCAAATGGAAATCAATCTTAGCTGGACAGCCAAATCTACCCAAAAAAAATAATCAGCACCGAAATCAACACTAACGCCATGAAGTAGCAAATGGCAGCGAATCGAGTTCCCGCCACCCAGATCCGACTCCAACTGCCGCACGACGAACGAGGCACCAAGCAGCTTCTCCCAATCGCCTCCAATTCAACGCGCTATCAAAACAGAAGGCGTGCCATCAATGCCAAGGCCAACGAATCCCATTTCGCGGACAGAATCACGCCACGAAGAACCCCACCCGTCGACGCGTAAAACCCACCCCTCCCAATCCGTACATCGGAATCCGACGAACTCAACGCCCACGCGCGGCGCCCCTCGCCGAATTCCCGCGCCCCAGATCCGAGCCACCCCCAGCACGGGGAAGCTCCACCCAAACAAGCACCCCCGTACCTTCGTCGCGGCCATGGCCCCGACCCAGATCGGCCCCGGAGCAGCGCGCGCCCGCACGAACCCCCTCACCCCCACCCGCAAGAGCACCGCGCCGATTAGACTGGCGCCGCCATTAAACAAATCCCACCCCCACCCCCCAATCCCCATCGCGGTCGCGGAGACCAAACAAAAAAATCCCCAGAAAATCCGTCGAAATGGGGTTCGGCCGCACCTGCGTCGAGGGGCGGCGTCGAATCGTGGGGACGACTAGGCTATAGCGATCCCGCCCGCGCGGTTGCTGTCGCTGATCCCGTCAGCGCGCAGGCGCCGGCGCTGGCTGGCACAGGGATCGCTCGCCTTTTGCGGCCGAAAGCGAGGTGAGTTCGAGCAATAATTTATCGCCTCGAATTATTGGAGGCGGGGGGGCGAGGCGTGCTCGCCACTACCGAGGAGGACGACGACGAGGTGGCGGTGGAGGAGGTGGTGGTGGTGGAATTCTTATGGGAGCTCGCGCTATATATATTTTCCGGGATTCCTCGCGCTGCACCGCCGCCGTCGCGCCGTGCCTGGCGGCCGGTGGGATCCTGCCGGCGTGAGGGCAGGTCTCACAGGTGTGTGTATGTGTGCATCAGTGCATGGTTGGGTGCTCGGGGGCTGGACGTATGCGACGCCAACGGCGTAGAGAGGAACGGCGTTACGGCCAGCTAGGTAAAGCGATAAAGGGAACGGTAGGCTGTTGAAAATGAGATCTCGACATTTTTGAGTAAATTGCACTTTTGCCCTCTGAAGTTGGACGAAAATCTCACTTGGCCCCCTAAACTTTGTTTTGTCTCACTTGGCGCATGGAAGTTGCCTTTGGGTGGCACAAAAGCTCCCTGAAGTTGGATGAAAATCTCACTTGGCCCCTAGAAGTTGGCTTCGGTTGTGGAAAAAATTAGCCTGTGTTGAAACTTTAAGGGGCCAAGTGAGACAAAACAAAGTTTAGGGGACCAAGTGAGATTTTCATCCAACTTCAGGGGGCAAAAGTGCAATTTACTCTTTTTTTTTGTTCTTGTCAAGAGTTTCTTTTGTCAATGGCTTGAAGATGGCAAACAGTAGACGAAGAAACGATGAGAAGAGAGCTATGTTTGGTCGCTTTCCATTGAATAACCATTATTCAAACATTGTGCAATTTTAAAATATGTTAGGATGATTAAGAGATGTCGGGTTGGAGGATTCGGCGATCCGCATGCCTCCACTGCAATGACATAGATCGTCCTTGGTTTTGAGTAGACCGTGACGTGGTGCGATAGCCATTTAAGATTGTTCATCGTGTACTATGTTGATCGGTGTCCTATGGCTATGTAATAATATAGTGTGAAAAAATGAACTTATGTCATTCTACCTACTAGCATTTTACAATTATGAAAAGATTCCATATTTGGAAAGAAGTTTTCTTGTATAGTACGTTATAGATGTGGCTCGAAAGAAGACTTTTAAATTAACCCACCAATTAGGCAATTAGTATTGTGACTACAAAATATTATACATTTAGAAAATAATTTTCTTGTGCCATACGGTTATACCTGATCA
Source organism: Raddia distichophylla (assembly GCA_005191435.1). NCBI lineage: Eukaryota > Viridiplantae > Streptophyta > Magnoliopsida > Poales > Poaceae > Raddia > Raddia distichophylla. The sequence goes on along the minus strand of SPJY01025704.1, from coordinate 593,842 downwards.
CGGAAAGCCCGGCCCGGCCCAACCCCGGGTCTCATTTCCAGAGCCCGGCGGTCAAGCCGGGCCGGCCCCGGGATTTTTGCGATCTAAACCGTGGCCGGGCCGGGCCACCGGGCTTCGAGCCCGGCTTGGGCCCAGTTTTCGAGCCCGACGCCTTGGGCCGGGCCGAGCTCGGGCATGGTCCCTACGGACCGGGCTTTTCCCGGCCGGGCGTTTAATCAGGTCTACATACGTTATAGACGTGGCGCAGAAAAAAGCTTCAAACTTATCTACTCAAGCAATGTAGCTATGAAAAAGTACGCATTTGGAAACATATTTTTTTGTGCCGCTGGCCATATATACGTGGTGGAAAAACGACTTTAGTTAAGCTTCACGCATCGGTACCGTAATTACATAAGATTATTTAGAGTTGTTCTGATTAACCAATGACCTTATTTGTTTATAAGCTAAACTTTAAAAAGCGTCCGGAACCGCTTTATCAAATTTATCTTTAAGGGCTCATTTGGAAGAGGGGGGGGGGAAATCCCAGGGACAAATTTCCCACCCTGGGATTTTCCCGGTCCGATCAAAGCCCTGGGAAATAAAAAAGCCCCGTGCCTTACATTCCCAGGAAAATGGCAACCAAACTATTACTAACCCTGGGAAAATGCCCCTGTCCTCCGACGCCTCCCGTCCACTAGGTTAGGGGCAGCCGCCGCTCTCCGTCCTCGTCGCCGGTGGCCACGGTGCCGGCTCTCCGCCTCCCGGGTCCACCCCGTCCTCATCGCCAAGAAGAGTTCGGTGGCTCGCTGCCTCCCGCGTCCACCCCGTCCTCGTCGTCGGCAGAGACGGGCCGCCCTGCCGCGAGGCCGACGCCGACGAGGAGAAGGTGCCGAGAGGGCACGTCCCCATGGAGGTGGGTAGCTGTGCACCGGCAACCTGAGAGGAGGGGAGGGCAAGAAGGAACAGTGGGCTGTGGCTATCAACGCCCAGAAGAGTCTGATGGCATCGCCATTGCCGTCGGCGAAGATCCAATGGTCTTTTAATTGCAGTTCATCCCATAATGTTTATGTTCCTTTAATTGCAGTTCATCCCATAATGTTGCTAGAGAAATGACTCAAGAGAAGGCTAAGCAATGCTGATGCTAATGCAATGCACAAACTCACATGAGAGCAGAGATTAGCTTCTTTTTCAGCAGCGAGATAGCAGTATCAGAGCTTCAGATATTTTCAGAAGTTCAGTGCTTCAGATATGTATGGTGCTGCTATGCAGCTTGTGCTCCATGTTTGTATGATGATGCTATGGAGCTTGTACCCCTTGTTTTTTGAGTAATTTTCAGAGTACTCCAAGTTTGTATGGTGCTGCTATGCAGCTTGTAATTTTCAGAGTATACTAATGAGATTAAGTGTATAAATTTTCATAGTACCTCTCCTGGATGTTATTGTCAAAAGCTTTGAACAGATTTCTGTGAATTTTACAATGAAATCCAGATTGGGTAGAGAGAGATGCTAATGTGAGAGAGAATCCAAGTGATACATTAACAAGTTCATGTCCACGCTTGCAATCATGTTTAGTTCTGTGGAATACATTAACAATAGCAATGCCAGATTGGCAATTGATTTTTTGTAATGTCAATTTTGGAGTACTAACATGGCAATGACAATCTCTGCTTCTCCCCCACCAAACAGAGCACATCTATCAAATGGACTAATAGCTTGTATGATTCAAATTCAATTGGACTACTCATTCAAATTCAATTGGACTACTCATTCAAAGCATTCAGATTTAGATATAGATGGAGAGAAGAAATGAATAGTAACTACTACTATTACAGAGTGCTATACTGGAGCATTGAAACTGGAGAATTTAAACTGGAGCATTTAATCTGGAAAAGTTAAACCGGAGTATTCAACTGCCAAGTGACTCATGTGAGTACTCAACATGCTATTGCTGCTAAAAAAAGCAAACTACAATTTGTGTCCAACACAATATTTATTCATTAGTTTCTGCCATAGCATTGTATCTGATAGAAATCTTAACAAGATATCTGGATATCATGCAGTCTATTTATATTATGTAGTACAATACAACTGTATAAAACTTTCGTATAAATATCTAGATAAAAGAACAATCACACACAAAGCTCCATTGAAGCGTTACACCAAGCTAAACATTTGGCCTACAGTAACAACAAAATTACAGTCAACAACTTACACCTCACAAGTCACAGACTACAAATGGAAGAAGAAAAATATATTGATCTGAAGCCTGAATTCGTCGCCTTGTTCATGTTATGTACATCCAATCATCCAAATTGGCATGATCAGAAGACCTAGGCCAACAAAAAAAAATACAGCACAAGAGCTACACTGCATCAAACAAGTTAATAACGACGCCATTTTTAACAGCTCACTGATCGCCGATGCCATTGGGAGGCGACGGCAAGGGGATGACCCGATTGTTCTTCCCTACCACGATCGTAATGTACCCGCTGTCCTCCTCGCCGGCCGCCGGCGACGATGGCTGCAGCGATCTCCGCGCCCTCATCGCCTCCTCCGCCAGCGCCCGCCGGTACAGCTTCTCCTCGGCGTCCTTCAAGAACTGGAACTTGGGCGGCGGCGATGGCGACGCCGCCACCGTGGGGCTCGCCGCCGTGGACTCGAACAGCGGGTTGTACGATTTCTCCATCGCCAG
>SPJY01025704.1:555455-590942 GCA_005191435.1 Raddia distichophylla | reverse complement strand
CCTTCTGAAACAAATAAGGTTTTGCCTACTGGAACAATAAAGTTTACCTACTAGAACAATAAAGTTTGCATACTGGAATGATAAAGTTTGTCTGTTGGAACAATGAGTCTAGCCTCCCGGAACATTCTATCTTGCCTGCTGGAACAATAAGTCTAGCCTCTCCAAACAATAAATCTTGTTTGCTAAAACAACTTTTATATCTGTTGAAACAATGTATTTGGTCTGCTGTAACAATAGGCTAACCCAATTGGAACAATATGTCTAGTTTGATGAACCACACTAGGGCTGGCAATCTGGCTCGAAGCTCACGAGCTGCTCGTAGCTCGCTCGGTTTTGGCTCGGCTCGTAGGCCAACGAGCCTGAGTATGAGCTTTTTTTTGCAGCTCGGTCAAAAAACGAGCCAAGCCGAGCCTAGGGCTGGCTCGCTCGTGGCTCACTCGTAGCTCGTGGATTCGTAGATTTCTAAGTATATGTTCAGCCCATATCACTAATAATTGCCCTACTTACTTGTATACAATTAGATATACTGCCAACCTAACCCCTCAAAGGTAATCAAAGGCTCAAATTAAAGGTTTTCCTTGACATAGCCCCCCTAAACCTCCCATTTTTCAAACCCCAAAAATCGGTTATCCAAAAATTAATCAGGCTCGCGAGCCCTCACGAGCCAAACCGAGCCTCAAACGAGCCCGAGCCGAGCTTTTCTCCAGCTCGTGTGGTGAGCGAGCTGAGCCCGAGCCAAGCTTGGAAGTGAGCGAGCCGAGCCGAGCCAGCCCTTGGCTCGCTCAAGCTTGTCTCGTTTTGACCCCTAACCATAACTTGTATATCTACTGGAACAATCTATCTTACTTGTTAGAACAATAAGTCTAATCTTCGGGAACAATCTATCTTGTCTGATTGAACAATTGTACCAATAAAGATAAAAAATAGGGAAAAAAATTAAAAAATAGAAAAGTATTTAAAATGAGTTCATTAGGAATTTAGATGAATTATAAAATTTGTACTACGCTATTTGGACTCCAAATGAAATGGATACAAAAATATGAGAATTAAAATGGAAACAAGATGAACTGCACTATCCTGGCTAGTGCCCCAGGCAGTGCATGCTCGTGCGTGGACATAAAATGTTGGAGGGCTGTGATTGGCTGCCCGTGTGAATGCTAATCAAGCGGCTGCACATGCTAATATTCACACACCCGGGTGGATGGCGCGGGATGTTGGGCTGTTCACTTGCGCGCCGCATGGGCCGTCGGGCCGTGCGGGCGTCCGACGCGGGTCGGACGTCCGCATAGAAGCATTTCGTAGAAAAAAATCTAATAAATAATACTACTGAATAATAATCGGCATTGAACATGTCCTAACTAGCCTTTTAAACTCATACTACCACTTACGGATGCTCACATACGTACTCCACCCGCCAAACTTCGCACGACTTGAAAGTTGCAACGAAAACCTGCATGATGTATCTTGCGGCCACTGCTTACCACCGTGGCTCCGTGTCATGCACCGAGGACTCGCGCCTCGATCGCTTGCAGTTGCAATCCTGAGGACTCGGGCTTGCTAGGCCTAGCTCAGGCTCAGCCATGCTGAATCGACCAGAGCTCACGGCTCTCTACATGCACTCACACAAATAGTAATACTAACTCAAAAGCTACATCTACATGCAAACCTGCATGGTCTCTACAGGGCAAGCGTTGCTGTTTCCCCCGATGGCGTCCGCGCCGCCGCTCCCGTGGCGCCTCGCCGTCCCGCTCCTCGCCTTCGTCTCCGTCCCGTTCCTCCTCCCGCTCGCCCTCCCCTTCTTCCGACGCCCCTCCACCCCCTCCCCGCGGGCGCTCTCCCTCCACCGCCTCGACTGGCTCCCATCCCCACCACCTCACATCCCGCCACCGCCGCCGCCGCCGCTGCCGAAGATACAACCGCCGGAGGAGGCGGCCGGCGGCGGCGAGGCTGCAGGCGAAATGTGCGATCTGTTCGACGGGGGGTGGGTGCGCGACGAGGAGGCGCGGCCGCTGTACGCGCCGGGGACGTGCCCCTACGTCGACGAGGCGTACGCCTGCGCGGCGAACGGACGGCCGGACGCCGGCTACACGCAGTGGCGCTGGGCGCCGCGCCATTGCCGCCTCCCCAGGTACCCCCAGCCAACACGAACGTATGCGTCCACGACGACAAGTCGACCATTCCGGGGCCATGGCTGATCCGCTCACTAGCTAGGTGACCCGTAGGTTCAACGCGACGGATTTCTTGGCGAGGCTGCGGGGCAAGCGGCTGATGCTCGTCGGCGACTCCATGAATCGCAACCAGTTCGAGTCCATGCTCTGCATCCTGCGCGAGGCCCTCCCCGACAAGACCAGGATGCTCGAGACGCACGGCTACAGGATCTCCAAAGGCCGGGGCTACTTCGTCTTCAAGTTCTTGGTAACGAATTGAAACCGCATGCCGTCGCATCTCAGATTAACTCTCGCCGGAGCTCACTCACCGGGCATGCCGCCGCCGCCGTATTCTTGGACAAACTGTAGGATTACGACTGCACCGTCGAGTTCGTGCGCTCGCATTTCCTCGTCCGCGAAGGGGTTCGCGTCAACCGGCAGGGGAACTCCAACCCGATCCTCCAGATCGACCGCATCGACAAGACGGCCAGCCGGTGGAGGAAGGCGAACATCGTCGTCTTCAACACCGGCCACTGGTGGACGCACGGCAAGACGGCGCGAGGGTGCGCGCCCAAACTGCATGAATCACTAAATTCGTGATTAATTCCTCTTTGATTCTTGAAACCGATTTCAAATTGCGCGCACGCGCAGCAAGAACTACTACAAAGAAGGAGACACGATCTACCCCCAGTTCGACTCGACGGAAGCTTACCGGCGAGCCCTGAGGACATGGGGGCGGTGGGTGGACAAGAACATGGACCCGGCGAGGAGCGTGGTGTTCTACCGCGGGTACTCGACGGCGCACTTCAGGGGAGGGGGCTGGGACTCCGGCGGGTCGTGCAGCGGCGAGACGGAGCCGGCGTTCCGGGGCGCGGTGGTGGACAGCTACCCGGCGAAGATGAGGGTGGCGGACGAGGTGATCGGCGGGATGCGGTTCCCGGTGCGGGTGCTGAACGTGACGAGGCTGACCAACTTCCGCAAGGACGGGCACCCGTCGGTGTACGGCAGGGCGCCGCAGGGGAGGAAGAAGGTGTCCAGGAGGAAGCAGGACTGCAGCCACTGGTGCCTCCCCGGCGTGCCGGACGCGTGGAACGAGCTCATCTACGCCTCCATCGTCTTGGACCCCAAGCCCAGATCGTGGAAGCATCGATGAGAGAGCAAAAGAGCAGCCTTTTTTTTCCTCCAATTTTATTCTCGCTTTGAGCTGATGGGCAAACTGTCGATTAATTTATGGTCAGCCTACTTACATATGGCATGTTAATTTGGTAGGAAGTTTCGTTTCTCTAGCACATTATTTCTATAAATTTGCTAAATAGCAGTCACCCGTTTTTTCGTTTTTAACGAACAAGTAATTTTTTAGTTTTTCTACGCTATTTTTCCACTTAGTTCAATAATAGAAATTTAGTTAATTCACATTTTTTTTAAAAAAATGTATATAAGTTGACATCAAATTTTAAGATTTATTGACTGGTTTGTTGTTTAATTTGCTAGAAATTTGGTTTTGAGTTCTTTTAGGGAGGAGGGAGGGGATTTAGCTAACTACATAGATATATTTTATAACTTCCAATAGAACTAGCAAGGCGACCAGCACACTTGCACAAGTAGATTTATTAAGTTGCATTTAACAAAAAAATAAAAAATGAATGTGCTAGACAACAGTGATCCGTTGGAGAATTGTTGTTTCATGTAGTTTCACGGTCAGAGCATCCTATTTTCTTCGTTGAGTGCTTCTCTACTAGTCTCAAGGTGGTATACTCTCCATGCTTCAAATCTTTATATCACATTCTAGTTTCCACCTGCAGTTAGATGTCTCGCTATATGTGCCCATTGATTGTTTTCTTACATTACGATCGTGTTTTGTTTTTTGCATGTTTGCATTAAAATTTTGAATAAGACGAATGGTAAAAATTGTGTCCAAAAGTCAAAAGCGTCGAATAAAAAAACAGAGGGAGTAGTCTCAAGGTGGTATACTCTCCAAGCTTCAAATCTTTAGATCACATTCTAGTTTCCACCTTCAGTTAGATGTCTCGCTATATGTGCCCATTGATTATTTTCTTACCATCTCCGAGTTGTCTACTATTTGAACTTCTAATCTCTCCATCAACGACAATTAAAACAATTTAAACATTAGCCATTATGATTCATTAATTTTGTGATAGTTCTTTATATAAAGCTAATGGGGGTGTAGAGATAAACATAAAGCTCGTTTTCAAGCTACCCAAAAGCTGAGACTAATGTACAAAAGGATGTAAAGATGATGCCAGCAGGTATCATGATAATGTCAACATGAAACTAAATAAAACTTCACCGAACTTTATAAAATTATACGAAACTACATAAAACCTTCTAAAATCACCTGTGGAGCTTTCTAAAACCACGTGATGAAATTAAATGAAACTCCACAAAACCATATATGAAACTATCTGAAGAAACTACATGAAATCACATAAAACTATCTCAATATGTTAATCAGTTGAAACTTGAAAGCATTCTAACCAATCAGTTGGCTAGCATACTCCTGTTTTATTAAAAAAGGGGTTTATACAACAAACAATGGCCACGGTGGCACGTTGGTCTGGTGCACGGGCAGCACATGCTAGCCAGAGTTGTTGGCACACCACTGAAGACGGAAGTTGAACCTTACAAGTATAATTTACGTAAACCACACGAGAATACGTATTCCCAAATGTGCGTAATCCATAGCTCAAGGCTGCTAGTACAAGTTCGCACTGGGCAGGGGGAATGTCGAGAACCACCGCAGTCTTCCCCCAAACCAGGCAAACAGCTCACCGTCTTTGGGCTCTCCGCGTCTCGACCTCGCCGGAGGCTGCATCACGATGGCGGCGGTGCTCGGCCGGCGATTCGGCGTGGCGGCGGCCGCGGCGGCGTTCATGGCCCTCGCGGCGTTCGGATCCGCCTCGGAGTCCGCGTCCAAGTCGGCCTTCGTGAAGTCCACCGTCTCATCCCACGACGTCGTCATCTTCTCCAAGTCCTACTGCCCGTACGGCCCCCTAACCCTTCGATACGCATCTCTTCTGCCTCTTTCGCACAGATTAATTCTAGCTTTAGGATTTGGGTGTAGTTGCAGAGTTGCGCCGATCTAGACATTGCTGGTCAAAATTGTATGGGCAAGGATATAACCCCGGGGGGGATCGGGACGGAGTGAATATCTCCTCTTTCGCACGATCCAATTGTGGAATAATGGAGTGTTCTTGGATTTGTAGTGAAAGCAGATTTGAAATTATATGAAGTTGGAGATAAGTATTGATGGCTAGTGTTGTACTGAAACAATGAGTTACTGACTTACTGATGTCATCTGCCTCTATGCTGTGGTTCAAGTGTTACCTGCCTTGCAAGTTGCAAATTTCGGTAATTGGTACACTATGTGATAGGAGAGTGGCTTTCACCTTTTACTCTACTTCTTCAGTTGTTTGATCTGAAAAAAACTGCTTGTTCTGGTTGGGGCTGTTCGTGGGTTACAAGTCCCACTCAGGCCATTTGAACCGTAACCCAGTTAACCCTTACAAGGAATTGGTTACTCTGTAACCTTTGTAAACCTTAAACCCACTGGTTTGGACTCATGAACAGGCCTAGTTCTGGTGTAGTCAATTTAATCAAGCCTCTGTTTTACATAAAAAGGAAGAATTCAGTTTTCTTGCTCATCTCCTTTTAGAATGTTGAATTTGTCAGGTAAATATTATTGCAGGTTAACTTGCCAGAATTCTTGTGAGTACAAGCAGAGAAGCTAAGCTCAAATATCTTTATAAAGCTGAAACTCCAATATATGAATGAACATATGAACATTATGGATCAATTGTTTAAAAACCTAACCACCTACCCTTATCCACCATTTACATGTTGTTGCACTGTGGTAGAAACCATATCTTACAGAAGTACTCAATTTTGCAGCTATTGTAAGAGAGCAAAAACTGTGTTCAAGGAACTTCAATTGAAGAAGGAACCCTATGTTGTGGAGCTTGATCAGCGAGGTTTGTTGTACAGTAATTTTTGTATTGCTAACATATTACCTTTTATTCCGCTGAATGCAATCATGCGTTGTTATTTTATTATGCTATTTGTTTTTCAAATTGTAAACGATGCTGTCTTTAATTTATACTGTTTTGTCCCTTTGTTCTCAGACCTAGGTAATCTGTGCATATGTTTTCAGCTTTTAGCCATGTTTTTCCCTTACTAGAACCATGGAGGTTTCATAGTTCAATTGTCGCTTGTGGTCTTACGTAATGCACTTTTAAAATGCCATCACATATTGAAAGAATGGCATTCACATTACTTTCCGATACCTTGTGATGGACACAATATGGTGAAAAAGTAATGTGATACTTTCCGATAATCGACTAGGAAAAGATGTGCTAATATGAAAGAGGACATCAACAAACTGATGGAGAAAGTATGGTGTTAAGCTCTTAAGGATGGATCCTTTCCCCTACCTGTTTGTTCCCATATTAAGTGAAATGATCAATTAACACTAGACATAGCCAATCGTCTCTACCATAATTTTTTTTTGTTGGCTTTAACCCTTGGTCATCTGTACCCGTTGTTGTTGGACCTGTCTTTTTGCGGTATATGTATTGTTCTTAAATCTGTGACAATAGGACACCCATATTTTTTATGATGGAACAATTATTCTGGTTTCATTGCAGAGGATGGTTGGGAGATTCAGGATGCCTTATCTGACATGGTTGGCAGGCGCACTGTCCCTCAAGTTTTTGTCAATGGGAAGCACTTGGGAGGCTCTGATGGTAGTGTTTCTGCACACAAATCAAATATTGTAAGGATTTAAATGGACTCTATTTCAAAGCCAACTCCTAACTTTTTAAAAAACTGTCATGAAAAAAATGCAGATACTGTTGAGGCGTATGAAAGTGGGAAGCTGGCTAAACTTTTGAACATTGGAGTCAAAGATGATCTTTGAATGCCAGTTTAGAATCAAGGACGCTCACTTGTTTTGAGATTACCACGGGATTGCTATGCAATATTACGCAATCCCGAGTCTTACATTTATGTAGGATCTGTCACTGAAATTTTCCCAGTTTTATGTCCTTTAAGCCATACTTTGTGATAGACCCTCCATTATCTCACAAATCAAATTATCAGTTGCATTGCATTGCAAGCACAAGCACCAGACTATTCCTGCGTTACCATGCATACATACTCACCAACCAATATGAATGGGTGATGTCAGTTCATAAACCAAGTCCATTGCACTTCCAGTAGGGCTCAATGCTATTGTTTGGATTGTTCACAGCTGTAGGTTACGATAAGAGGCTTCCGGCATAAAGCCTGACTCCCTGGTTCCAACAATCCATTCGATCAGCCGTCTTCATGACAGTAGATGGAATCGTAGAGCTGCACGGATGCACCTTCACCTTAAATTCCAGTGAGGAATCCGACGAAGAGCAGTTTTCCTGCCGTCGCGCAGGATCTCCGATGCATGTGCGCTGTACATGCTTGTGTTCGTATGTGCATTGATCATGAACGGTACAGCCAGCCGTGCTCTACACTTGGGCCTCGAGCTCTCGAAACAAACATTCCACGCCTTTTTTCCATTTTAAATTAAATTAAAATTTAGCTTGTTGTGTAATCTTTGTAGTTTTTTTTATAAGGTTTTTTTGCTGCTGAAAAAAATATAAGGTTTTTTGCTACTGAAAAAAATTTGCGCTTCCCTCCCTCCCTCCCTCCCTCCCTCTCTCTCTCTCTCTCTCTCTCTCTCTCTCTCTCTCTTGTTTGGGCTTAAGGCCCAATTCGGAGATGATGGCGTGCTACTGCTTGGATATGCACCTTCACGGGCATCCGCGACGCGAGAGCGAGGCGGCCTCTGCCCCGTTCGCCACCTGCGCAAGAGCTCCAAATTTTAGTAGGATCTGATTCTTGTGAGGATCGGAGGCAGAAAAGAACGGGGCAGACACATCTAATGACTAACATCACCTCCAAACCTTCTCCAATTTGCTGGATCACTCCAAGTTTATCGGTATATATTGCTGACATGCCCCAAAATCCAAACCAAATGATGAATCTTTCTACTATTATAAAGCACCTTGTTTTTGTTTATCATTCATGTATTCTTCCCTTTCGTTTAAATGTCAAGGTCCAAGCTACATCACGTAACGTGCTATACTCTCGATTTGAAATGGTCTCACACATATGTCTTTCCTTGTTCATTTTTATGGGGTTTTAAATAGTTTCTCTTAGAGTTTGTAAAATAATTTTTTCAATTCTTTAAAGCATGTTTCGAGGGGGTCACAAATTTGCTACAGTAAATCACAACTCAACTTTAATCTGAAACAAACAAGGCCTTAATTGGAGAAGACGGGTAACCAACCTCCTCCTCCTTCGAGTCTTTGCAAATGTCCCCCTCGTGCCAAAACCATCCCGGTTTTTAGCTGAAGTGGTGTCATAATTAGAAGGGTATCTAGGAAAATAAATTCTAGAAAAATTAATTTTAGAAAATTATACGGAGCTCACGAAAATAAAATAATAATATAGAAAAATCTAAATTGTGTGTAATCCAAATACTATGTAATAAAACATGATGTTTATGTGGAAACCTATATGCTAAAAATAATATTTTATACTAGACTGCCTTTTATTAATTAGTTAAATAAATCAAGTATATAAAAAATGGATTTAGATTCTTCAAAAAATGGATAAAATTTATAGAAATATAAAATACTTTGATCTTTGAATTGAATTTTCTGATTTTTTTATAATTTAAAATTCTAAAGTCAAAATAACACCCTTCTATTTTTATTAATTTCTCTTTTTTCAAGAAGCTATAGTATACTTCCAGATTGCTTGGTTTATTTAGGTTTTGTTATTTTCATCTTAAACTAAAATTTAAAGCTAAGAGCATGCACAGCAGGGAGGTATCAGCGCCCGCCAGCATCACTGTGCGCACGGGGCGGGAAAAAAATTCAAACTTGCAGGCTGTAGCTGGCGGGCAGGTGAGCACGAGCGCGATTAACGCGCTGATGCAGGCCGCCTCTGCCTCTCCTGCTGTGCATGCTCTAAGGCTAGAACTTTTTTATTTTCTTATAAGCCAAACAATGTAGTAATTTGTAGTTATTTTTCTGGTGTTTTAAATGATTCTTCTTAAGGTTCTTTAAATAATTTTTTAAATATTTGTTTGATCTTTCCAAGGCCTTCCTCGAGGGCTTACAACTTTTTCGGATTAAAATCTTGAGCTACTTCAGCCGAAAAGAATAAGGCCTTAATCATTAAAATTTTTTAGCATGTAAGTTTCTACATGGGCATAATATTATTTTTTGCGTGTTTAGATTCTACACCATTTTCTGAATTTTTACATCTGTTTTTTAGTTTTCTATTTTTTTTAGTATATATAGTTTTCTCCTTTTTCAAGAAGGTAAAATATATTTCGTAATTGCTTGATTTATTTAATTGATAAAAGAATCTCTAAAAAATTAGCATGTAAGTCTGTACGCGAACATAAAGTTTTTGCATATTTAGATTCTACACCTTTTTGACCTTTTAGATTTGTTTTTAGTTTCTATGATTTTCTAATATTTATTAGTTTGTTCTGAAATTTGATTACTACAAAATCTGACTAACTAGGACATGACGTCAGCAAAAACTGGGTTGGTTTTGGTTTGAATGGGTCATTTCTTCGGTACAAAGAGTTGAACGAGGTAGGCTACCTGTTTTATTAGCTAAAGAGAAAAAAACTAGATTCGCTTAATAGTTTTTTTTTTTTTGGAGATTCGCTTAATAGTTGAAGAGGCTTTCTCCAGCTAGTGACCGTTATTAGCAATCCACCAGGTAGCTCTTAACTGCAGCTAAGCCTACGAATCACGGCAGACACGGATTGATTTCACGGGACCGAATTAACCTCTTTCCTAATTTTTTTACCACCTCTAGGTCCAATCCAAATCAAACTAGACGAACACACCAGCCCTACTACTTATCTGACAGACGCTGACACTTAAAAGCAAAGCTGAACAGTCCAACCAAAGCCGGCACCTTTTGGGCCTAAAAACCGGCCTATGTCCCGGGCCCATCCTGCATCGCATCCCATGAACCCATCCCATGCCCACTTGCCCCAAGCACACTGGCACAGTGCAGAATCACAGTGCAGGTAGGTGCTCACTTCTCAGCTCAAAAACACACACTTACAGCCAGATCAGCCGGTGGCTAGCTAAACACTTGCATATTCCATTCCCTTCTTCCTTTCCCCCATGGGGTGGCGCTGGCTTTAAAGCTTTTGGGCCTTTTGGCACCTCGAATCATCAAAAGGGAACAAGAGCAAACATGCCAAACCTGATGAGGGGGGTGGAAGAGCATGTGATGATGCAAAAGCTAGCACAAATTAGAGGAGGAGGCGCCACCTTTTCTGAATGTCAAAACGGACGCCAATAGGAGCTGCGTAGTGCATGCTCGATCATGTGCATGATGGGGGAAGCAATTCTGTCTGGTGCAAACGGTGGGGATCTTGTGTTCTTGTTCTTGCCTTGTGATAGCTACCTGACCTCGAGCTGCACTCGCTTCTCTTGGGTCCTTGTGTTTTTCTAGCAACGGAGCAAGCACTGGCTTCTCAAAATTAACCGCTTCTCAATTCACGGCAAGTCCATCCGTTTTTCCGTGACATGTCTTCACAAAATCCTGCATTCTACACGAGGGCTCTGGGAACGGTAAAAATGTGATTTTTTTTTTCTCAGTTGTAAAAACTGTAGAATTGAGGGCACCAAAGTACAGGGGGGGGTACAAGGACGCAGGGCCAGATGACATGTGCCGGCCGGCCGAAATGATTCGGTGTGCTCCTGCATGCGGCGAGCGCAGTGCAGTGACAGTGAGCCCTTATTTCCTTCTTCCTCCTCTCACGCACGAATCGTACAGCAGCAACAAAAAGCGACATGCCATCATTGATGCTCCGCCATGCACACCGGCGAGCCAGCATTCCCAATTCAGCCGCCGCCGCCCCCTGACTTCCAGGACTGTCTCATCTCATCATCCTTGCCACCCTGCATACTACCACTACCATACATATACACTTAACTAGTCATTAGGAGTAGTTAAGTCTACATCACAGCTGATCAACCGTAGAAAATTTCCACTATGCACTGCCCAAGCTAATTAAAAGACCTGGTCTGATCTTATAACTGTGGTTAATTTTGTTGACGTGGCATCCGGCTTTGTCCGCACCGATTGCAGTTGTACATAGTAATATAGCTGGTGATTTTTCCACACCAATTGCAATTGTACATTGTCAGATTCACCTGTCATCTACAATTCGCTGACCGATGCCCCTTGCCAGCGCTCCATTGCGTTTGGAGGCACTGGGCTCTGTCAAAGTGCAGGTTCTTTCTGTAGCTCCTACTGCTTCAGCGCATCTCAACAGCGGACGTTCTTCAACGCAGGCATCTCTTCAATGCCTACTTCTGCCAACTTTGTCTGTGCAGCTTGGAGACCCCTGAGCATTTCTTCCTCCATTGTGAGTACAGTGTTTATGCTTGGGAGCGTCTAGCCCTCTAGCCTCCCAGCTTGGTGGGATGGTAACATTCTCCAAGGCAGGCCCCCGAAAGACACTCTATCAATCATCTCCGGGACCATCTGCCATCTATGCCTGGAGCAAAATAATGTTTTCCGCTCAGCTGAGCGTCCCCACCTCGTTTTCCTCCAGCACATTACCGACGAGCTGTGGCTTTGGATGGCCGCAAGGACCAATTTTGTAATTACTTAACTAACTAGTCCTTACCCCCAGGGGAGGGTGCCCATCCCCCACCTGTAATCTCTCTCCCGTTTTGATTAATAGATGGCAGTTCTGTCCTTTGCCAAAAAAAATAGCTGGTGATTTTTCTGCTTTACAAAGTCTAGAAAAATACGTAAATGCACGAATTCTTGCATCACTTGAAAGGAACAGTTGATAATCTGAATTAATGGTTTTGATCGGTCTGGATTATTTCTAAATAACCTCCTGCAATTCTCACACTGAAACACCATGGCCCAAGGAAGGAGAAAGGGCCAGCGGAAAAGGAGTAGAAAAGATGCCAGAAAACTCGAAACAAAGGGTTTCAACTTTGGGTAAAGGGAAATAGCTTTGCTTATTATCCAAGACACAAATAGGTGGCCTCTTGGAGCGTAGTGGGGAACATCCATGCATGCACACGTACATGCAGCTAGGCGCTAGCAGCTCACCTCCACTACATACACACACACATTGACACACACCAGTACATCACCCATCGATATATCTATATTTGTAGGCGTTGAATCGATAAAACCATCATTTTTAACCGTCTTAAAAATCTCAGAAAAGAAAGCTCGAGTTCTAGCCTCGAATATTGTCGCGGCAGCAAAAGGACGAGAAGAAACATGTACGTTTTGTCATGTACCAAATCGTAGCTAGATAATATATGTTCAGATCTGACGCATTTGTGCTAGCAGCTATAGCGTCTTTGCCTGCCCGTCTTCTTCTTCCTTCGGCTCTTCCCCGGGGACGCGAATGTAGCGGATATATAAGCGGATAAGCCATTTGTTCTTCCCCACTAACCAGAAATTATGGAAGGCTAATTGCCAGCACCTTTTTTTAAAAAATAAAAATATTAGTAGAGCGTCAATGTCACATTCGGTGTGTTTTCAGTTTATATTCCATTAGCTTTGCTTCCACGCTTGACCATGTCGACGTGTTTCTCCACCCGTATATATTGAGTTGATCGAAAAACGTCCTAACCTAAAGGTGCCAAAATAAGGGAGCTAGATATATAGGAGTATAACATAACCGAGGGACCTGGTATATCGAACTGATCGATCATCGAGCTTCCTAAAATAAAAAAAAGCTAAAATTCATAACAAGGATGCTCGTTGTCCTGCGCAATTTCACAGCTAGTTTTATATAGTTGATAGTGGCTTTTTATATTGAATTTATGTTTCTTAATTGTTTTGATTTGGACTCATTTTATAGTTTGTAGTTGAGATAGACTCTTATTTTTATTATTTTTTTATTTTAACTCTATTTTTTAATGTAGTTCACATGGACTCATTTTTTTAATCTAAACATTATAAACTGATCCCACTTTAATCAAGGGAATCATTTTTTTTGCAGTGGCATGTAACGAATTTATCCTACACAAAATTGACCAATTTTGAAAAGTAGGGAAGCGGCAAGGTCAAAACATCACTCAATTCCAATAGTCCAATTCCAATAGTCTTGACGAAAAGTTTTTCCATAGGCACTACTAAAGACAGAACAATGTAGTCGTTTATGGGTCTTTTGGTTGCCTAATGAGTTAAGTCTGACATGTACAAGTGGCTCGTGCTTTCATCGTGTTTGTTCGAACGTTGCCCCATGCTTCGGATCCATCCATAACCCTCCCATCTTTGGATCCATCCATTATGCCACTCCTTTCGAAGTTCCCATCCAGTTTTATTCTGCCAATGCCAAGGTTGTCCTGCCTAGATCTAGCCACCAATTCGTCCAGCCCGAATTCAATCGCTATCGAGTTCATCAGAGCTTCCTACCCAAGAATATGTATTTGTCAAAGCTCTCTAGCATGGTGGTTGTGTTTGTTGAAGCTCTTGTTGTCCGCTTGTTCCCATCGTGTCCCCTCATTGATCGGGTCAGACTCAAGTGAAATGGTCGCCATGAACGTTTCACAGAACTAGACCTTGTACATGGCTTTGCGTTATGGGGAAGGGGACTAACTTAATTTGGTCCCAACGCCAAGCGACCAAACGCAGGTCGCTTGGCTCTCCCAAGCCAGGCTAGAGCTAGTCAGTCAACCAAAACACACCTTATGTGTTTTTGAATTTTTGTGGATCGCTGTTGTCAGCATTCGTTGCCTCTAAATTAAATATATATAAGTGAATGCTTCAATATTTGCCAGGCGAGAGCTAGTTAGTCAACCAAAGCTCACCTTATGTGTTTTTTGAAATTTTGTGGGTCACTGCTATCAGCATCCATTGTCTCTAAATTAAATATATATATAAGTGAATGCTTCAAAATTTGCATTGCAAGGTCAGCATAAAGTAACCAGCTCCTGGGGGCGTGACTTGGTATCCGATCAAGCTTGTTTGGAGTGTTCAAGCTGAGCCCAAATGTAGGTTCTTCATCCGAACCCTTTGTCGTCAGAGAATCAACGTACACAGCTGATGTCCTAGCCTGCAAGGGTTGGCCCCCATAAAGCGCTTGCGTTCTATGTAGTACCATCTCAGAGTACGTTAGACGAGCACCTCTGTTGATCTAAGTGTCCCTTCTCCCTGCAATTTTGGTTCGGCTCCCTACAGACATGCACATCCCCCGCCTTCGCCACCTCTTCTAGAGTGATAGGAGGTTTGATCCCAAGACACTACTACTTTGCAAAGGAGGCTCAATGGTCATATTAACAGCTTGGCATCCGTGGAAGGAGTGAAACTGTCACCTTTTTGCAGGGGATCTTCTAAATAGTCGAGCAAGTGCTTATCTTGTTCAGGGATGACCGGTCTTCGTGGAACCTAGCTATGCTTACGCCCTAGAGCACCGTTGAGCATCAAATAGTTGCTTGTTTCATTTGGTCTTGGGGTTGCACCGTCCCAAACCCCTCTCTTATACATATGACTTTTGCTCTTATTATTTAATGAAACGACAATGCTTTTGTTCATTCTCTCTCAAAAAAATACAACCTAGAGTCACCTTTGAATACACTAACGATGCCGTCTCTATATTTTGTGTTTCAACGGTTCCCGAAGTTTAGTTTTTACAGGCTCTCCAAAAACACCACACCACTCGTCCCGACCTAAGAAAAAAAACTTATTTCAGAGCTACGATAGCACTACTACTGGTCGAACACGAAGAATATAGTACGAAGTTTTTGACGTGTCCACAGTCCACACAACATACAGTGGATCGATTGATTATGCTACGTACCACATACATACAGCTCTACGCTTGTACAGTGGGCTGATTGATTGTGCTGCCTGCCTTCACACTCGGATACAGAGAATAAGAAAATTATATCGTACGATCAATTATGCATGAACAGTTGAGAAATGGGCGAATCATTAAGCCCTGGCCCTGCCGAAAGCTCAGATCTGGGCGCCATTTACTGCTTTTTTTCCCCCTTCAGATCTGTTCTGCCCTCTGAATCCTGCTCTGCTCAGCTCATGCATGCATCTTTGTTTATCGGTGCCCAAACGACCGCAGCAAGAAGACACACTTTGGAAGCTCACGTCAACCCCCCCTTTCCTCTCTCTCTCTCTCTCTCTATTGATCACTACCCCCACAATAGAAGGGTGATGATTTTTTTAGATAATGAAAAAAATTCATCCTCTGTATCTGTCGATGTAGATGTATACGGTCTAAATACACGTTGCAATCGTCTCATTGCATATAAATATTGGAGTACGCATAACAATGTAACAAATTAGTCTGGTCTGAACTGGCCTGTTATTAAATTTCCATACATGGTTGAAGAGGAGAAAAATTAAGCACGATTGAATTAAGGTAAGCAAAAGCACGCAAATTTAGATCACACGGTTCAATTGACACCTTCTTTTTTTTATCGCTTGAGAACATGGAGGAGCTAGCAAGAACAAATTGACCACTTGAAATTTAAACAGTGGGTTTGCGGAGTCGATCATTGAAGAAATGAGTTCTGTGTTTGTGCCCCACCATTAATGCGTCAGTTTTTGCGCGCGAAGAGACAATCGCGCGCAGCCAGGAAGATATGTACAATTTCATTATGATTTGATTTCAAATTCTGAGAGAGAGAACGCACGCGTGGGGGTGGGGTTCGTGGTGGCCAGCCAATTCCGTCGCTGCTTGCTTGATGGCCAGCCACGGATGATCAATTATTGCACCGGCGGTGACAATTAATGGCGCCCCGGCGCCGGCGACGACGACGGTGAGGCGGTGAGCCGAGCGATATGGATCAAGAACTGACGCGTCACATTGAGCGATACAGCGAGGGGAGAGGGACAGATCGATCACCCCACGGCGTGCACCCGGATCTTCTTGGCGGCGGGCTGGCACGGCGGCGCAGGCGAGGCCGCGGCGGCGGCGCGCGGCACGAAGACGGCGGCGAGGTCGTGCGGCACGGGGAAGAACGGCCGCCGCGGCGGCGGGCGGCGCCCGCAGCGGTGCTTCCTCTTCGCCGCCGGCCGCGGCTTCCTCGGCGCTGGAGGGCACACTGTCGCCGGCGGCAGCGCGCTCGCGCCCGACGTCGGCGTGGCGCAGCCACTCTCCGCCGCGACGCCTTCTTCCCCACCATCTCGCCGCCTCGCGGTGGATCCGCTCGCCATTACCGGCGTGACGCCGCCGACCTCCTCGCCGCCGTCTCGCCGTGTCTGCACCATCGCGACGCTCTCCCTCGGCGTAGCGGCGCCGTTGGCTCCGCCGCCGCTCACGGCCGTCCGGATCGGCCGGAGCGCCGCCAATTCCGGCAGCTCGAGCTCGACGCCCATTGAAATTGCTAGCTTGCTAGAAGTAGATAGATAGCTAGGTCAAGACTCAAGAGAGATCAGCTTGGGTGCGCGCGTGAATTGCAGCTTGCTAGTAGCTAGTGTGGCAGCATGTGTGCTCTTTTGTAGCCGTCGTCGTCGTCGTCGTCGGTGGCGGCCGGCAGGCGTGGAGGCGAGGAGGAGATGGAGGTGATGATGGCAAAGGGGAGGGAGAGCCTGGCAAGCTAAAGGAGAGAGATCAGAGAGAGCAACAGAATCATATGCAGGCAGGCAGCTGCAAAACAAAAGGGTGGGTACATGTTAAATAGTCATAGCAGAGAGAGAGCGTGGAGGAGAGAGAATGCAATGCAATGCAGTGCAATGCAGGAGAGAGAATGGCAATGCAAGGGGTTGGTGCAAATGATTGTGGGAGGAATGAGAGGGTGGTGAAACTTTTGGATGGAGTAGATCGCACCCTCTTCCATGCATGATCCATCTCTCTCTCTAGGCCCTGTTTTTTTCGACGTATTGTACCGTTGCGTATTACTATAGCAAATTTTGTTATTTTTATATAGCCTATATGTTGTGATAATTTGTAACGATTTTTTCATGACTTTTAGTAGTTCTTCCAAAGATTTTAAAACTATTTTTCATTATATTTTTTATAATATTTAGACCTTATTTCGAGGACTCTCAAATTTGCTACAGTAATATGCCAACGCAACGATACACTGAAAGGAACAAGGCCTAGAGATGCCTCTCCCTTTCTCTCTCCGTGTCCTCTCTGCTTGCTTGCACCAGAAAAAGGGTTAAATACGGGCCATGAGCAGGCAGCGGTAACAGATGGATCAGTGCACTGCATTGCAGCCGTGCAGAGCGGAGTTTTTACTGCCGGTTCATTCAAGCATATGCGAAGTATGCACCTCTCTCAACAACTGGAGTTTACCTATGGACTAGTGTAATAAATGTGCTTGCTTCGACAACCAGCCTCAAGAATGTTGTTGCTCGAATATATATGCTTCCTATAGGTTCCAGGTGTGGCAGGAGCAGCCGGCATGTGTACGTACACCAGCCTTTGTGCATTTTGACGCCTACGCTGGTACGGCACCTCCGCACCTGTCGTCGACTATCGAGTAACCAAAGGTTCGGCCTTCTCATATCTTTTAAAAAGATTAGTTTCAGTAACTTGTAAGGTTGTGGATTTGTGAAATAAGTGATTTGCCGTCGTACGTGTCGTGTCGTGTGGAGATGACATGTAGATTCAGATCCCATGTATCATGTATGATTTGCCACTACAGGTGTAGTCAACGATATGCATGAAGTGGTGTTGATATCCAAAATTGAAAATAGCTGGTGCTTTTGGAAGTCTTTGGAACCGACTTGGAGGAGAAAGATATGGACTGAAATGAGCGCAAAAGAAAGTTTCTAAATTGGCTAGCGCAAAAAAGGAAAGAGAGAGGTTTGGTCGGCTTGACCAGTAAGACTATTCAAATCGGATATAGATGAAACTACGACGGATATAAAAGAACGGTTCGGCTATTTTGCAGGCGCCTGCGCGCGGCCGAATCGCGCGGGCGCTGCTGTCCACCGTGAGATGCCTCAGGCCGAAGCTATCGACCGTCCAACTCGCTGCGATGCGCCGATCGAATTGATAGCAGAATTGTCGATCGCGAGATGCTTCGCCCTGCATTGTACATGTCCGTATTTTTTGCATTTAAATTTCTCTTTTTCATATCTATTTTATCAAGAGTCCAAATTGCGTAAATTTTTTTCATAATTCTTCTAAAATCCTAATCAACCCATTTTAAATACTTTTATATTTTTTTGATTTTTTTTATTTTTTATTTTTTGCTTGTAGTAATTTTTAAGGTAATTTGTTCTGTATTGTTTATTATAGATATATTTTTACTGTTTCACTTTCTTTCTACTGTTTTTCCACATTTGCATTTATTGGAAAAAAATGTTTTACAATAGTGGAATTTTTGCGAAAAAATTCTATTTTCTTTCTACTGTTTTTCCACATTTGTATTTATGGATAAAACGCTTTGCAATAGTGGAATTTTTTTCGAAAAAATTCCACTTTTTTCTACTGTTTTTCCACATTTGTATTTTATGGAAGAAATGTTTCGCGATAGTGGCATTTTTTGCTTGAGGTCGCTGCTATTTCGCAGGCGCTGGAAATTGCGAAATCGTGCAGGCGCTAAAAATTCCAGTAACTTTGTACTGTTTTTCCACATTTCCATTCATTGGAAGAAAAGTTATGAGAAGGTGGAAAAAATCACACGAGGGTTTATCTTTTTTTTTGTACATAATTTGCTATTTTTTTGTTTATTATAGATATATTATTTTGTTTTTTGTTTATTATAGATATATTTTTTGTTTTTTTGTTTATTATAGATTTTTTTTGTTTACTAAGTGTTTTGTTTACTTCGGTAAATGTATTTGTCTGCACGCAACGTAGTATTTGTGCGTGTGCTAGTGTGATTAAGGGACTAATGGCCGGTGGCATTGTGATCCTGCGCATCTGTGCACCGATTGGAGATTGGAGTTTCTAGCAGGTGCCTGCACAAAAGTGCAAATGGCAGGCGCCTATTGTTAAGTCACTCCCATAAAAGAAAAGTGTAGACATATTGGATTATGTATAAATACTTGGCCTCTCGGCCGTCCCTGTAAAGGAATATCGATGATCATCAATCAATATATTTACTTATCTTTATATTATCATCTACTTTTGTCGTATAATTAGTACTAATTTCGAATAGTTTTGCTGTATTCTATTTATGATCGACGTGCAGTGCATCGTCATATCGATCGACTTACAGGTATTCTAGATTCCATGTCAAATTAAAGAATTAAGACAAATTAAACGTGCGGGACACTGCACTCTAGCTCGTTTTATACTAAGCTCCAAACTCCCTATAGATCCCACGCATGCATCTATCAATGCATGGTTACTGAGTTAATCAAGTGACTGTTTTGTATCAGATGGTTGAGCTACGCGCGTGTCTCGGCACCAGGTACGTACGTGCCAACACCAGCTCGACGACCACTGTAGATTGCCAGCATGTTGCTATATAGCTAGGACTAACTGCTCTCTGAGCTCTGGTACATACTGGCATGAAGGTTAGATGGCTCTCATTAATTTTGACTACTTGCATGCAGCGTGCATGCATCACGTACGGGTCGAGCTCCCTTCTTTTTCCTTTTTTAAAAAATACTGTTCTAAGGTACACGAAATTAAAATTTAAAACATTTAGATAGGCATAGAGAAATCATATGCTTAGAAACATCCAAAAAAACATTTTAGAAATAATATAATTTTGGGAAAACATTTTCTTACTTTTCCAACCGAGGAAGGCTAATGTGCATGTTAGCTGACATCACAATAATATAAATATAAAAACTATATGAAACCACGTGGAACTTAATTCCTGAAACCACCCGATGTAATCCAAAACTTAGTTTCATTAATTGGAATTGTTTTTAATGGATCATTGTTGGCTAGCATCTCGATATAATTTAGGTGGGTTCTCTAAATGTATTAAAAGGATATATTGATCAATGCTGTATTTCAAGACCATATAAATTTGTTGACGCGCACCTTTTTTACATAAAGAAAGGTGATCTGGCTCGTTCATTGATCAAGAAGCAAAATGAAACAAAACTACTTACAGGGGCTGTGCAAGGTCGAGCCATGTGCACTTTAAAGGAGACATTTTTATTGGTTGTAAATATATAATGCTTAACTAAGACGATTTTTTCGTGGAAGCAGTCTCTTTCTTACTTTCTGCGATTATTTTTGCATGATTAAGACAATTTTCTCGCTGAAGCACGCATTCTCTCTCTTACTTTCTGTAATTTCTTGGGTTCTTTGATGATTTTGGCCACACATATTCGTTTGCATATGCCCATCGGCACCTTGGCATCAATTCAACGGAAATGGATTAGAGAGAACAAGCATCTCTAAATCGATAGGAGAAGTTGCAAGTTGCAAGTAGCAGTAAAAAGGTGAGGCAAACAGGAGTTAAAAGGCAGCTTTAACTCGTGCCTTAGCTGCTGGTTCATGTGCCCGTGTCATGGCTAGCTCATATATACTGCCTCTGGACTCTGGTGCTCTCTCTTTCTTTCCGTCCGGGACCACTGCCATGTGGGTCCCGCCCTTGTAGCCGTAGTGGGCTGCACATCGGCACCGTGGGCCTGGGCGCTAATAATTCCCGCCCTGTGCCAATGATCGGGTAATCGCAGCCGTCCGATCGACCTCACGATCATGGTTACGACTTCTCTAATTTCATTTCGTTAACATATTCATATAATTTAATTATTACTGCATGCAGAAAATAAATCTCATAATTTGAACTACATATTTAGATCAGCCCTTCAACTAGAATGATTATGGAGTACTACGCATGCAATTCAGACGCAAGTATATTTAAATCATAAGCGGTTTTAACCGTTGGATAACGAGTAATGGATAACTTATATCGAGTTAATGTCTGTTATTAAAAAGTATATAGTGTGTATGTGATGATAAATACTCCCTCCGTCTTTATTTGTTTGACGCCGCAGTTCAAAACGAAACGTCTTCTTTTGTTTGACGCCGCAGTTCAAAGCTCACCGATTTTACCACTATTTCACCGATTTTGCCCCTGCTTGCACACCTCGGCCTCCGCCGGCGCCGCCGTCCCATCCTCCCGTGCGCCGCCGCCGCCTCCTCCTCCCGCCCGACGCCGCCGCACCCTCCTCCCGCGCGCCGCCGTCCCCTCCTCCCGTGCGCCGCCGCCACCGCCCTCTCCTCCTGGGCGCCGCCGCCGTCCCCTCCTCCCGCGCGACGCCGCCGCACCCTCCTCCCGCGCGCCGCCCCCCTCCTCCTGGGCGCCCGCTGATTGGAGCTTGGAGCTTGATTGGAGCTTGACGAGAAGTAAGCGGCGGTGGGGAGGGATCGCCACGGAGGGAGCGGCGCCGGGGCTGCGATGAGGAGGGATTGCGGCGGAGGGAGCAGCCCCGGCGGCGGGGAGGCCATTGCTTGGGACGAGCACACATGCTAGTTAGAGGCACAATTGAAAGGGCAAAGTAGTCATTTCGCACCTTTCTTAATTTTTTTCAAGCTGTCGGAAACGTCAAACAAATAAAGATGGAGGGAGTACATGGTATTACGTACGCTGTACTAAAATTACCAATCTTGTCGCCGGTTGCAATAAAATGATTTGCTTCACTAAAATCAACCACCATGTCATCTATCGTAATAAACACGTTTGGTCATCTCATATCATATATCCGACCCCTCTAATTTTTTTTGAGAGGTCCGACCCCTCTAATTATTACGGTGTGTGCTAGCTAGTCTCTGTGTATACACCGCCAATAGTGCATAATCGCTCACGGCCTTATAACACCAATCACCCACCATCAAGCCAAAGGATTAGGACCTGTGGGAGATCGCTCACACGACACGCTGCCTCGCACGGTGCGTGATATTATCGATCGTCCACGATGAATCTGAAGTGTATCATGTGCTCATGGGACCTGCACATATTGTTATTCCAATTTTCTCATAACAAAACCATGTACGCTTGTCTACTGTATTTTGATCTAAAAGAGATATCGATTTATACCGATCCATTTGCCAACGCGGATTCCAAGACCAAATAGATATTAAAAAAAATCAAAAGGGATTAAAAACACCAGCAATAGAAACCTAGAAATTATGGCTTTCCCAGGGGCGTAGCGTAGGGCGTGTCCCCGATCCGGCCATGAGCGCGATAGTGTTTTTGGCCATTTCCGCGCGCGCGCAGGTCACGTACGAAGCCACGTCGGAGCCTGGAGCCTGGAGGCCGGCCGTACGGAACCCTCGATCCTCGCGATCGATCCACGGCAGCTGGAGCCTGGAGCTGCAGGGTGAATTTAATGGCGTCGCCAAGCGGACATGTCCGCAGGTGAAGCATGCGTGCGACACTATGCGAGTGCACGGCGAGGTGACGCCCAAACCGAGGGGGCACACACCAATCTGCCACCCATATGGCCATATGCATGCACAGCTGCGAAATTATCCATCATCGATCTGCGGCAACTCCGATCGATCCTGTCCAGGTAACTGCCGTCTGAGCAGCGGGCAGGGCAAAGTCGTGTAATTTTTTTTAAAAAAATCTAGGAATGATTTTTTTTTTCGCCGTTAGGGTTGTGTATATAGGAATATTAATTAGATGGGTAGATCGATTTATCCCAAAGAATAATATTTATCGTAATATTATAATTTTAGTGGAATTTGCGGGTACATGTATGCGGGTACAAGCATGCATAACCATATATAGGAGCGCGCTCCAAGATTCATACACACACTCAGTTACCTTGGTATACCCCTTTTGCACATGGCAACCCTCTCTCCTCCATCCCGGCTAAGCCACTCAACGGTGCCCCAACAGCGAAAACTGGCCGTGCAGCTGCACCGGCTCGCGCTCAAATTACCGCACCGTTCGCCGCGTTGCGTTGCGTCGAGGCACACTGAGCCAAGTTGGTCAGTGCATTGCGCCTGCAATAAGGTCACGTTTTACCCGGACGGTGGTCCCTGCTGGTGGCTCTGGCAAGGGTCGCTGCTGGTGGCTCGGCTAGGATCGATTGTCTTTTATAAAAGGTTAAAGAGACTTTTTTTTTTAAAAAAAAAGTGAGAAATGAGTGGGATCGACGTACTTGAGCCACATCCGCTTGTGGAGAATTCGATCAATTTTTGAACCTTTTCGGTTGAAAACCAAAACCCCGGCGGAAACATAGCTACATGTCCGGCTAACCTAGGAAATTAACCGAGTGGCTAATTGAAGTGACCAGTTCAGATAAATGGTAGCCGCTTGATAGACTGTTAATTGCTAACTGTTCGGTTTTGCGATCAGGCCAGACATGTGCATGCAGGCGCGCATGAGCTCAGAAGTCAGAATTGCTGTGGCATAAACCTTCTGGCTATCTAGGTTTCAGTGATAGTAGTGTTACTGCTACTTACATTTTTACCGGCCAAAGCACTCCCTCTCTTCCTCTCTCTGCAAGACTACTGTTGGTGTCACATGGCCATTGTTGTCTTGCCTTGAGCTGGTAACTAAATAAGCTTCTCGTTAGGGTTAATGCCGACATAACCGAACAAAAGAGTTAGCTCTACCTTAACTACTCTCACTAACATGGACCATCAGTAGTCTCCCCTCAAGCTAGCTGGCCAATAAGACAGATTAATAAGATGGACAACAATGCTGAGAGTAGAAAGTAGCTAGAATCAATGCACTCAGGCAGGACTGCAGGAGTACATTTGGATTCAAGTACATTTCCCTCCAAATTCTTGACTCTTCCTTTGGTCTTCTTGCAAGCAAACAAAAGATTAGATGGCCTCCTTAATCAATTAACCAGCACATTGATTTGCCATGAATATGGGGAGACTCTGGAGAGATCCTTCTGCCAGTCAGGTCTCTCTTGCTATAAATCTCCTCTCTTTATCTTTGGGACCAAAATCAATACTCGCTGGGAGGGCAACAGCTATGCACACACATATATGGCTGACAAGATTACCAACAAATCCATGAAGATGAAGTCGACCGGCCCGTTTTCTTTCTTCTTTGATCGTCGTAGGACCACCTTCGAAGCCTGCTGCGCTCCAGATTCATGCACAGTACGTACGAACAAATTGGTGGTTGGAACATGTGCGCAACTTTGAATTGTTCATGACATCTCAAAACTATGACCCTTTCGGCCGGAAACAAAAAAACAAACAAACAAAATGGCTATTTGTTCCGTGTGCTCTCTACCGTTAATCCATGCATGGTCATAAACGGCATATACAGAGATATAGCTAGAGAGAGATAATTTATACTCCCTCCCTCCGGTCATGAAAACAAGTCACCGTTGATTTTTGAACACGCCTTTGATCATTCGTCTTATTAAAAAAAGAGTAAATTGCACTGTAGCCCCCGGAAGTTGGCACCATGTTTCACTTAGCCCCTGGAAGTTGTAAATTACTTTGCCGGCCCCTCGAAGTTGGCACCGTTTGCACCACAGCCCCGCACCGTTAGGGATACCGTTAAATGATGACGTGGACGCTGAGGTGGCCGTTAAATGCCGATGTGGCAGCTGACATGGACGCCATGCAATCATAAAAAATCAGAAAAATCATATAAAATTAGAAAAATCATAAAAAAAACATAAAAATCATAAAAAACAGAGAAATCATAAAAATTCAGAAAAAAAATCATAAAAAATTCGGAAAAAAATCATAAAAAATTCAGAGAAATCATAAACAAATTCATAGAAATCATAAAAAAACTCAGAAAAATCATAAAAATTCAGAAAATCATAAAAAACTCAAAAAAATCATAAAAATTCCAGAAAAATCATAAAAAAATTTAGAGAAATCATAAAAATTCAGAAAAATCATAAAAAAGTAGAAAAATAATAAAAAAATTAGAAAATCATAAAACATTCAGAAAATCATAAATAATAATCAAACACGCCTGCTCCCTGCGTTGACGAGCAACATGCATGCACTGATTGCACTTGATTCGGCGAGATCGATGGATGTTAGCACTGTACATTCATACTTGCCCAAGCATCTCCATAGGGCGCGCGTGAGCCTCCGTTTGGTTGGCTTCAGCACGTACTGTATACGGCATGCCATGCATGCGTGTACTGCTAGTCTGATTTTTTATGATGTTTCTGAATTTTTTATGTTTTTCTGAATATTTTATGATTTTTCTGAGTTTTTTATGATTTTTTATTTTTCTGAGTTTTTATGATTTTTTTATGATTTCTCTGAATTTTATTATGATTTTTCTGAATTTTTATGTTTTTTCTAATTTTTATGGTTTTTCTGAATTTTTTTTCTGATTTTTTATGATTGCTCTGAATTTTTTATGATTTCTCTGAATTTTTTATGTTTTTTCTGAATTTTTATGATTTCTCTGAATTTTTTTTATGATTTTTCTAATTTTTTTATGATTTTTTGAATTTTTTAGGTTATTCTTAATTTTTTTTCTGCTTTTTAATGCCACGTCAGTGCCACGTCAACGCCACGTCATCATCAAACGGTGGATATAACGGTCCGGCCCGTTTTCTTTCTTCTTTGATCGTCGTAGGACCACCTTCGAAGCCTACTGCTCCAGATTCATGCACAGTACGTACGAACAAATTGGTGGTTGGAACATGTGCGCAACTTTGAATTGTTCATGACATCTCAAAACTATGACCCTTTCGGCCGGAAACAAAAAAACAAACAAACAAAATGGCTATTTGTTCCGTGTGCTCTCTACCGTTAATCCATGCATGGTCATAAACGACATACACAGAGATATAGCTAGAGAGAGATAATCTATGCTCCCTCCGGTCATGAACAAGTCACCGTTGACTTTTGAACACGCCTTTGACCATTCGTCTTATTTAAAAAACTACACAAGTTATCATTTATTTTCTTATGATTTGTTTTACTATTAAAGGTACTTTAAACATAATTTATATTTACACATGTTTGCACTAATTTTTTGAATAAGACGAATGGTTAAAGGTGTGTTCAAAAGTCAACGGCGACTTGTTTTTATGACCGGAGGTAGTACTTTATTCTTTCGTTCACAAGCGTATGTCATTGTAAAAATCAGCACGGTCTCAAAAATATATGGTGGACGGCCAGAGAATAGCCATCGCCATAATATGATAGATGGTTTTGCCTTCGATCAAATTTTTATGATCAACGGTTTATATCGACGGCTTATGATGGACGGCAGGTCGTTAATTTTAATTAGAGTAGATGGCATTGTTGTTAGATTAAACGGCTTTCATCGTCCAAAACACAGGATTTTTTCGTGGTGTCCCTAATACCTCTGTTCCTTTGAAACGGTACATCTTTTAATTTCATACGGTTTCCTTTTTTTAATTAATTTCCAAGCAAGAAATAGAAATACGTAACACAGTTAACACACATGAAAGACGTACACATGCAAGTCAAACAGACCTGCAAATTCCAGGAGGCACACAGATACGGCTTTCGTACGCGTTAATTAATTAATTGTAGATGGCTGCTACGTATGGTTGTAAACTTGCATGCACGTACACACACGCGGCAGTACATTACCGTGAAACGTACCTAGTTACGTACAAGTCTTATGGTCAAATTAACAATTGATGACTCGATCAGAAGGCAGTGTGGCACTATCCGATCCTTCAATTCTCCTCACATGCATGCTCCAGTCGTCGCGGTCAATGGAGTAAATATTAATCGCCCGGACAGGGAATTTTGTTACCGTACGTGTAATTAACTAATTAAATTTTGGATCGTGTGGATCGCGTGATATATATACAGGGTGAAATTGGCTGGTTGATCTTGAATTCTCGACATACTATGTAAGTTTTAAAATTGATCCACGCACATATAAACCAGGTGTGGCTGGAAATTAACGCCAGATAATTTAGAACGTAGAAGTTAGTTCCGCGAGTGTGTTCTTACAAAATTTGTGTAAAATTAGTCATTTCGCTAGCATTTCTTGTGTGTATACTTTTGTATTACCAGGGCATGCCGGCAGGCAGGCAATCTGTTTCGATCAGATCATCAGATATAGGGGTCACTAAAAGGACAGTACTAAATACACAATATTGATCTGGCACAGGGCACAGTCACACATACTGAAACACACACATGTCAGCTTCAAAGATAATCTAAAGGGGTCTTAATTTGATTAAACATACACGCATCGCCTCGCCTAAAATATAAGGACACAGCGTTGGCAACAGTGTTCGATTGATCGATATCGCACACTTGCATACTCACGCTTTCATTCCAGCCAATAAAAAATAGGCCATGCACGCGCCCTGCATGAAGCGGCTGCGTCTGTTTTTTATTTCAGGAAACTGCGTATGTAACGTTTGGTTTGGCTATGTTATTTTGAGCTGATCTGAACGACCGAACAACTGAAATGACTAAATTTAAAGAGCTTCTCAAGGCTGTCTCGAGATTCGGATCCATTTCGTTTGACTTACTTTTTAAAGTGTTAGAACGCATCTTCGATACAGCGAAAAAACGGACTTAAAAAACCCAAAGCATTTGTCTTTTTAAAAACGTAGATAAACCGTTAACCTAGAAAAAATAGAGCCTTAGTTGTGTCTAGATGTTCAGAAATTCGTTGTTTAATATATTTCATAAAAAACTTCGTTTCTTATATGCATCTCACGACGCAGGGGTCGAGATCTTGTTTTAATTATCTACAATATATTTGATAAACAAAATTACTAGATAGTTTGGTTCGAAGAAATTATTTTTTAAACAGGAATATTCTACAGCAATACTCAAATCATGGCTTTGTAGTTTACTGCAAGCCGCTGCTCTCTCTGCCAAATAATTGTTCTACGTGTTAATTAAGGGCCCGGTGTACAAACAATTTAGGTGCGGCACCAAACTGCTTTTTTTGTTTTCTTTAGGTTCATGGCAGCAGATGTGTTCATGGCAGCAGATGGCAGCAGATGCAGATGTGCTTCGTAACATGCATGCCTGAGCCACACACAAATAAAGGATTGATATATTAACATCGCCGGCAAAGGACACCGACCCACGGATGATTTTAACGAGGAGCATGACGCACGTATGTCAATGGCGGTGTGGCCGGCCGGCGGGCAGCGTCGCCGCGTCGGGCGGCGAGGACGGACGGCGCAGCGGCCGGTAGAGTCGCGGAGAAGATCATGGTGAATTTAAGGGCACAACGCAGCTGCACGAAGGCTGGCATCCGCCGGCGACGAGCCGTGGCTACGCAGAGCGCGACGGTCCGATACTTTTTTTTCAGCATATTTTTGCAAGAGGGGAGCTCCCGATTTCCATTTCGTTAAAAAACGAAAACAATATCGTCAAGCCTTTCAAATAGAACCTTAATCTCAGAAACAGACAAAAGAAAGAATAGAGGGAGAGGTTGCGCGATCCGTGGCCTCACCGATCGCGCAACCACAAATCCCTGAACATAGTCTTACATCGGCAAACATAACTCCCATCATCCCACAGCAAAAGCTAAAAAACAACCGGAGCACGCAGGCTCACAAAATCAACCAACCCCAAAGAGCACAGCCAACAACGTAAGACACATCAAATTCTCCGATTGACGATTTGATCAGCAACGGTAACCTCTCTTATATTGGGCTTTTCTTTTCTTAAAATAAGAGTTCATGTCGTATTAGAAGAAAGATTTCATATCAACCATGATAAAAACAAAAAATAAATAATTTTGAAAAAATAATAAAAATGAGTTTATATAAAATGCAAAAAAAATTAAAATAGCATAAATCTAAAACAATAAAAAAGAGATCATATCAACTAGAAAACTAGGAGTTCATATCAACAACAATAAAAATACATATTATAAAAAAATTTCATCTGCCGAGATTCAAAGGAGATCGATCGAGACATGCATACATAATGTCGAGGTTTCATCTGCCTGTTTGTACCCTAGCTAGCTAGCCACACCTACGTACACGCTGACAAGCAAGCATGCATATCTAGTACACTGAGAGTACGTACGTACATCACAGCATGCAAACTAATCTGCATGCACTAATCTCTCTCCCAACAAAACCACATGTACACATGCCTCCAAGCTAGGCTCCAATGAACAATCGATCAGGAGCACTGAGATACTGAGATACGGCCTAATTATAAAGCTACAAGACATACATATATAGCAAAGTAGCAAGCTGAGCTCCAGCTCCAGTGGCACATATGCAGCGGCTGTGTCGTCGAGGTTGACGACGACGGCGGCGGCAGCAGCTAGCGTCCAAACATCGGATGCCTCTCGCCGTCGCCGGCGGGCGTACGTACGCACAACTGCATGCAGTGTACGCTGTCGGACAGCGATGGGTGGGCCCCACGCGAGAGCTGGGCCCCACGTACTGCCCATCGTCGACCAGAAGCAGACAAAGCCCACTCCTGCTGCTTCCATGTGTGGCTTGCTTGCGCTCAGTACAGATTACTCAACTATTTACCGCTGCTGCTGTACCGCGGTTAATTAATTATTATTACCTACGCACCTATAGCTAGCTCGCTCTCGCCTTCGGCTGCTTCTGCCTTGAAATTATTTGGTTACGCGTTAAAACTGGGATTTAACCGTGCTGAAAGTTGAAAGTGTGAGTGGATTGCTTATCTTTCTTCGTTGTCATTTTTTTTTTTTGAAAGAGGGGCAGGAGAACTGCCAACCTATTTCATTGATAACCAGGAGAAAATAAAATAAAAACCCGTGCAAACACGGGGTACAACCGCAGCGCTCCGCTGCAACCCTGGCCAAAATCAGACAACTTAAACTTCTGAGCGAACTGGTAGTGAATTGCTTATCTTTCTTCATTGTCAACTTAAACTTCTGAGCGAACTGGTCGGTACGTGCATGCAAGTTAATATGATATATCATAGTAAGAGGTCTTGATTTTGAGTTCTGATGGACGTAAATAAAATAAACGAGCATTTGTGTCAATCTTTAATTTGACATGAACTATTATTTTTAATCTTTGCAATTCAAAATTTATGCATTTTTCATTTTTTATTGTAGCCGATATGGACAATTCTTTTAATCTAAGATAGAATCATATTTCGATTATTTTTATTCCTATCTGATTTTTCATTTTGGATGACTTATTTAGCTAGGGAATTCCTCCTGTTTATCGCCGATGCATGATAGGAGGCTGATCAGTTTCAAAGCCTGCTTCTGGAGTGATCGAGAGCTAATTAACCTCCTGTCATTTGAGCATGCAGGAGATAGAGTGAGAGCTAATTATAACCATGGCAGTCTTGGCAGATCTATCAGAGCTAGCCACAGCTTCAGCTGAAGCAGATGTAGATCTGTAACATGGGTATGTACTGCTGCATCGATCATTAGCCTCATGCATGTTTAGTGTCCTTTTAACCAAAAGAATTAACTTCCTCTGCAGGATCTGCACAATTGTTCTTTCATCAGTAAAAAAAATTACTAGGGGCATATATAATCAGTATCATGTCTTAGCATAGGAGGCACGTACATATGCAACATACATATATGATCTGCGCGAGATCCGAGGCAGACTGCCCTTGGATAGTTTATTCCATTCATAAACCAAAGTTACATGGAAATATACCGAGCACGATTCCTTCGATTCGATCCCGGATAGTCTTATCCAAAATCCCTTGCTTAAATCTGCAAATAAACTAAGTTAAAAGGCGTCCATTCCCGGAGCTAATTAAGTAAACTCCATGATTTGGGCGGGTTCGTACAAAGCAAGCATGTGGGCGACACTTATTTGCATGGCAACCGGCAACGTGGCTGCGTGTACGACGCTAACCGTAATTAAATCAAACTATTCTGGGCACGGGAATTCAATAAGAATTTCGTAACAAAATCCTCACACACTCCGTACAAGGAGCTTTTTTATATGATGATGCATGAAACTGATGAAAGTATAATTTTCGATTTCTACATCATCCAAGGATGCGTAACCATTACACAACCATAAATTATGTGATGCACTTTTCACCTTATTTATCTATTTGTTCATTTCCTTGTTCGTTTGGAAAAAAACCAATCGTTTTAGTTTTTCATGACAGCTTTCCTTTAATCCCAAAGATATGTGTAAAGATTCTGAAAACAAGTTAAATTAAATGGGCCTTTTGCTAAAATAACAAATCGACGAAGTAAATAAAAAAAAATAGGTTCTTACTACAATCGAAAGACAAGAACTAAAGGGCCTAGGACATTTTGAATAAGTAATATTTTTATATATGTGGATAAATCAATTAAACGGTTTTATAGATATTTCAAAAAAAACCTGTACTCCTATACTTCAATTACTGCTTTCACAATGCTTTATATGAATTGTTAATAAAACAGCGATCAAAATTTAACCTAACAGATCAAGAAATGTAATAGTCAGGCCCTCGAAATCAGAGGAGTAAGCTTTTTTTTCACCATCTGCCCTAATCTATCAATGTTATACTACAAAGCGCAACCACGCTGCCTCCAGGCGAGGCCACGTCGCCCGCCCGTTCCGCGCTGCGCCACGTCGCCCGAAAAAACCAAGCCCGTTCGATCATCTCGCGAAATCAAATCCAGCCGTCCATACATCATTTATATATAAAACGATTTTTTCGCCAGCTCCTCAGCGAGCTAGGCGGGCGCACTGCCCAGTTGACTAGCCGAGCTAGCTTTCGCTCAGCCGACCCGCACACCTCCAGTCCCAGATATCCCCACGGCGGTGAGCCTTTTTTTTTTTTGGCTCTTTTCCACCGGAGCCAGACGGAGAAAAACTGATTAAAAAAGCCCAGGCGTCGGTGAGCACGTTGAATGAAAAATAGATTTCTTTGCCTAACTACGTCAGGATTCCTGTCCGTTAATTTTCCTTTTTATGGCCGATTTAAAAAATGGTTTAAACCTTTACGGATGAATCAAAAAATAAGAAATCATTTTCTTTTGGATTAAAAAATTCCTAGGAATCCTAACCATTATAGAATTAAACCACAATTTCATTCTAATATTTCATGAAAAGATTTAGATATTGAAAAAATAAATAGCATGATAAAGGATACAAGAAAGCCTTTGAGAAAATATAATTAAAGTTGAAGACCAACAGGTCTATGGAATAAAAAAGACTTAAAATGGAACCATAACCATATTTTGGGCAATAAAAAAACATATTTCATAATATTGATTAAATCATTATGCATGTTCGTTTTTTTGCTGAGAAATCTTGTAAGTTTTAGCTTCTGCACTTTAAACGGACCATTGATTTAAACCTCACCAAGATAAAATGTTGGTTGTTTCTTTAAGTTTTAGCTTCTGCACTTTAACGAACCATTGATTTAAACCCCACCAAAATAAAATGTTGGTTATTTCTTTAGGCTAATTCTTTATCATTGTGTTGGTGATTGTTAAGCGGCTCATCTTGGGACAAGCCTTGGGCCGATTCCGCACCGGCCCACCGTATAAACAGAAGGTCCAAAAGGCCGCCTCTGGCCGTACTCAGGGAAGCGCCTAGCCCGCCAGGGTCTTCCCCGGGCTTGACCGGGTCAAAACCACGCCTTAGCAGGCGTCATGCGCCTCCCGGGCTAGCCTTAGCCCGAGGGATGGTCCCACGGATGGTCCGTCTGTCCGTGGGCTGGTGGCGACAACCGTCGCGTCCCAACACGCTTTCTCCGGCCTTGACCGGAAAGAACTGTGCACCCCCGGGAGCCCGCAGCCCGGAGGAGAGCACGCGGGCAGCTTGGTTTGTCGTTTGCCCTCCTTGGCAGGCAGCAAACGGTTGTTACGCTACGCGACGCCCCCAACGGGCGGCGCGAAGCTGGCTCGGTCCTGTCAATGCTATATCGGAGATAAAGGGAAAGTGCTTTCTCCCTAAAGAAGGTTTCTCCCCGTATCGGCGTTCCAAGACAACACGTGTCCAGTACTAACCTGACCAGCTTCTCCCTGCAGGCTCGAGACCAGACAGAGCCCCGGTATGAGACAAGAACATCGTCACTAAAGCAAAGACCGGCGCAGGGCCCGCCGTATCAACCCCGAGCGACCCGCCGCGCCTATAAAAGGAAGGGCCCCAGATCCGTTCGGGCCAAGCAGTCTCAGGCGATTCAGGCAGACTGACCCAGATTCCACCAGCTTGATCAATATTGCTCGGTCTAACCATAGAATGGAAACAGATGGCAACAACCCCCCACACCACCCTACTGACAGGGCAAGTGAAAAAGAGATGATCATTGGTCTCTGTACAATCACAGAAACAGCAAGTGGCATTTCCCATCCACTCTCTTTTTCTTAAGTTCTCCTTAGTAAGGTTTGCATTTCTAGCCACATTCCGAAGAAATATTTTGATCTTTAAGGGGATTTTGAGCTTCCAAAGCCTTTTAATTTTAATATGATAAGCAGGCGTGGAATGATTCAACTGCTTGTATAAAGAATTGACAGAGTACATCCCATTTCTACTCAAGCGCCATTTGCAACTATCACGATCATTATTAAGAACAAGATTTTTGCACTCTACCGTAATTTTATCCCAATCAGCTTGTTGGGAATCGTCTAACCTCCGTCTAAATCTCACCTTCCAATTTTTTGCTTTAGCTTCCGCTATAGAAATATGCTTTTCTTCACATAGCAAAAAAAGAGCAGGGCAAGCATCTTTCAGGGCCAGATCTCCTTTCCAACCATCATGCCACAAATCGGTCTCCCCCCAGAATTAACGTTTTTAGTTCTCCATTTAATGTAAAAATCTCTTACTGAAAGGATGTTCTTCCAACAGGATGAGTCTGTTTGTCTACGTTTAACTCCTGCTATACTCCCTCCGCTAATATATTTCCTCCTAACTATCTTTTGCCAAATATTATCTTCATTCTCAAGTTTCCACAGCCATTTGCAAAGAAGACTAATGTTTAAGAGTCTCAGGTTCATCACCCCTAATCCACCCCTCTTCTTTGGTGAACAAACACTAGCTTGCCCAATCTACCAAATGATATCTTTTCTTCCCTGACCCCTCTTGCCAATAAAATCTCTTTCTAATTCTGTCTATAGAAAAATTGTATTTTTCTATAACTAAGCTCATCATTTAGGTCCTAGTTGCAGAATAATTGTGTAAATCCCTGGTTGGTTGGTGCATAGATGAAAAGGTTGTATTTTCTTATTGAAAAGTTATGTTGTCTTTGTAAATGGGCACAGCTAGCAACCAGGCAGCTGGTATCCCCTGATCACAAGAAAAACTTGACTGGGGAAAAATGCTCTGTTTGAATATGCTGTGATGTGATCAAAAGGCATGTCTCAAAAAAGAAGCAGAGATATGCTTAAAAAAAACAAGCAGCAGAGATATGCTAAAAAGAAAAGCAGATTTTCTGAAGGGTCACCTCATCGACAGAAACCCACTGATTAATTAATTAAAGAGATATATTATTGGCACGTAAAAAAAAACGCTCACCGACGAATGCCACTTTTACAAAGGCGCGCAACCAATTCTAGCAGGGCAAAATAAAAGTTTTGTCGTTATCAAGCATTAGTGGATCCGTCAACTCCTAAAGCTAATGGGTACTACTAATAAATTTTGAGCACCCCCAGAAAGGCCATTTTCATGAAAGCCATGGCCTCCTTTTGCAGCTTAATTGGAAAACCGGCCCGCGTCAAGACCTAATTAAATTGATGCTAATCACATCAAGCAGGTGCACGTACGTGTATATATCCACAGTAGCACTAGTACATCGATCACTGCTCTTTTCAGCTACACATCAAAGCAGGTGCACGTGTATACGTACACATCACTAGCTGCTGTTTTCAGCTGCGTATCAATCACACGCATAAATGCATTCCTGTACATCAAAAAAAAAATTCACTAGCTCCCTTTCAAGAATGCACAGTGAAGAACTGCACATCAGTCATCGATCACACTGACTGACGACGCTGTCACCGTGTCACGTACGACTCATGAGAGCTAGTACGTACGTACGTACGTGCTGCCAAGGCCGGCCATCCATGCATGCATGCAGTGGAGCGACAGATTCTAGGGCACTTTGCCGATCCGTCCATTGGCCGGGGCGAATCCTTCTAGGGCCGGGGGTTCTTCCAGTGCCGATGTTGATGCGTCGGCGTCCGTCTCTTTGCTTCGCTTCGCCATGATGATACGATCTATCAGTCATCGATCGATCGGTGATTCGATCGGTGCATGCAAGGCTGCATGTTGCAGTTGCACCGGTTATCGTTTCCGACAGATGGCCGATTGTCGCAACTCTGATATCCTATGATGCAATGAGCGTAGAGTACAACGTGTATAGTCATGAAACCATTCATATCTCGGTCACCGACTTATATAATATTATCAAAATGATCGGAAATGACGTCAAAAACATTAATATGTGTGATCACGAAAGATCATGCATGCAGTGATGTTTTCGAAAAAGTGGTGCATGTGCATGGTCGACGCCAACATTCAACATTCGGGGTCACTACGGGCATGAGCGTGGTAGAGCTGGAGAGTTGGA
>SPJY01025704.1:524825-555432 GCA_005191435.1 Raddia distichophylla | reverse complement strand
GGGTGAGCGGCAATGGATGGTGTCGCCGGTGGCTGCCCGTCAAGCCATGGCTGGCGCATGCACATGGTCAGGCCTTGTGGCTAGATCAGTAGCTGATGCATGCCTGCTCACTCGGCAAGTAGCATGATTTATTTCAGGAGTTTGAAACTATGTCTACGTTATTGAAAAATGTAATATACTTTATATTTTATATTTTATTAATTTGCTAAATAGTAGTCACCTATTTTTTGTTTTTGAGTCGTCAACCACTTTTCCATATTATTGTTCCACTTAGTTTGACAATAGAAATTTAGTTATTTTATATTAATTTTTTAACGTTATAAGCTGACATAGTTTTTTTAGAAATCCTTTGATTGATGGGTATGTCGTTGTTTGTGCTAGAAATTTTGTTGATAAGTTTTTTTTGGGAAGGGGGAGGGGAGTTGGTTAACGTACTGCATAGATATATCTGGTAACTTCCAATAGAATTTGGTGTGCATGTTTTTGTTGTTTTTTAATATGTGTTGACTAATTTTGAGTAGGTGACCGCCAAAATCATAAAAATCAACCACATGGCACTAGTTGTTTCCCATGTTCTTGTGAGTAATGGAGATAGGGGTTTGCCCCTTTCAAAAAATATATAAATTTCTTCTCTATACATAAACATTCTGATTTTCTTTTTTGAAAAGTTCTCTCTCAAAGATCTTAAAAATACTTAAAAAAACCTCGAGCCCAAACGACCTAAATATCACCGTTTAATAGCTTGGAAGAACCAGTATTTTAGTCATAGCCTACTGTCCCACAAACATCAAATTTTATTTTATTTTTCTATATTTATTTTTAATTGTCAAGTTAGGTTCCTTGCCTTTTCTTTAGACAAAAATAGGCATTCGTCATTTGGCAAATGAGTGATTGACCCCATAAAGACGCAGCATGTGGGTCCACTAGCACTGCTATATGACGTTGGACCGAAGACGATGCCTCTAAAACTTGACACATATTACTCGATGGCTACGCGATAAGGAACATGTAGGCACATGTTGGCACCTATCATTCAACGATTAGGTAATAGGTATTACATGTAGTCCAACAAATCCAATCTCCTCTCCACTCATGTGACACCCTAAGATGTTATTGGGATAGGATCCAATTATCTTAAGTATTGCCTAGTGGGCTGTTGCTGTTGTGCCAGCGACAAACATTTTTTAAAAAAAATGCAAGATAACACATATTTTTGCAATGATGATTAAAAAAGTACAATAATAAAACCGCACACAGAGCTAGCTTACGGTCAGCCTTGTTCTAAGTTCTTAGAGCATGCGCAGGAGGCCTTGCATCGGCGGCCTCCATCAGCGCTGACTGCTCCCGCGCTGCCGTGTTGTCTCTGTGCGATTTTGAATGAAACGCCCGCAAGCGCGCGTATAGTGTTTTGCCGGCCGCGATGCGTCCCCAGCTGGGGATGCTCTTAGAGATGGACACGAATTGCGGAGATGGACACAATTTGCTGAGTGATGGGCTCACATTTGGGCTTTCATAGCTGTGGCGGAACGAACTAGTAGCATTTTACTTTGATTGAAACCAGCCCAGTTACGGTGCTTCTGCCCCTCTCAGCTCAGGAGATAGACATTGCTACAAGCCTCTGCTAAGCCTCCCATCTCGACCAATGTTAGTATTCTGGCCCGCTCTGCATAGGCTTCACTTGCCTATCCACATAATTCCTTTTCAATCTTGAGTGTTTTTACATTTCACCCCATTTAAAAGTTGTTGAGGGATTAAGTTGACAAAAGGCTCGAGTTTCTTTACTAAACTAAAGAAACATATTTGGTCGGGAAAAAAAAATCAAAGGTAGTGTGAATCATAAGTATTTTCAAAGACTGACATATTGAAAAGAGTGGAGTTCTCTTCAACTGTTTGTACAAATACGGGGAGATTGATGGAATCCAAAACGACATTTCTAGCTTCCACGTAGGGGTGCAAACGCGCCGCAGGGCGCAGGCTGACGCCGAGGTCGGCCGCGACGGCCGCGTCCACGTCGTCGTCCGGCCGTCGGCGTCGGCGTCCACGACGCGGCACGCCCGCTCCCGGGCGAGGTACAGCGGCGGCGGCGGCGCGTCCAACGACACGACCCCGCGCGCGTCCAACCTCACCGGCGTCGAGATCTACTCGCTGCAGACGTCGAGGGAGCCCACGCCGCGCGCCTCCAGCTTCAACCAGGCCGACTTCTACGCCATGTTCTCCGGCAGCAAGATGGCCAGCCCCATGGCGCAGCCCGCCGGCGGCGGCGCCGCCCGCGCGCAGGGCCTCGGTGATTAGGTCGCCAACAAGTTCGCCTCCGGCAACGGCAGCAACGCGGCGGCGTACCCCGCGCCGAACCCCGGGATGAAGCCCGCGCCACGGTACATATGCATGCCCATGAGCCCATCCATTACCAACCAAATAATCAACCAACAACGCTGCACTGTTGGGCTGTTTAGTGTCTTTCATCGGTGAGTTACGGCCCATCCCAAGGCCCATAAGTGATGTAAATATATAGCAGAGAAAGCAATAGAGATCGTAGAGAATTCTCCGCAACTCTAAAGCCAAAATTATTATGTAAAAAAAAAAGATTTGCTAAGTCTCAGACGTTTGAAAGTTTCTTAACTATCATCCATTTCAAAGTTACACTCTAATAACACTAAAATTACACTTTTACCAAGGCGCAATTTAGTATAAAGTTGTTATTTATCAATAATCTATTGTATTAATTTGTTAAATACACGTGCTTGCATACTTTTTGTCTTCCCATGTTTAAGTCATATTGGTTACCGGTAATACTAAAATTTGCACTTGTTAACAATGTGCAATTTTAGTATAGTTATGGTGCAATTCTATCAAAATCGGCTGACATTTATTTCTTTTTCAGGTGATTGTGCAGTTTACGGTCCCCTAAAAGATTGACCTTGTAATACAAGCTTAAACTATTTTTGGATTCATTATTTTTCTTGATCCAATAGCTCAACAAACACTTACTACTTACCATAAGGGGTGGACAATAAATACATCTAGACCATACATTTTTTATCCAACGATCTAGCGACCTCGCATCGGTTCAATGTTCACTTACTCCTGGTTTACGGTGTAACTACTCAATGTAGGCAGGAACCAGTGTGTTGCCACACCTGGTTTACTGTGCACTACTCAATTAATTTAGGCAGGAAGAGAGAAGCCAACATCAGCAGAGAATTCACATAAAAAAAAGAGAAACAGAAACAGATCAATGTCCAAAGTCATCTCTCATTTGACGGGGGCAAGAACTTCAAATGGGCACTAATCAATGTGTAAGCTCTGTGCTGTTTGCTAAGTCAAACATAGCCAACCTTATGCAGTTAAACTAATCTCGGCAAGGAAGATGCGATTCCATTTGATTAACCTACGGACACACACACTTGCTTCGATCGGGTGCCTTGCTCGAGAGGTTCTTCTGGTCGCTGGACACTCGAACTGTTGAACATGGCTTTCAGAAGAGAAGAAACACCTCCACCTCGAGAACAACACAAAATGTCGAAGACTTTTCCTTTCAAGAAAATATAATATTTCATGTACTCCCTCCATTCTAAAATTTTAGTCGTCTTGAACACTAGCACGATCTTAAAATATAACTTTGATCGCTAAAAATTCTCACAATTTGTTTATAAACTACGAATAAATTATAATATTAAGTAAGTTCTTTTCGATATGAATCTATCTATATTATTGTTATGTGCTAGATCTAAATAGTTATAAATTTTTTGTAAATAAAGTTTCAAAAGTTTAACTTAATTAGGACAAGTCTAAAACAACTATAGGAGTATCAAATAATTATACACGTCATGGAGAATAGATGCATTTATAGTATTGATTGTACATCGCCCACTGCCCAGCATGCTATACCATATATAGGCCTTGTTCTTTTCTGTTTAAATTAAATTAAAATTTGTTATTTTTGTACAAGCTAGATGATGTAGTATTTTGTAGTAATTTTTGAAGGGTTTTAAATAACTCTTCTTAAAGTTACTTAAATAATTTTTCATATTTTTTTGAACTCTTCAAGGCCACTCTCAAAGGGTCACAACCTTTTTCAGATTAAAACATTTAACAATTTTAAGCTAAAACAAACAAGGCCATTGCAAGACAATGCGTGATAAAACATAAAACCACAAGATATAGTAAATATCACAGGTATCTAGTATATAATTAAAATAGGGTCCAACGATGCTCTTGGATGATGCCAGAGTTCCATTTTTAACCCTTTCATTTCTGTAGCTTTTTTCTCCTAGAGTTCGGACCTAGCAGTAGCCATATAGGCACCCAAAATAAGGGTGAATGCACATTTGCCCTTGGATTCTTCCTCCATGCAACACCACCTTAATTACTAGTCCTTAATTTAACATTTTAATAATTACTCGTATTAGTAGCTAACAAAGCCTTGATGTCATCGTCAGCATGGCCCCTCTCCTATATAGCGATGCCTGTGCTCTTCTTCACACACTTAGGGTCAGCTCGTCCGGTCTCGTGTTTGACGGTGCAGGACACAGTTAGATCGCCGGAGGGGAGTCTGGTGAGGAGGATCTCGATCGAACGTCGCCGGCGATGATCACCGGGCGCGACATCTATGACGTGCTGGCGGCGATCGTGCCGCTGTACGTGGCGATGTTCCTGGCATACGGGTCGGTGCGGTGGTGGGGCATCTTCACGCCGGACCAGTGCTCCGGCATCAACCGCTTCGTCGCCGTCTTCGCCGTGCCGCTCCTCTCCTTCCACTTCATCTCCACCAACGACCCCTACGCCATGAACTACCGCTTCCTCGCCGCCGACTCGCTGCAGAAGCTCGTCATCCTCGCCGCCCTCGCGGTCTGGCACAACGTGCTCTCGCGCTACCGTTGTGGCGGCGGTGGCGGCGCCGCCGCGTCGCTGGACTGGACCATCACGCTCTTCTCCCTGGCGACGCTGCCCAACACGCTGGTGATGGGGATCCCGCTGCTGCGCGCCATGTACGGCGACTTCTCGGGGTCGCTCATGGTGCAGATCGTGGTGCTGCAGAGCGTGATCTGGTACACGCTGATGCTCTTCCTCTTCGAGTACCGCGGCGCCAAGGCGCTCATCTCGGAGCAGTTCCCGCCGGAGGTCGGCGCCAGCATCGCCTCCTTCCGGGTGGACTCCGACGTG
Organism: Raddia distichophylla; assembly: GCA_005191435.1. Classification (NCBI taxonomy): domain Eukaryota; kingdom Viridiplantae; phylum Streptophyta; class Magnoliopsida; order Poales; family Poaceae; genus Raddia; species Raddia distichophylla. The sequence continues at coordinate 550,269 of SPJY01025704.1, read as the reverse complement.
GTCTCGCTCAACGGCCGCGACGCGCTGCAGGCCGACGCCGAGGTCGGCCGCGACGGCCGCGTCCACGTCGTCATCCGGCGGTCGGCGTCCGCGTCCACGACGGGGCACGCCCGCTCCCGGGCGGGTTACGGCGGCGGCGCGTCCAACGGCATGACCCCGCGCGCGTCCAACCTCACCGGCGTCGAGATCTACTCGCTGCAGACGTCGAGGGAGCCCACGCCGCGCGCCTCCAGCTTCAACCAGGCCGACTTCTACGCCATGTTCTCCGGCAGCAAGATGGCCAGCCCCATGGCGCAGCCCGCCGCCGCCCGCGCGCAGGGCCTCGACGAGCAGGTCGCCAACAAGTTCGCCTCCGGCAACGGCGGCAACGCGGCGGCGTACCCCGCGCCGAACCCCGGGATGATGCCCGCGCCACGGTATACATATATGCATGCCCATCCATTACCAATCAAATAATCAATCAACAATGCTGCACGTTTGCTCAAAACAAGTAGGTAATTTTTGAATGGAGAAATATGCTTGATTAAATCACGCCCGTAGTGTTATCTTGATCCTGTTGTGTTAGATGAAAAAAATCAATTTGTAAACGAAATCATCGAAATGTACCATGAATCTTGCTGAGAAAAAGAACATCTTTGGGCAATGCTAGGAAGAAGGAGCTCGGGGGTTCGAACTCCAACTCGAACAAGGAGCTGCACATGTTCGTGTGGAGCTCCAGCGCGTCGCCGGTGTCGGAGGCCAACCTCCGGAACGCCGTCAACCACGCCGCCTCCACCGACTTCGCCGCCGCGCCGCCACTCGTAGACGGCGCCACTCCCAAGGGTACTAACGAACCACCGGCTCCTCTCCATCCAAACCACTCAACGCGATGGATGCATGATCACAACTCACAACATGTATATACGCCTCAGGTGTGAGTGGCAGCGTGACGCCGGTGAAGAAGGAAGGCGGCGTGGCCAACGGCGGCGAGCTGGAGATCGAGGACGGGCTGAAGAGCCCCGCGGCGGGGCTCGCCGGCAAGTTCCCGGTGTCGGGGTCCCCCTACGTGGCGCCGCGGAAGAAGGGCGCTGACGCGCCGCCGGGGCTGGAGGAGGCGGCGCACCCGATGCCGCCGACGAGCGTGATGACGCGCCTCATCCTCATCATGGTGTGGAGGAAGCTCATCCGCAACCCCAACACCTACTCCAGCCTCATCGGCCTCGTCTGGTCCCTCGTCTCATTCAGGTAATATTCATATTCATGTTCAAATTCATATTTCAGATAAGAACATGGTTTCAAAGTTACATCAGGAGTTCAGGACATGGTTCATGCATGCACGAGTAACTCTTGTCTCAATCTAGTATAATTTGCTTGGATTCAAATCTAGATTGCGATGGCTCGATGTCCATGGCTAGATTGCTTGTGCTCGTAGGATTATTAGCGTTGCATGCATGTGGGAGCACATGATCAGTACGTCGGTCTTGGATCTGGTCCGGCACAGGTAGATGCGTGCATGCATACAGATGAGATGCAGGTTGGTCTTGGTCTTGTATGAGGCTCGGAGTTTAATTTGTAGCAGACCAAACCTACCAAATCAAACTGAGATTGCCGTGTTTGTCTCCACCCACCCAGACTATACACATGACTACATGAGCAACAACAATTCGCTAATATTTGGCTAATCACTACTAATTCATGGAGTATCATGTGTACAAGACTAGATGAGAGCACAATGATGTGCATCCATCATTGTACTTTTTTTATATCAGATGACACATCTAGAGGGTAAGTTCAGAAAGATAACAGGGCATTTTTAGGGGAGAGGGGCACATGCTGCAAGCATCTTTTGCATCGATTATCTTGTCATGTACATGGTGCAAATACTAATTAACAATTAGCATGTATTGACAACTTATTTTCTTTTCTCTTTTGAATTTTGGTCAGGTGGAATATCCAGATGCCTTCAATAATAAAAGGCTCCATATCTATACTGTCAGATGCAGGCTTGGGGATGGCGATGTTCAGCTTAGGTACAGTGTTGACATTTGATATCTAAATCATAAGCCATCTGATTTTTCTTCGCTTTCACCGAGAAATCCTAACGGTAGCATATGAAATAAAGGCTTGTTCATGGCTCTGCAACCAAAGATCATCTCTTGTGGCAAGAGCGTGGCGACGTTTGCAATGGCAGTGAGGTTCTTGACGGGGCCGGCGGTGATCGCGGCGACCTCCATCGCCATTGGGCTCCGGGGAGTGCTCTTGCATGTTGCCATTGTTCAGGTTGGCATGAACAGCAGATCACAATCTAAATCTACCTTTTCAAATCTCTTTCCAAAGTAGTAAAAGATTATTCTGATGAACCTTAACGTATGAACATGTGATCGACCAACAGGCAGCGCTTCCACAAGGTATCGTTCCGTTTGTATTTGCCAAGGAGTACAATTGTCACCCTCAAATACTCAGCACAGCGTAAGCAATTGGATGCTCAATCTTTTGTTCATTGAATGATCTATGATACCATGCACACTAAGCTCCTATTTTATCTTAGTACTGAAAAAAAAAATCTGATATTTGTTTGTTTCTGAAATCTTCAGGGTTATTTTTGGAATGCTCATTGCGCTCCCGATCACAATACTCTATTATGTACTACTTGGAATATAGGGTGAATTTGAAGAAGTCAGAAAAATGGTAGAGAAAAAAAAGTAGGATTCTAGGATTCTTGAGATGCAAAATGAGCCTGCCCTGAAGATCTGAAGACGACGGCAGAAGAATAGGGGAGAGACTAAAGTAGGACCCTAGAGAGAAAATGCAAAGGAGAGAGATCCAATATTCCAGATTTTTTATTTTTTATTTGCTACTGTTTAGATCCAAAGTAAAGGGTAGTAGGGCTTTGAGTACGAATGAGCTCAACCATTAATTTGACAAGTTGGTACTACAGATTCCACGAGTTGATTCTTTTGTTCAGAGACACATGATCTACCCAAATTTTGCCTGATCTTAGCCATAAGCCCTGCAAAGACAAGTCTAACTTGCAGCCTACATTGGGGTAAAGAAATACAAAGCGGTTCCCAAATTGCATGGCAGGATCACTCTGATGGTCTGGGGAAAAGAGCTAGTTGCTTCAGTTCAGTTCCTCAGACAGATCGTTCAGATAATTCAGAACTCTGAAGCTGCATCTGGCATCTAGTTACAGACTTGCAGCATTGTTTATTGGGTTGTAAAGGCGTTATGTTGTTGGCATCGAGGACTCCAAAGCAATGCATGCACGCACCTGCTAGCTTCTATGGATTCAACAGTGGATCCAGACGAGGGGAGTATCTTGTGATCTCTTCGATCTTCTTGCCTATTGTTTTTGTCCGCGGCAACAGTGTGAATTGATTAGTACTGTATTAATCAACTGTGGAGAGTCAAATGTTAGCTAGATGAACGGTCTGCTCACATGTGAAAGTTTCTTCTTTTTTTTTCGCTAGTGGGCTGTCCTTTGCTGCATGGAGCATGCATGACGATCTACAACATCCAAGCTCTGAATTGTTTAGTAGATGATTCACACCAACAAAGTTATCAGTAATAATTTTATGCCGAAATTGAACTTGCTTATATCCTTCTAGATCCATTTAACACCTGAATTTGATCTAGAAATTAAATTGCAGTAAAATATTGTACGCTAATTAGTGTGTTCCTATAAAATATTAACGTGTTTGTTCACATATACAGTATTTTTCCTACTTATCATACAAAGGATAGAATTAGAATGGCAAACATATAAAAACGGAAAATTGACGCTACGACACCGCAAAAGTGGTGATTTTGTTTTGTGATAACACGAAGTCGATGTTTCAGGATTTTTTTTTGTTTCGTTTGTATTTTTAATTGTTTGTATTTTTAAAATTTATTTGGTTTTGGTATTTGAAATACTTAATCTATGAAATTCATGGTGCAAAGGAGATATATACACTTGTACTACCTCCGGTCATAAAAACAAGTCGCCGTTGACTTTTGCACGTGCCTTTGACCATTCGCCTTATTAAAAAATTTTATGCAAACATGTGTAAATATAAATCACGCTTAAATTACTTTTAATGATAAAACAAATCACAACAAAATAAATGATAACTTACGTAGTTTTTTGAATAAGATGAATGGTTAAAGGCTGTCCAAAAGTCAATGGCGACTTGTTTTTATGACCGGAGGTAGTATTTGTTTTTATTTGCTCTTATATATTTGTTTTGAAATTTACAATATTATTAGACAAAGAACTGATTTCACAGTGATCATCATCTCTTTTGTAACTATCGTAGCACCAATTTTAAAATCGTTGAACTTGTAGTCAATCGATTGTAGTTGAACGACGGAAGTATCATAATCAATCACATAGTCCAGCTCTGGTTGCCAGGATGGCAATATTTCCCTCTACTCTTGGTCAAGCATTCCACGTCAGGCTTGGAATCTCAAGAAAGATACGGATCACATACACGAAATTATGCCGCTTAGCAGTGATTTCATTTTTCCATCTAGAAGTGTACGCCAAGGATGCTTTCTTAAGACAGTTTTTATAGCCCTTTCTATTAGAAGAAAAAAGACATTAAGAAACAACAATCACAGTGCCTCGTTTATAAGCTGCATATATCTAATATTAGTTATCATTGTAAGTTGTTGATTTAACGTTGGGATCTTATGTGCCATACAAACCAACACACATATATGTATACACATCGCGAATTTTAGAGTATCCAGATTGGGATACCATAGAAATAACTTATCCTCGCGATACATGTTTTTTCATCGTTCTTCCATCCATTGATATTGTCTCTCTAGGGAGAAACCGAGAAATTTGTGAACTGAGTATCCGTGAGGAATTTGATGTGAACTTAATGAAAGTTGGAAATAGGAGCATGAACTGGATGTCATGAAACAAAATTTCTTGTTTTAAAAAAGAAAATAATATTTTACGAAAGCAAATAAAATATTTTATATTTTTTATCCGTTCATGAAAGCAAACAAAATATTACACAACTGCGCAAAATGTATTTCAAATTTTTTTTGGATGTGTTTGATAAGGTGCATCCAACTAGCAAGAAAACATTCCACCATGAGCTTGTCGTTGCAAGGCCGAGTTCCAGCACTACCCCATGACTTGCCCCTATTGTGTCGTTGCCGCCGCCATCAGGACCACCACAACACTATTGCAAGAGATAGAGAGGATGGGGGGCAGGAGGAGTGGGAGGAGGACGATGAGAATGGAGAAGTAGAATCTAGTTTCATCACCTAATGATAATGTTGGGTGGTGAAAATAGCAGGGAGGTTTCTTTGATATTGAAAGAAGGAACATCAAGGGGTGAGAGTAGTTTGGGAGGACAAGAGATGCAGCATGAGATATGAAGAGAAGAACAAAGCAAAAAAAGTAAGTGAAGTGTCAAGTGGTGTTATATATGCTCGGATGCCCGCATCAAAACAATGCCGATTTATCTTTCCTATTTCTAACTTTATGTCCTCTTGTTATATTTTTCTCTAGAGTACAAAAAGGTTATGATAAGGGTATCACCGGTCTCTCTTGCTATTTTTTTGAGACATTGAATACTCTTCGCCTCTAGTCGCATGACAACCTTATTTCTTCCTTTTGAGTAAAAAGGAGAGCTTTTGTTAAAGTCTGTTGTGGAAAAACTCGATAATACTTAGCGACATATATACATCTGAAGTGATCGGACGAAAAAAACCAGCCAACTCGTGTCGTGGGGTCCCACACATGTACTCTGTCTCACGCCTTTTTGGCCTTATTTGTTTGAGGTAAAAGTTGTTGAAAACTTTAATCTGAAAAGGTTATGACCCCTCAAAAGACGTATTAAAGAGTTCAAAAAATTTTAAAAAAATATTTTACGAACTTTGAGAGGAACTATTTAAACCTATAAAAATGACTACAAAGTGGAGCATTAAATCATTTGGCTTATACGAAAATAATAATAATTTTTATTTCATTTAGTTTAATTTAATTTCTTGTTTTATCTCCGTCGAGTGAAGGATGCATCACAGCATCAGTTCTCTCGTTTTGTTTTTGTCATCTGCTTGTGTTAGTTGTGGCCGAAGCCCTAGACTAAGGCACTGTTCTTTTGAGCTGATCTGAACGGCTGAAATGACTGAACTTTAAGAGCTTCTCGAGGTAGTCTCGAGATTGGGTTCCATTTCGTTTGACTTGTTTTTTAAAGCGTTAGGACCCACCTTCAAAACAGCGAAAAAAGGGACTAAAAAAAACTTAAAGCATATGTCTTATTTTCAAAACGTAGATAAGTTGTTAAGTTATTAAGCCGTTAAGCTGAAAAGAACTAGACCTAAGCCATCCAACAGCCAGCAACCAACGTCAGTACGTCATCACTTGCTAGCTACGCTCGTGCGCGTGCTCTATCTATCCTGCTCTCTTTTGAACTCTCCCTCATGGCTCTCATATATGTTCAATTATATATAACGAGCGAGGTGGCCCGCGCGTTTGCGCGGCTAGATTTGTTTTGATATATAGTGTTTATCTCTAACTCATAATCTATCTCTAATATATCAGATCGGTTTTAGAGTTTATCTCTAATATGTTATATAAACTTTAGTATTTAATATGAATTTCTAATATTTTATTTTAATCTAAGCCGCATAGATCTTTTATTTTTTTCTTGATTTATGTGATAATTTCTTGATTAATCTATGCCGTTATAATTTGGTCCCACAGTTGATCGAACGGATAAAATAACCATATTATATCATCTTTAGTATTTAATCCAAATTTCTAATATTCTTCTTTTAATCTAAGCCGTTATAATCCGGCCCCACAAAATCAATGTCATAGATCTTTTATTTTTTTCTTGATTTATGTGAGAATTTCTTTGATTGATTTAGGCCGTTATAATTTGGTCCCATCGTTGATCGAACGGCTGAAATAATCTGGGTGATGTGGACTAACGTGGTGGCTCCGATTTCCTCTACTTTAATAATATAATAATAGATCCCTATCTCTACTCTCTATGTCTCTGTCCAATAATGACAGGAAATGAGTTTGAGGGGCTTGACGGACAGATTCAACAAGCACGATATGGGGTCTCGATAAATTTGAAAAAGTCATAAAAAATAATATGCATCCACATTTTGCGTATAAAACATTATGCATTATGAAATATTCTTGTTTGTACGATGAATTGTTGCTTTTTGTTCTTACAAAATACATTGCTTTTTATGGGGTGAATTTTTTAACAACATCGAAACATGATATTTTGTTGCATGTTTAATCGGCTCTTCACCCATGCTTCATAATGTTTTCATCGCTGCTTGACTATGTCTTGTCAATTTTTTGTCTATATTTTATCCATACATAGTCCATGTTTTAAAAGACGGTCACCTTGAGAACGAGCGTCCAATTTCTTTTTTTGCTAGGACCAAATCCCTAGCACCTTAAAAAAAATCAGTATTAATTCTGCACTAGGAGATGCTTGGTTTCGTCGGAGCCTCCCCATTTTTGCACCCGACTTGAAGCTTGTGCGGCCTGCAATTTTAGATAAGATGTGAGTGCTGTTGAACATGAATGCATGATGTTGTGCCCTCTAATGCCCCTATATTTCTTGTGAGATTGCTTGAGATTAATTGTGAATTTCGTATTAAGGCTGTTCAAATGTTCGAATGGTCAATTGTTGGACAAATTGATTTTTACCAAACAATCAACATATGCTAAGATTTTCTTTTAATCGTTATGTGCGAATATTGTTCCAGACGTTTGGTTAGGTTAAGTAAGATCTAGCGTTGTGCGGTGAAAATCTTGTCCAAAATGTTTGACAGAATTTGTGCTAACAATTGTGTACACGGAACTGAAGAATGGTAAGTGAGTAGTGACCAGTGATTATAAAAGTTTCGTACCTCTGCTTTCCAATCTGTTCTCCAGACAACAAGTAGTAAAGCCAGTGTCTGGAGTGCAATTCCACAAAGCATGCCAGCCCAAATGCCCTGCGATCGCAAATCATGCATCGTCACAACAACGAAGTATCATACAAATCCATGTGTGCGTGTCACCAATAGTTAAAATTGATCCCATCAATTACCGAAACTCCATAGTTGAATTTGTAGCCAAGAAGGTAGCCTAAGGGCAATCCGAAAACGTAGTAGCAGCCTACGTTGATGTATGCAACGAGTCCTTGCCATCCACCCCCAATAGCAACCCCTGAATCATCGACCAAATAATGCATGGCATCAGCTCTCAAGAGGTGCACGCAATAATAATCGGCTGCAGCAAAAACCACTGAGGGCATGGTGCCATTTCAGCTAGTTATAATAATTCTAACTCGGCTAGCTAGTTACTAATTCGTAGTCAGTCTATAGTTGATTTCAATGCAAGTGTACACTATTACATATGTGACCATATTTAATTTTATAAATCATGATAAAGCTAGTCCATTGAAAAAATTGTCTATAAGATGTTTATAGATGACATGGAGTTTACTTATAGCTAGCAATTGACTAAACCATTGGAGATGCCCTAAGAGATTGTGGAAGTTGCTTCATCGGTAAAATATGTTTGGAAACAACTTAACTTTATCCGTTTCTAGCTTTTGCACGTTAAAAGGGCTCTTTCCAAATCAAAAACTCCAACTTCGCGAAGACATTGAAATTCGGAGTTCCAGCCATAGGCGCCGTTCCAAACAGGCTTAGACCCTCTTTAATTCACGGTTGTGTGGGTTGCTGTCCGATTTTGATTGTAGTTGGAAAAGTTAAAGGTTTTTAAAAAAGACTTGAAAAGGTTAAAATATTTATTTTAAAATTTTTTTGAGATCAAAGCCTCAAAAATATTACAAAATGCTATGTTAAATGGTCTGTAAAAAATTATAAATTTTGTAAACTGAACTAGAATTGTACCGGAACCGTAAAATAAAGACGTCTTTGGTTGTGGTAATCTTTTATCTATAGTTGTGCAAGTCTTGTTCGAGCACTAGATGGGGAGATCGGAAGGTAGGCATGCATGTTGAAGAAAACAAAATAAATATATAATAAACAAAAAAACAAAATAAATCTATAATAAACAGAAAATAAAATAAATCTACAGATAACAAAATAAATCTATAATAAACATAAAACAAAATAAATCTATAATAAACAAAAATATCACTAATTATATTATTAATTAATAATGATTTGATTAATTAGAGCTAATTGGACTGGATTAATTAGAGCTAATCGTACTAGATTAATTAGCTGCTACGCTAGTTTTGCTGTGCCGACGGGCTAGCTGTCGGCGCCTGCAACATTCGCTAGTTTGCAGGCGCCTGCAAACTAGCCGTGGCGTAATAGTAATTATTCATACCTCTGACCACATATATTTGCCATCGGATCTCGTGTTATTGCAGTTTATTTTAGAAAACCGATAAAATTATATTATAAAAGTATTTTCGGAGCGAAGATACCCTTTGTTTTTCATATACCAATTGTAAATATTTTTTCATCGGGATCCGGCCACGAGCAACAGAGATCCGTACCATCTTCCTATGATATATTGATGTAAATCGATGCAAACAAGTAGTTGCATAAGAATGCAACTTATACAAACAGTCAAACTTGCATGTGAGAATTCCCCTTGAAACTAGAAAGTTAGAGAGGAAGAAAGCAACATAAAAGAGAAAAGCTAGAGAGGAATAGAGATAATAACCGAAAGTAACTTGACGCACTTGCTAAAGATTTGTGACGAGGCTTGAAGACAGTGCGTGGAGGCGCCATGTAAATATGACACATTTTACATTTACTCATCACACTTGTAAAGCACACGTGACTATCTTGCATCGTAGTCATATATATTCAAAATAAAGCAATCTAATGCACACCTAATTAAAAGTAAGACAAATATGCATGCATTCTCGTCCTTAGGAGTCTCGTCAATACAATTATATTCAAATAAAAGTTCAAGTAGTCAAACAAAAGCTCTGGGCAAAATGGGCACAAAAAACTTTAATGCAGAATTCTTACAAAAAAATGCTTTATGAGTAGTTTTATTATTTTTTATTATTAAAATCTAACGGACAAGATCTTAGATATGTTTTTTATGTTAAATCTAATAAAAAATTGATAGAAGGTATTCAATTATTAGAATAGAACCACGGTTTACACGCTCCCTAATTTTGAAGTCCAAAAGGAATCAAGAACATGATGTGCGGTACTCTGTCTAGACCTTCTATACCAACCTAACTATTAATATATATATCGTGCCAGGCTCAAAATGGCAATGCATTATGCAGTTAAGTTGATTACTTGTTTTTTTAAGAAGTTGATTACTTGCTATCTTTTCAGATATCGACATCTCGTGATGGATGATTTTTACCTGATGGCAGCATTGAGGCCTACGAAGAGCGTACTCTGCCACACGTCTGTGCTGGAGCTGAAAATTCACAGCAGCAAAGCAAATGAGCAATCTTCGTGAGCTAGTTTATAGTAATAAGCTACAGCTTTGTCATTTCGGATCATACACTATAACAGTTGGTATCATTCTTTCGGGGTTTTGTATATTTTTAAATCTAAAAAGGTTTTGAAAAATATCTTTTTTAGAAATTATATGGTATACACGAATGAATACGAACCATACATCCCTTTAAATCTAACGGGTCGAAATGATTTCTTATACTAGCATGATAGTATTTTTGCTACAATGCTAGTATATGATTTATGTGAAAAACTCTTTAAATAGATGGTCAGGGATGAATTATATCATCCTAATATATTTATCAAAGTGTACAGTAAAAAAATATTTTTTTTTGAAGCAGCTCAACTTTTCAAGCTAAAGGCAAATTTATTGCTAGCCCCAAATCGGTCCAGCCTCAAATTCACTGTGAACTTGCCCTGAAACCTATTGAACGTTTAATCCGAATCTAAGAGGACCAACTGTAGATGACCAGAATACCAGATCAGTTAGCAAGTGGCGATGTGTGTAGAACTGTGGATCCTACCAGATGCCAAGCGAGTCGATGGCGATTTGCGCGTCGTGGAGGTTGCCGGTGAGGAGGTTGATGATGGTGAAGTACCATATCTCGAGGCAGAGCATGACCGCCGACTCGAGCGAGAGCTTGACGAAGGGCCACATGTCGCTGAACGCCGCCGCCGACCACCCCCTCCAGCCGCCGTCGCCGCCGCACCAGCCGACGACGTACGCGGCCTGCGCCAGCGCGATGGCCCAGAGCGAGACGTCGTACGCGGCGGCGGCGCCGGCGAGGCCCCCGCCGAGCGCGTAGACGAGGAGGTAGGCGAGCGCCGCGTGGAAGAGGAGGCCGGCGGCGCCGACCCAGGCGAGCACGCCGACCTTGCTCTGCGCCTGCAGGAACTTGGCCGCCGGGAAGTTGACGGCGAAGGCGAAGACGGAGGGGGTGATGTGGAGGCAGAACCTACCGGCCTCGCGCGCCACGGCGGCGTCCTGGCCGGCGAGCAGAAGCAAAGGCTCGGCGAGCACGTAGAGCGGCACCATGAGGAGCGCCGCCGCGAGGAGGATGACCCACGACCGCTGCATGTACACGCCCAGCATCTCCACCTTCCCCGCGCCGAACGCCTGCCCGCACAGCGTCTCCAGCGCGCTCCCCATGCCCAACTACGCCATGGCCATGGCCGCCGGTGAGCAACACTGAGCTGAGCTAGACGCTGACACTGTGCTATATTATATATACTCACGAGGAAGCCGAAGGAGAAGACGGAGAAGACGGACATGCCGATGGTGGCGGCGGCGAGGGGGAGCTTGCCGAGGTGGCCGACGAGGACGGTGGTCAGCGCGTTCACGCCGAACAGGCCGATCATGGAGACGGCGACGGGCGCGCCGATGGCCCACAGCCGCTTGGACTCCTCCCACACCATCCGCGCAGCCTCCCCGGCGGCGCGGACAGCCGGCGCGTCGTGCTGGTCGCTGCCGAGGAGCGGAGTCGCCGCCGTCATACTCATAGCTTCTGCTCGAATTCAACGGGATCTGTTTCCTCGGCTCCCCGATCACGTACCTACACGACGTATAAATAAAAGGACAGTTCTTTGAATGCTACGACAGTCATCCACGCCTCAAAAATTTTGATCCCACTAATTCTTTCTCCGATCCAAAACAGAGTTGACTCATCGGTTGATTGAAAATAAAGAAAATTTCAGTAACGTTTTAATGTTAGTAAATAACTAAGGTCCTGTTCTGATCTGAACGGCTGAAATGACTGAATTTCGAGTGCTTCTCGAGGTAGTCTTGAGATTCGAATCCATTTTTGTTTGACTTGCTTTTTAAAGCGTTAGGACCCACCTTCAAAACAGCGAAAAAACAAACTCAAAAAACTTAAAGCATATGTCTTTTCAAAACATAGATAAGTCGTTAAGCTGTTAAGCCGTTACGCTGATAAGCTGAAAAGAACTGGACCTAAATTTACATGTAGTTTGATGATGTAAAAAAATACAACGATCATATGTAATTTTAGTTATTTATTGATGTAAATACATAGATTCGGTTGATTGAAAATAAAGAAAATTTTAGTAACGTTTTAATGTTAGTAAATATGTAAATTTAGTTATTTATTGGTGTAAATATGTCGACTGAGATTTCATCTATTTTTAGACGACTTGTAGGGAATAATTCGTTTTCTTTTAATGCAAGATAGAAGTGCTAACACAGTTCCGAGCATTGTGAGCATGATCTCTAAATTTGGTCTCTATATCTTATTCACCAAACCACTATTTATTCTCTATATTTCTATCATTTACGGTAGAGCCTCTATTTAAAAAAGATATAGAGATTAAAAAAAATTTAAATCTAAAGGCAGACATACAAACTCTACTACCATAAACTATTGCTAATTCTCTTACCACCATCACTTGAGCATTGAGCTCTATGTATCGTTGCCCTTTGTGATTGTATTTTCACCATTGATTGAAACTTTGTGTTTTTTTAAGCTATATAAAATAATCTTTTTTGAAAAAACATAACGCTTTAAAGAAAATATAGTACTTTCGGTCTAAATTAATTCTGGTATTTGTACGAAGAGATTTGCTATCAAATTACCAAAACAACGTATAATGGTCAACCCACCAAAATTTAATCATAAAAATACCTAAAATAGTACATTCTAAAACTTTAGGAGTAGTTTAGAGTGAAGTTTCAAATATTCTAAAAATATTATGGTTTCTGTTAAATCATGATTTTGAAACGAAACATTTTTTTATCATTAAAAACCTCGTGATTTTAAAAATCATAGTAATATCTCAAAACTATGAAAATAGGCCTTTACAGATTTCCGTAGCAGCAATAAAAATATTTTTCTCCACATAAAATTAAATTAGCAAAAATACACCGTATCTTACCGCGTGACTGACATAAGCCACGTGTGCCTCCGTGTGTTCCGGCCTACTCCTACATGACTGACATGACATGGCCTCGGCTATCGTGGCACGTGTACGCATGGGCATTAATTAGCAGGCACACCCTCTCACGGCCACGGCCCAACGTGGTGGGCGTGGGCCTGATGGGTTGGAGTGTTTGACGTCGTCGACGAATTTTTAATTGCATGCAATGCCGCTGCCGTGCCGGATGGTAGCTGCATCACTGATTTATTTATTTATAAATAAAAAGGGGCAGGAATACTAGCCTCCATTGATTGCAACTTTGCAATAAAAAGAAAGATTAGCTTGAAGGGAAATGTTGCGATGAACACGAGAGGCGGAAAAAAAAAAGTTGTAGGAAACCATAAGAAATAAGCTATATGATCAGATGAACAGGAGTTTGGTTCGGTATAGAAACATTGTATAAGCGAGCTGAACTGGATGGAAAAGTTGGTTAAATTCAGTGGCGGAGCCAAGGCCCAGGTCCGGACTCCCAGCCTGTTAACAAGAGAGAGATTGTGTCTGTTGGACTGTAAATTATGGATCCTAAAATGGACTAATCAGGTGGCGTCAAGGGCCAGCCAGCCTGAGCCCAGACTCCTCACATGGGCTGGCTCCGCCACTAGTCAAATTAGAGTGAATTATAAGTTAAAATTTAAAGGGTTTTTGATCTTGTTATTAATTAGGCCGCCGGTGAGCAACACTGAGCTGAGCTAGACGCTGACACTGTGCTATATTATATATACTCACGAGGAAGCCGAAGGAGAAGACGGAGAAGACGGACATGCCGATGGTGGCGGCGGCGAGGGGGAGCTTGCCGAGGTGGCCGACGAGGACGGTGGTCAGCGCGTTCACGCCGAACAGGCCGATCATGGAGACGGCGACGGGCGCGCCGATGGCCCACAGCCGCTTGGACTCCTCCCACACCATCCGCGCAGCCTCCCCGGCGGCGCGGACAGCCGGCGCGTCGTGCTGGTCGCTGCCGAGGAGCGGAGTCGCCGCCGTCATACTCATAGCTTCTGCTCGAATTCAACGGGATCTGTTTCCTCGGCTCCCCGATCACGTACCTACACGACGTATATAAAAGGACAGTTCTTTGAATGCTTCGACAGTCATCAACGCCTCTAAATTTTGATCTCAGTAATTCTTTCTCAGATCCAAAAACATAGTGGCCTTGTTTGTTTCAAATTGGAGTTGAGTTGCGTTTTACAGTAGCAAATTTGTGATCCCAAAAAACGTTTCAAAAGAGTTTAAAAAATATTAAAAAATTATTTTACAAAATTTAAGAAGAACCATTTAAAACCCCACAAAAAATGACTACAAAATATTACATCATTTGGCTTATATAAAAATAACAGATTTTCATATAATTTAATTTAATGTAATCTAAAACAAACAAGGCCAGTGACTCATCGGTTGATTGAAAATAAAGAAAATTTCAGTAGCGTTTTAATGTTAGTAAATAACTAAATTTACATGTAGGTTGATGGTGTAAAAAAATACAACGATCATATGTAAATTTAGTTATTTATTGGTGTAAATATGTCGACTGAGATTCCATCTATTTTTAGACGACTTGTAGGGAATAACTCGTTCTCTTTTCATGCAAGATAGAAGTGCTAACACCGTTCGGAGCATTATGAGCATGATCTCTAAATTTGGTCTCTATTGCCTTGTTTGTTTCAGCTTAAATTAAATTAAATTAAATAAAGGTTTGTTATTTTTGTATAAGCCAAATGATGTAATATTTTATAATCTTTTTACGTGGTTTTAAATAGTTCTTTTTAAAGTTCGTAAAATATTTTTCTCATAATTTTTGAACTCTTTAAAACGTCTTTCGAGAGGGTCACAAATTTGTTACAGTAAAACTCAACTCAATTTAATTTGAAACAAACAAGGCCATATATTTCGATCTTCTTCACCAAACCACTATTTACTCTCTATATTTCTATCATTTACCGTAGAGTCTCTATTCAAAAAAGATATAGAGATTAAAGAAAAAATCTTTAAATCTAAAGGTAGACATACAAACTCTACTAGAGTTTTCCCTTTTAGAAACTATTGCTAATTCTCTTACTACCATCACTTGAGCATTGACCTCTATGTATCGTAGCACTTTGTGATTGCTTATTTTAACCATTGATTGAAACTTGTGTTTTTTTAAGCTATATAAAATAATCTTTTTTGAAAAACATAGCGCTTTAAAGAAATATAGTACTTTCGATCTAAATTAATTCTGGTATTTGTACGAAGAGATTTGATATCAAATTACCAAAACAACGTACAATGGTCAAACCCACCAAAATTTAATCATAAAAATACCTAAAACAGTATATTCTAAAACTGCAGTTGATAGTGGGGGTAATTGATTACTTAAAACAGTATATTCTAAAACAGTATATGGGGAAGTTTCGAATATTCTAAAAATATCGTGGTTTCTGTCAAATCATGATTTTGAAGCGAAATATTTTTTATCACAAAAACCTCGTTATTTTAAAAATCATAGTAATATCTCAAAATTATGAAAATAGGCCTGTACAGATTTCCATAGCAGCAATAAAAATATTTTTCTCCATATAAAATTAAATAGCAAAAATACACCGTATCTACCACGTGACTGACATAGGCCACATGTGCCTCAGTGTGTTTCGAAACCAGATCCTCTAACTTACTGCAGAGAGCATTGGGTCACTGACATATGGGCCCTGTGCATGTGGGGTCCTTATGTCAGTGACACAACTGCGGAGGAGTCAGAGGATCCCGTCATGTGTGTTCCGGCCTACTCCTACATGACTGACATGGCCTCGGCTATCGTGGCACGTGTACGCATGGGCATTAATTAGCAGGCACAGTCTCTCAAGGCCACGGCCCAACGTGGTGGGCGTGGGCCTGATGGGTCGGAGTGTTTGACGTCGTCGACGAATTTTAATATTGCATGCAAGGCAGCTGTCGTGCCGGATGGTAGCTGCATCACTGATTTATTTATTTATAAATAAAAAGGGGCAGGAATACTAGCCTCCATTGATTGCAACTTTGCAATAAAAAGAAAGATTAGCTTGAAGGGAAATGTTGCGATGAACACGAGAGGCGGAAAAAACAGTTGAAGGAAACAATAAAAAATAGTAAGCTATATGATCAGATGAACAAGAGTTTGGTTCGGTATAGAAACATTGTTTAAGCGAGCTGGAATTAATTGTTAAGTTAAAATCTAAAAGGTTTTTGACCTTCTGTTTTGGAGCTAGTTAAAAATTTAAAATGTAAGCTAAACTAGAGAATACACTAACTAGTACGTTTCGTGTATATTATCATTAAGAACCTTCAAAGTTTACATCATGATAATAAAAAATATAAATTAGAAAGACCAAAATATTTTTTGTCGATTAATATTAAACCACTCTAAACATGTTTAGTGTTCGAGACGATGACTGGACCCTCGTTAAGACTATTCCCTAGTCCTTATACCTACGCTTGTCTTCTCAAACGTGTGAACTCTCTCCCCCTCTGCTTGAGTTAGCTCAAGAATTTGGTGTAAACCACAAGCTTCTGGGGCATGCATAGACTTCTCCTTTATGAAAATAAAATAAATTTAAAGTTTCATTTTCTTTGTTTTATCTAACTTAGCTTATTTTCAATTTTATAAGACGAAGAGAATAAGACCTAAATCGAGTCTCTTACCCATTCGATTCAATCGATAGGTTATTCATGGGTTGGTTAGACGATAATTGGTTGTTGCAGAATGCCATCCCGCACATTTGCCAACTGTGGTAATGGCGTCTGCACTTGTTGTTGGGCGTGTTTTTTAAGCTGTTTTAGTTGGAGACAGACCGTCCGTGTCAGGTCGATCCATGTTATTTAAGAGTCCTTGTTCTTTGAGGTATGTCAGACCAATCCATTGTTTGGAGGGGACATAATGGTCTATAGCTTTGTCGAGGTAAGTCGAACCATTAATTGTTCAATGGAATCTTACTTGGTGGGTTCGGCCGATCTTTGGTGGACCAATGTGCCATAGGGTTCAAGTGTGTACCAGAATATCGTTATCGTGCTTGAGAGTGTGGCTATAGTTGTGGGGATTGATACTTTTGATGACTGACTGATCCATCACATCCAACTACTAATTGCTTTTTTTGAGAGGGTACAAAGAAGGCGCACACAACTCACCCCTAACTCCTAACCCCTAAACCAATATGCACGCGTGCGCCCTAACACACGCACACGCTAGAAACAGTGGCTGTCCCAAGTGACAGCAATTAGGCATCATGGCACACGCGTGTGTGTACCTCTATGACTCTAGGAAAATCATAGAAAAACGACACACAGAGCCAAACCAAGGGTTTGAATTCTGGTGGGCAGCGCTACCACTGCAGTCTCTACCATTAGACCAAAGCCCATGATGCATGCGAAACCTAGGCTCAAACGTTGCCAAGATGAAGTGATGAACTCTCTCAAAGTGGCTTGACTTTTATGTGGCTTTCAACATTGCATATTATAGTTCTCTTTTGTTGTCTCAATGTGGAATTACTATTGGCATGTGACAGGGAGTATTTGATTTGAAAATCCGCGAAATTAATACTCGAGGTGTCGAGGACTGTTATGTAGGAATACAATACAAAAATTAGATGAGATTCTCTCTGCTTAAATTTAACTTGTATGCACGTAATTTACCTGGGTAGAACACATGACGGAATAACTAGATTTCTCTAGCAGGATCGGCTATGTAGGCTATTAACCTACATGATTAGATATTTAGATTGGAATTGATCTTGTATATACAGTCTGATCATGACGCACGTATCACATAAGTGTGTTTAGGACTAATGCATTTTACACTCCCGCATAACTGACATGTGTTGGTCGTTGTTGGTAGCATGATTTAGGAATTCGACAGTTTTCCTAAAACAAGTAGGCCATATATAACACCTGTAAGTGGAGTCTATAACCAGATCTCAACCCTCCAACATCTTATGCAATTTGTGACCAACACCACAGATAAGATAGAAGAAGAACAGAGAGTAGGCCGAATAGCCCATGAAGAGTCTATAACCAATGGAAGGCTGGGTCCTAGGAGAGCCGATGGTACACTGGATGAGGGTAGTTTTTGTGAATTTTCTAAATGAATTGTAAAGGCAATTAGTACAGCCTTTCTTATATATCAAGATGAATACAAGAGGTGGCTCGACGAGACGAACAAGTCTCGGTGAGATTATGGTGTATGTGAAGTGCTAAGGTGCTAAAGCTCTAGGTCAGGGATGTAAAACTCTAGCCAGGTCCCTCTAAACACCTTAGGGGCCCTGTTTATATAGTGCGAAACAAACCGACCTACCGAGGAATATCGGGCCGGGCTAACTACGAGACCGTAACGAACTCATACATGCCAAATACAATCCTACGGTAGATAAGGTAATCTCCTAATCTTGGGGATCATGACCTCCAATCCAATCCGGGAAACCAACGTCCGGATCTTCACATAGTCACGCAGAACCCCTGTTCGAGACGGACTCAAACATAACTCCTTGGCCATTTACGCACCGCGCCAACTAGGAAGCTGTTCGGCAGGATGCATATGGGCCAGATAGAACCTTCCAGAGAACTGGGCCCTGGCAGGCTGTTCGATTGGGCCGTCAGGGAGTAGGCCATGGTAATGGGCCATAATTTTATCCCCGACACCAGGTCCGAGCCCGGCCCGGCCCGGGGCGTCGGGCTCAAAAACCGAGCCCGAGCCCGGCCCGAAGCCCGAAAGCCCGGCCCGGCCACGTCTTAAAACAGCAAAATCCCGGGCCCGGCCCGACCGCCGGTCTCCGGAAATGAGGCCCGAGCCCGGCCCGATGCACCGATCGGGCCGGGCCGGGTTTCCCATGAACAGGTCTACTAGTCCCGCATAACTGACATGTGTTGGCCGTTGTTGGTAGCATGATTTAGGAATTCGATAGTTTTCCTAATACAAGTAGACCGTATATAACACCTGTAAGTAGACCTAGGAATTGGGCCGTGCCGGGCCCGCCGTGCCTCGGGCCGCCATGTATCGGGCTGGCACGGCCCGGTCAACACTTCGGGCCATGCCGGGCCGGCACGGACTGCCAAAAGCCAGGCACGGCACGGCCCAAAAGCCCGATGGACCGGGCCGGCCCTAGCACGGCACGCCAGACAAAACAGAGAGATAAATGATTTTTTATAAATTTATTCGTTACTCAAATGAAAAAGTTGTCTATATAAAAAAGATGCGTCTCGAAATTCTCTATAACTTTCATGTAGAACATAAATTCATCTGAGCAGCGGAATATCTCGAACAATGCTAATTACCGAAATGGGTCATGTCTGTTCTAAAACAGCCAGCGCACTAAATATTTTTTATAAATTCATGCATTGCTCAAATGAAAAAGTTGTCTACATGAAAAAGATGCGTATTCAAATTCTCTACAACTTTCATATAGAAACAAAATTCATCCGAGCAACAAAAGATCACAAAAAATATAAATTACTGACTCGTGCCTCAATTCGGGCCGTGCCGGCCCGAGCATGGCCCAATTGTTCGGGCCGTGCCGAGCAGCCCGTCGTGCCGGCTTCTCAGGCCCGGCACGGCACGGCAATTGGGCCAGGCCGGCACGGCCCAAAAAATTTCGTGCCGGGCCATGCTTTGGGCCAGCAAAATCGGGCCGTGCTCGAGCCGGCCTAAAAGAGCACGGCCCAATTCCCAGGTCTACCTGTAAGTGGAGTCTATAACCAGATCTCTACCCTCCAACATCTTATGCAATTTGTGACCAACACTACACATAAGATAGAAGAAGAACAGAGAGTAGACTGAATAGCCCACGAAACCTTAATAGTGCCTTCTCCTCATAAGAGCTTCTATAATTGCGTGCACACGACGACAGCTCAATGTGGCAGCTCGAGCGTGCATCAACGTGGTCGCGCGCCGCTTAGACGGTTCTCGCCGATATAGTGGAACTGATGTGGGGTGGCCGACTTGATGGTGCAAGAGAGGAAGAGGAATGACACGATCAAGTAATAAAGAATATAGAGAGTTTTTTTTATAAAAAAATCATATAAAAGGATGAATGTGATGATTGTGAATCTTGAGACAGTACCATATGATCGTGGATGTATATGAAGCCATGTACACACGTACAATTATTTTGATAATCTTGCTGATTTTTTTTTCCATAGGTAGTCTTGCTGAATGTTGATGCTGTGGCTGGTCGGTCGGAGTTCTCGACGGGAATGTTTGCCGTGGCCGTGCGCATCAGGTACAGCCGTACAGGTAGCGGAGTACGAGTGACGTGGCGAGGTCACGTGCTCACGTAGGGTGTGACACTGTCACTGCTTGGTTTCCATTCCATCTGCCATGAGCCAGGTTTAAAGGGCTTGGAAAAACCTGAGATGCTCAGTTCGTTTTTACGGATTTTTACCACTTATGAAATCAGAAACGGCTGCAACAGCCGGTGCTGAATGCAATAAAAACCCAACAATTTCAGGCATCCGCGGTAGAACACATGACGACATGACTACAACATAAGCAGGGGTCAAATCGATGCACACCTCAATGCTAAAAAGAACCCGAAAAATAAAGCGACAATCAAGCTGCTAGATTAATTGCTACTAGTAACAAGTTGGCACCAAGAACGAACGATCAGAGCACTGGATGATCACCACAAGGAGATGACAGATCTCCAAATTAAGCAAGGACGCCATTGCCGTGCTGCTTCTGGCTAGTCATGCACGATGGGCGGGTAGGTGACGAGGCGGCGGGCGCAGGCGGTGCAGGAGAACCTCCGCTTGGTCTCGAGGCAGAGCGGCAGGAAGCAGAGCACCCACTTGGCCTCCACGTCCGTCGCCGCCACCCCGCCGCCGCAGTACGGGCAGCTCCCCGGCGCCTTCTGCACCCCCAGCACCCTCTCCTCCTTCCCGCACAGCCTCGTTCCCGCCGCCGCCACCGCCGCCGCCGCCGCCGGCGACCCCTCCATCACCGTCTCCCTCGGCTCCGGTGGTTTCGCTCCGAGCAAGTGCGGGCCTGTGAGGCTTTGACGCTCGCTCTGTCACTGCACTACTGCAGTAAACATGGTGTGATTTGACGCATGTGGGTTGCTGCGGTTGCATGGCGTGGGGGCGCGTTTGCTTGGGTTGATTTGGGCCGGGTCACATGCGCGGCGGCGTTGTAGTCTGCCCGCGTTGGGTTTGGCTTTGGCCCCCGGTGCTCCGTGACAAACCCTCCGGTGCGGGAAAGCTGTCTTTTCGCCGGAGCTTTGGTCGTGTCTGCGGTGATGGCCGCGTGAACCGTGCCATCCGGCGGCGTGCCGTGCCGTGCGCGGGCAAGGCCATCTGCCCATGGCCCGCGCCGTCTCGTCGCTGCGGCCCCGGAGCGCTCTGTTTCTTCCTTTCTGCTCTCCTTTCGCCTTTATGTTCCCGACAAAATTCCTCCAAGGTGGTTTCACTCAACTCTGCTTTCCTTTTCTTTGACATTTTATCACTTTTAAAAAAAAAAAATTCGTAAATTTGTCCCTCCACAGACACGTGAAATGACATTGTTGTCCCTGTCTTCTTTGGATCCGTCTTCGGCACACATAGAGCTCCTTCACCCAACCTGCTCCACGTCATCGCACCAAGCTCCAGAGCTCCCCCCAACACACACACACACACTTCTACCTCAATCTCCCTGTCGTCAGCCCGAGCTGCGAAGCTCTACCATAGCGAGACGACGGTTGATGTTGTGGCACGGGCTCCAAGGCGAGACGATGGCGCTATGGCGGCGATGGCCTTGACAGACAAATGGCGATTGCTATAGCGTCTAGGGGATGGGCTCAATGGCGAGATGGCATCTTTTGCGATAATGGGAGACTAGACAATAGGGAGCATGAGGCCCGCCGGGGCCTTGCTCCATGCCGATGACGACGTAGTTGTAGCCAGTGAGGGCGGCGAGCTTGACAAGGGTGTAGGGAAGAAGGACAGGAGGAAAAGCTCGTAAAGGGTGTAGCTAGAGGGACTTGAGGAAGGTGAGGTGAGAGGAGCTCGATGGCTGCAATGGAGACGACGATGGAGAGTGGCTTGCAGCTGATGAGAAGGTAGAGATTGAGCTCTGGGTTTGAAGCTAGGCGCGACGAGATTATGGGAGAGGGACACGGTGGCAGCGACTATGGTGATGTGGCTAGGGAGTGAGGCCATGGTGACGGGGTTGGGGTTCTACAAGTGCCAACCATGATGGCATGGAAGAGCACTGACAAGGTAGAAGGACAGACAAGTGTGAGGAGAAGAAAGGCTTAAGAGTCCTTTCATATGTCTAAGAAAAGCTAAAATAGCATGAAAACAAGAAAATCAATGTTGCGAGTGATATCTTAATAAATTCTATGTGATAATTAGGTGAATCCACATTTAACCCCATTTTTCTCAAAAATCCGTCTCCATGTTCATGGAAGCAAACGTCCAATTGTGCAGACCAGTCAAGCGAACCTAGAGTCCTGGACGTCGCTTTACATTTTGTTTTCTGCGTGCACAGGCGTAGCTGCAAGTCACACGGTTCGTGTAGTATTCGGCACGCGTGCGTCTGTCGTGTAATGCCCAGCGATATGCTGTGCAGCATACTACTACCTCCAGTCACAAAAAGAAGTCGTCGTTGACTTTTGGACACGCCTTTGACCATTCGTCTTATTCAAAAATTTAGTTCGAATATGTAAAAATATAAGTCATACTTAAAAAACATCTAATAATAAACCAAATCATAACAAAATAAATAATATTTATATAACTTTTTTTAATAACACGAAGAGTCAAAAGCGTGTCCAAAAGTCAACGGCGACTTCTTTTTATGACCAGAGGAAGTATTTATTTTCTTAATCGCGGGCCCATATGAAAAATAAAACTCATTTTATGGCTTTTTATTGGATTGCTCTGTACATATCATATAATGTTGGGACGGTTTTTATTTAGAACAGGATAAAATTTCTTCAAGACCCCTATCTAACAATAATTACATGCATTCCAAGAGGACTTAAATGTATAACAAAAGAAGTTTATAGAAGAAATCATTGTCCAACCTCCACTGTATAGGACGAAGTCACCAAAACCTACTTCCGTGGTCTCTATGACTTAATTTCAAGACTGATCACGTGGGAACATAACTGATCATATATGGTGACTTCTCGAAAGCAATTTCTATTTTTTTGAAACAAGAACATAAGCACTATTATTACAATAAGAGGATGCTCGAAATGGCTGAGCTAGATGAATAAGTTGATTGAGCTGATTTTTAAGTTGTATTTCGATAAGTTTTTGAACATGCTTTTTAAAGCAGGCCCACTTCGCTTTTATTTTTTAAAAAAGAGCTTTTAGATATGGCTACGTATTAGAAAAAAGCTGGACTTTAATAAAAGATAATGTATTAGCTTTTCAATTGGCTTAGACTTAAACTAAAATGAACATGATGTAAGAAAGAATAAACTACAAGAGACGAACCATAGCCACAACACCAAATGTGACCCACCCACAAGGGTAGCAACAAAAAAAAAAAAAACTAAAAATGACCTGCTAATCTGCTATGATACAAAACGCCCACGATGACTTGTGGATGCCTCAACGGATTGCCCAGAAGTGGCAGCTCAAGTAAACACACACAATGTTTGTCGATACGTTCCTACGCGACTCCCGTCAGCCACGTCAAAATGGACCCACAAAGTCAAAGCCAAACAATAGCCAGAAAATGCTCTAACTACGCACCACGCGCAGCCGAGGTTTCAAAAAAATTTATATTTTAACCCTTTTAAAAAAATAATTTTATTTTTAACCCCTCGGAAATTTATTTTTCAAATCTAACCCTTTTAGACGCGCCATTTCAGCTGGCGCGGCGCATGCACCCTAACGCGCCATTCCATATGGCGCGGCAGGGATGCCACGCTGGCAGCCCCGGTCAATGCTCGCCAGCGTGGAGAGTCGTGGGTCCCACCTTGACGCGCCAACCCGCCTGGCGCGTCAAGGCCCCTTACAGAGACGCGCGCGGGGCTCCTCTTTCCTTCTCTCTCCCTTCCCTCCTCATTTTCCCTTCTCTCCTCTTCCCTAAGCAATCACCTAGTCCACTAGAAGAACTTGATCTCCATCCGGGAAGATTAGTTGTGGGGAAAAGTTTTCCTCCACCATGACAGGTGATCTCCTCTCGATTAATGTTTTATTGATCCATGTTTTACACATTTTTGATTGCTTTAGGGTTAGGGTTAGGGTTAGGGTTAGATTGTGTTTTGCGGTTATTATTGATTCTTGTAATATGAATCCGTAGTATATATGTGTAGTTTAATGGTGGTAGAAAGTATGTTGAATTATATGGAGACTTTATATTTTTAATTTAATGTAGGAAATAATGTTGATAAAGGGAAGGCAAGACTCAAATATACGGATTACCCTAGGAGTAAGGATGCTCCAGTTCGTTCCTCCCCGTTTCCGGTTCCACTTTGTGAGCACGACCTTCCTGCGGAGGTTCAACAGTCTAGGGACCCTGATACTGCCGGTAGGGCGTTTTACACTTGTGGTATAAAGCACGGTAACAATATGCAGTGTTCTATTCG
This sequence comes from Raddia distichophylla, assembly GCA_005191435.1. Taxonomy (NCBI): domain Eukaryota; kingdom Viridiplantae; phylum Streptophyta; class Magnoliopsida; order Poales; family Poaceae; genus Raddia; species Raddia distichophylla. The sequence continues at coordinate 525,415 of SPJY01025704.1, read as the reverse complement.
GCCGTGTTGTTTTTTCGAGTGGATTGATGGCCCAGAAATGTACGATCCGAGAATCCGGCTCTTTCCCTGGCGCTCCATGGACACTAAACCAGTAAAAGATTTTAGGCGTTGGATTCCTCCTCGTGCAAACCCACCAGAAATGACAAATGAGGAGAAGGCGGTCGCAAGTGCGGGGAGAGCAGTACACCCTCCTTTATGTCATTGCATTGAACGGTCTATCTTAGTAAGGCCTAACCCAGAGGTGGACTTTACCCCATTTTTCCGTTGCCCGTACAATGATTCAGTAAGTGTACGCATGCCATTTTCTATTTAAATTAGTATCATTTTGTACTAAATTCGATAACAAAACGAGTTTTCCGTAGGATGGATGGCCTTTGTGTGAATTCCAGGAGTACATTTATGGTCCCAAGTCCTGTTGGCCTTCTAGTGCGGAAGTGGAGGCCTTCCACTCCGGGGATAAGAAATGGCCATGTGAGGAATATCCACCCACCACTTGTAAGTGCGGGATACTGGCCCGTACAGGTGTTGTCCCATCGGAGCTCGGGTATGGATATTATTGTAGCAACTCTTATGGTGATTTTTGGGTACGT